>PVIU01000498.1:0-312858 GCA_004026605.1 Ondatra zibethicus | reverse complement strand
TTTTTTTTTTTTTTTTTTTTTTTTTTTTTTTTTGGTTTTTTGAGACAGGATTTCTCTGTAGCTTTTGGAGCCTTCCTGGAACTAGCTCTTGTAGACCAGGCTGGCCTCAAACTCACAGAGATCCATCTGCCTCTGCCTTCCAAGTGTTGGGATTAAAGGCGTGTGCCACCACCGCCCAGCTCTCCTCTCCTCTCCTCTCCTCTCCTCTCCTCTCCTCTCCTCCTTTTCCTCTTCCCCCCTGCCTCTCTTTCCAGTTCCAGACTTACCATTTCAGGCCTCAGACTTCTACATGTGCTACCTGAAGAAGAGCAGGCACGGCTGGCACTCTTCCGAGCTTCAGTTTGGATAAGGGCAAGGCCCGAAACCAGGTGAAGAACATGAAATCCCTCCTTCTTTGTCATGGGCTATGAAACTCAACTCTAGGAATCCCAGGCAGACTCCTGCTTTGCTCTGCTGCTTGGCTCTCTTAGATTTTACCTCAGGCCATACTTAACCCCATGGTAACCTACCAGTCCTGTGTGTCTTTGCTTAGAGATTTGATTCCTGGACCCTTGAGTGTTTCCCAAAAGCAGGCTAGCACTACCAAGGTTAATGTCTCTGAGATTGCTCCTCAATAAATGGCCCAAGTTCACAGTGTATAACCCACTCCCTCACTCCTCTCATATTTTTGCTTAATACTCCCCAAATAAAGAAAGAAAGCCCTCTGACTGAAGTCTGACAAAGCTTCCATTCTTTCATGGACTTCCTCTCCAAGTAATAAACTGATATCACTCAGTGAGTTTGCTGTTAACCAGTAGCTGACCAGTTTCCTCATCAGTATCCCACAGTATCTCACAGAGACCCCAATGTGTCCAAGCCTTCCCCATGGGAACCCAGTTATAGCATTTCACTGATCAATTGTTGATACACTAAAGTCATTCCCTCCTTCACCATGTGACATCTCCCTCTTCTTCCTACCTCCTTTTTATTCAGAAGTCTGATGCAAAATTCTCCTTTTTGTAGCCCTCCTATCTAACCTTCTCACAAAGCATGTCCATCTCTGAATAAATTTACTTGCTAATGGTACTATTAGGATATTTGCTTTCCCAGAACACATAAAGGACCAAGGTGACTAGGTGATCTGTGCATCCCTCATCATGTCAGTTTCTTCCAATAACTCTGTATCCAACTTAGCAGCTGCAATGGACATGTATGTGCCATTTTGATCAATGATCCTCCTTGGAACATATACTGACCATTTTAGAAATGGTTACCCACACATGGCAGGCAGAACACGCCAATGTATCCCTTCTTGGCAGTGTTCACCAACTCCATACTCTCTTGTTTTATCCTAATGCCAAAATGAACACCCCTAATTTTCAACCTGACAACTGATACACACAGGAAGGAAGAGACAGAGTAGGTATAGAAAGTCCCATAGCTTCTGGAATTCATCAGGGTTCCCAGCATACACTAGAACCCTGTTTTCTTCTTGCTATTAGAAATAAGAGCTCTCTTTGTGAAGTATGTCCTCCACTGAATTCTCTGGTCTTTTCCATGTTTTAAAACATAACCACTCCTCTTCTTTGACAGAAAAGGGAAAAAAATCCACCCTAAAGAAAACATGATGACTCATTGAGTCTTCCCTGTAGCTGCATTTATAGATGGCTTCATTTGAAGCCTTGCATAGCAGAAGAAAAAAAAAACAGGATGTGCAGGTCCTGGCACATCAAAACTACTCAATAAATACTTGTTCTATGACTGAATAAATGAATAAATAAGTGAATTGATTTGTGTTTGCAAGTATCTGAAAATCTATGTTTGTATCCGATCCTCCTACATTTCTGGGAATTGGATTTGTGTGTGGTTACATGCATACACTCTCTGTCTCTCTGTCTCTGTCTCTCTGCCTCTCTCTATCTCTCCTCTCAAAAGTCAAGGAACATTTTATTTCACTAAATATGAGCTGAGCAACTGTGTCAATTCTGTGAGTACATGCCAAACATTTAGTCTTTTTTTTTAAAGATTTATTTATTTATTATGTATATAAAATTCCTCCCATGTATGCTTGCATGCCAGAAGAGGGCACCAGATCTCATTATAGATGGGTGTGAGCCACCATGCGGTTGCTGGGAATTGAACTCAGGACCTCTGGAAGAGCAGTCAGTGCTCTTAAACTCTGAGCCGTCTCTCCAGCCCCCCCAAACATTTAGTCTTAAAGACATCTGGGGCATCCAAACTGAAAAAGGTGAAGCTGTCCAATATCAGCCAAGAATTTAGGGAAAACTGAGGAAGGGAAAAGCATGGAGAGAGCTGGCCACTGCCGCTGAACTGACGAATTGAGTGGACAAAGTAGTGATGATAGTGAACAAATGCACACACCCAAGTTCCTGGAACAGAAACCGTGGGAACAGTAAGCCGAGCAAATGAGCGCAAGAGCTCCTGTGTCTCTGCCCTTCTCTCCAAGCTTGTGAGGTTTACAGGATGTAATCTGGAAAGCACTAGAAAGTATGCCACCAAAAGGTGTCCTTTGGGGCAAATTCTGGATGTGGACACTGACTTATTCATATCTCTACCTGCAAGCTGGGTGGGCAAAAGTCTTAGGTGACTGAGCAGAGGATAATCACCTTCCAGGATCCCGTCTGTTTCCCATACAGGACATCCCCAACAAGGATTAGAAGGGCTCTGCTCCGTTAGCTGTTTTTGTTGTTTCTCCCCCCTTCTCTTTAGGGTTTGATGAGTGCCTAATGTATAATAAAGAGAACACACACACATACACACACACACATAAACAGAGGGAGGGAAAGTGTGTATGTGAGAGAGGAAATGAGGGAGGGAAAGAAAAGGAGAGAGACACTAACATTTCCCCTTCTTTTCTTCCTAGCTATTCTGTATAGGAAAGACTAGGTAAGGTACCCACTCTCCTGGGGCTCTTTCCTTATCTGATAAATGGGATAATGGTCCCTGACAACCATAATTATGAGAATTAGAGGACATCTCTCCAGAGTCCCCAGCATGGCTGAATAGATGCACTGTCCTTGTTTTCATAACGTTATCCTTATCATCATCATTGTCCATTTTATAAACTGATGTATTTCCTCAGAGTCTCACAGCCACATGCCACCCAAGCGCCAGGGCTGAGGCCACATATCCCCCAGACCCTGATGCCACCCAGGCAGATGAAAGTTCGGGTGTTAATGGGGCTTATCATCAGAGTGGAGACATGAGCAGGCTCTGCTGAGCTGGAAAAAGAAAAAGTGTCTCCAAGCAGCCAAAAGAAAGCCTCTTCAGGGGCAGAGTCAGGGGACAGGGTTGATGGCGGCACGGACATGCACTTTCCCAGCCACGCTTGTCCTAACAAGATGCTGTTTGTCCAATAGGCAAATTCTCAATGAAACCCAATCTGAGCTCAAGACTTGCAGAATATTGATAGGCAAAACACTCGCAAGAAAAAAAAAAAACAAAATTAATTCATCATTATCTGTGGTGATATTTTGTTTGTTTTCCAACAAATAAAGCTCAGCTGAAGATCAGAGTACGGAGCTAAGCCACTAGTTAGCCATACAGGCCAGGCAATGGTGGCTCCCACCTTTAATCCCAGCACTAGGGAGGTGGAGACGGGAAGGGAGATGGCTGGGCAGAGAGAGGAAGATAAGGTGGAAGGAGACAGGAGCTCAGCATTCTTCTGGAAATTCCGTAGAGATGGCAGGCACACAGTTTGAGAACTTGCAGAGACAGGATACCCCGTTCAGTCTGGGAATTTTTAGAGGTAAGAACCTCTGCTGGCTGCTCTTCTTCTCTGATCTTTCAGATTTTACCTCCTAATATCTTACTCCAGGGTTTTATTATTAAGACAAATTAGAATCTGGTGTGGGAAGTCCTTCTGTCTATGTGTTGCTTGTATTGGTTAATGAATAAAGAAACTGCCTTGGCCTGTGATAGGGCAGAGCTTAGGTAGGCAGGGAAAACTGGACTGAATGCTGAGAGAAGGAAGGCAGAGAGAGACGCCATGGAGCCGTGGCTGGAGATAGACGTGCTGAAACTTTGCTGGTAGGCCTCAACCTCGTGGTGGTATACAGATTAATAGAAATGGGTTCAATTAATATGTAAGAGTTAGCCAATAAGAAGCTAGAGCTAATGGGACAGGAAGTGATTTAATTAATACAGTTTCTGTGTGATTATTTCAATTCTGGGCAGCTGGGACGAACAAGCAGCTCCTTGCAACAAGAACGCAATGGTTATCTTCAGGAAACACTCCATTTTTTTCCTTCTTTCTCTAATACTAATGAATTATGTTTTTCAAGTAATATATTAAAACCTCAACATGTACTATGAAACCCCAAGGAGAAGGGCTAAAGAGGGAAGAGGATCCCTCACTCCTGGGGACCTCCTAGTAAGGGTTGGCATTGTAGTAAGAGGGGTACAGCACACAGTCATTCCTCCCACACATAAAGAACATAAGAAGGGATTTAAGGTGCAGTGAAGTCCAGAAAATGCACTTGAAGGAGGAATGGGTGCTTTTTGAGTACAAGGGAGCAGTTTTTGTTTTCAAACAACAGAATGTAGAGAACAGTACTCTGACCAATTAAAAAAATTATATCACCCCCACCCATGTAATGACAATAGTAATAATAATGTATGTCTGCATGGATCTTTAACACCACCTCTGGGAAGAAGGAAGAAAATAGAAGAGATGAAGAAAGTGCAAGCATTCTTTAGTTCTAATTTTATATCAAACAATACGATATTTTATATATTGTCTTCCTTTTTAATCTTCACAACCATTTTATGAGTTGTATACCATATTCATAAAGGAATATGAGGCAGACATGTTAGACAGGTTTTGTTTGTGCTTGTTTTTGTTTTGTTTTGTCTTTTTTGAAAAATAGTCTTGTGTAGGCCAGGCTGACCTAAAACTCATTATGCAGTCAAGGACAGCCTTGGATTTCCGATACTTTTGTCTCTGCTTCCAGAATGTTAGGTTTACATGCACTTCCCAACAGGCCTGGCTTGATATTGGACAATTTTCATTGTCAAAACTGCAGTTATTAATCTGGGCTACTGAACACCATCCTGGGCTGGCCCTGAGCTTAGGACACCCCACGAAGCTGGACTCAAGGGAAACCCCACAAAATCAGCATCAGTCACATTCTTTGAGTGTGTTGCTGTCAATTCACACTAGTAAAAAAGGTTCATGTTCTTGCCTACATCCTTCCTCGCTGTAGCAATTTGCCTTTTGTACCAACATGTGCTCAAGTACAGAACTTTAGATGGACCCATTCCTTGGTGGCAAAGACTCTGGTACTCTGGACTTCAGTTTTCTTGATACATTTTCTATAAGACAACTTTTCTTTCCTCCTACTCCTCCTTCTCTTCTTTCTTCCCTTTCCTCTTCTCTTCCGCTTCTTCCTCTTCCTCTTTTTCTCTTTCCCCTCTTCCTCCTCTTCTCCCCCTCCCTCCTTTTGTTTCTCTTCCATCTCACCTATTTATTTTTCTTGTAGCAATCATCACATGTCTTGCTTGTGCCTTCTTTTCTTTTCTTTCTTTCTAAGCCAGGAATGTTCTCCTTGCCCTAGTTTCTGATAAACACTCACTTGTTTTTGTTTTTCAGTTGTTGTTACTTGAGTGCCTTTCATGGTCCTCCTCTGTTTTCCTGCTTCCCATCTGGAGCACTTGATCTTCTCTTTTTCTGAAGACAAAGAAAACACTAGATGAAAATTTAGCAGAGCCCAACCTGTTCCCTATGGCAGAAAAACATGTCAGGGAAATTGATCACATAGCTTGTTTAGTTCAGTGATTTTATTGTGTCTCAGATTGACTAGAAACACAGCTAGAGACATCTTGGCTGAATCCCCAGTCTCTGTGAAGGCACAGAGCAAGGCCTTTAATCCCAGCGCTTCAGGGTATGTCTGTCAGCCAGGGTTATAGTAAAAGACAGATAATGCATTCAAAGGGCTATTTTAATAGACCTTAGTCAGGTAATTCTTAAGTAATTATTAAGTAAAAAGGCAATTATTTACAACATTATAGGCAGGCTGTAGAGTATCAATGGGAGCAGTAAAATGTCCCAGATATACAAACAATTAAGATCAGTGACCACACTAGAACCTGGAGGGAGAGGGGCAAGGAGGAGTCCCCTGGACAAAAGGGCCATGTACAAAGCTGTGTTCTTAGTGGTCAGATGCAGCCACCCATGATTCATGTAAGATGGAGGGGAGGACACATACTTCTCCCCATTCTTGCTTTGTTTTCAACTTTCTTACTTGGACTTCCCACTGGAATCCCTCAAGCAGGAGCCAGAAGTCAAGAGAACCATTGAAAGCCATTGGCACTGATCGGACTTCTGAGTTAAAGATCAGAAGAAGAATGGGTATAGACTGGCTCCAAAGACTTCATGGGAAATGTTTAGCAGCTGTGTGTGCTGTGTTCACATAACTTAGCACATGAGAATATTAATCTAAGCTGCCCAAACACCATCCTGGGCTGGCAGTGAGCTAAGGAGGCTTTTTTTTTTTTTAACAGAGGAATCATTCAGGAGCACCCCTTTTAGTTGGGCGAAATGGACTTTTTTGCCTCATTTCTTACTGATTCTCATTACTGAATGCTAGAAGAGTATGAAAAACTGCTGCGGGATCTCCTTCCTCTCTTCAGCCAATAGCCTTTAAGATACCAGCCCACTTGGGCGTGGTCTATTTGGATTGAAAAAGCAGCAGTAGCTGTGCGCTCCCTCTCTTGCTTCAGAATCTGCTTCCAGCTACCAGATTTTTTTCCTGATTGTGCAGAGGGCTGTTGTCTAGGACGTTGATATGTAAGTTTTTCCCATTAAATAAATAACCCTTTTATTAATCATAATTCCAGATTGGTGTGGGATTGTTTTGTGACTTACTCCTTTATCTGGCATCCAATGTTTGGGCAAACCCCCCATCTCCCACCCCTACCCCCGGCTCAGCTGCCTGCCACCAGTGCAGCTTGGTTCGAGCCCTCCTTCAGCCGTGGCGTGCATGGAGCCAGCAGTGACCTCCACACCTCCTGGGATCCATGGGCCCAGATAGTCTCTGCCCGCATGATTTGATCTTTTCTGAGCAGTTTTTAAATCCCCCCCTTGCAGCGCAGCACTTAGGCAATGCGAGTCACAGAGCTCATAGCGCAAACGCAAGTGGTTGCCCAGCTGAAAAACCCCTTGGGGCAAAACTCCCTGTGAAGTCCCGGTGGCTCATATAAACACGCTGTTTGAAATCCCTGCCATAACTGAGTGGGAGCGCTGCCACAGCAGCGTTTGCAGTGTGACCCTTTGTTCCAGCATAGGGACACTGGGAGCACAATCAGCCTCTCTCGCAGTGCCTGTGTCACGACCCCCTGCAGCAGGTCGGGTCGGAGCAAAGCAACAGGGCAGGCGTGCCCGGGGCAGGCCACGCTGTTTATCAACCGCTAGAAGCTCCCTGGGTTTTTGTGCTCTGTGCCTGGACTCTGGGTTTTCTCCCTCTGTGTACTACATCTAAACTTTCAAGTGAGATTTTAAAACAGGATTTGTCATGACATCATTGTAGCAGTTCCAGTCGCGACTTGGAAACAGCACCATCTGCTGGTGAACAGGTAATATGGCAGGTTTCATTTTTAATGGGACTCTTGCCGCATTTTTTGCTACCACTATGGAAGAAATCACAGGAGGCCTATATGCCTATGGAGATACCTCAATTTCCTGGTTATTAGGTTTTAGTTTTCTTCTTCATATTATATCATTATGGAAGTATATGGCATTAATTGATAGGATTAATACCATGATAGGAAAAATTGATTCCATATGTAAGGGTACTAAGAACTTACCTGAGAGGATCCAGGCTGTTGAATTTGACATTCAGAAATTATCACAGTTTTGATAAAGTAACAGACAGAATATACCTCCAGGATGGCAATTTACACAATGTTTGGGAGCATTTCAGTGAGGAGATGTTATCTTTGAAAGGAAACACTAAGACCATAGAATCAAAGGTGCAGAATTGGGACCATAAAATTGATACTGTAGGGAAATCACTAGAAACATTTGCAGGTCAAGAGATTCAGGCTTTACAAGATATTATGATTAAGAGATTTGAAAGGATTGAGGAAATTATTGGAGCTGATGAACAGGGTGAGAAGTCACAAGGGCAGGATACACTGTCACCACTGGCTGTCAGAACCGGTTTACCCAGGATTTTAGTGACATACCCTGTAATTCACTCTAACAAAGTGTCAACTTCTAAAGGCTCAAAGGGAGCCAAAGAAGCTAGATGGATGCTGGTAGGAATGAATGACCTAAAGGAAATTAAGCAAGCCATCATTAATTATGGCTTGCACTCTACATTTGTTGAGGAAATGATAAGAAACTGGGCTTCTAATGTCAGGGCTATGCCCCATGATTTCTCACAGTTAGCATCCACGGTGTTGGAAGATGGACCTTCCTTGATGTTTGGAATTTATTTCAGAGAAGAATCCAAACATATGGAACAGCAAGGGAGAGCAAAGGGTGTGGAGGTTTCCCAGGATCAAATTCTTGGTGTAGGAGCTTATCCTGATCCACAGGTCTAAGCTCTTTATGATGAAGAAGTATTGTCCCTATGCCACAAATCAGCCTTGAATGCTTGGGATAGAATACCAGAACCAGGGAAAAGAATCGAGTGTTAGGCAGGGACAGGGAGAACTCTATACTGACTTTTTGCAAAGATTAATTAAGACTCTGAACATAGGAGTAACAGACCCAGAAGCTAGACAAATAGTTCTTGAATAGCTGGCTTTTGAAAATGCAAACTTAGAATGCAAAAGGATAATTGGGCCCTTAAAGTCTAGATCAGCACCTATGGATGAATGGATTCAGTATACCATGAATTTTCAGACATTTAACTGTGATGATGGGGAAGCGATTTCCAAAGCAATGAGGGGACATCACCCTGCCATATGTTTTAATTGTGGTAAATTAGAACACCTGAGAAGGGCTTGCAGGCAAGGAATTTCTAGGAATAATACCTCATCTGGGAATGGCAAGAATAGGAAACCTCGGCCTTCAGGTATATGTATGAGGTGTGGTGAAGGACGACATTGGACCAATGAATGCAGATCAACAACACAGACAAGGCAACCTGATACCATAGGGAAACTCCCTGAGGGGCCGCTCACAGGCCCCCAAGCCAAAAGTGGCCCAATAACCATGGAGGACATGTCACACCAGGAAAATTAAAAACTCTAGAACCTTCTGCACAAGACCATAAGGTTCTAAATGATGGCTCAAATTTGGAGGATAAGTCAGAAATTAAATTAGGAAATAAGAAGCATATATTTTGGCAAACCTCTATAAATGATCAGAGACCAAAGCTGAGAGTACATATAATGGAATTGTGATTGTTCTTGATAGATACAAGAGCAGATGTGAGTATCCTCATTACAGAATCTTGGCATCCAAATTGGTCTCTTCAAGAGGCAGATGTTCAATTACTAGGAATTGGAACCATACCTCGAGTTAAAGAAAGCATGAGACTGTATTGGGCCAGAAGGTCAAAGAGGAAAGCTAAGGCCATATGTAGCTGGTATTGCAATAAATTTATGGAGCTGTGACCTGCTACAGCAATGGAATACCCAGATTAACATTCCTGCAGTCCCAGGAACTCATAATTCTGGGAAGGATGTAATAAGGTACTATGCACGAAGGTCACCAGCCATCCAGGCTGCACAAGAACATAAAGTGACTAACAAACCTTTAGAGGGACCAACAGCCCTACCTTTAAAATGGCTAATGGAGAAGTCAATATGGATTAAGCAATGCCCTCTAGCTGAAGATAAATTGCAGGCTTTAGAATGATTGGTACAGGAACAATTAGATGCTCGACATAATGAGGAGTCAACTAACCCTTAGAATTCTCCTGTGTTTGTTGTAAAAAAGAAATCTGGTAAATGGAGAATGGTGACAGATCTAAGGGCTGTCAACAAGGCAATTCAACCTATGGGCCTTCTACAGTCTGGAATTCCTCTGCCTTTTCTGCTACCAAAAGGATGGCCTCTTATAGTTATTGATTTAAAGTATTGCTTCTTCACTATACCTTTACAAGAAAAGGATAGAGAAAAATTTGCCTTCACAATGCCTGCTTATAATAACTCTCAGCCTACTAGGAGATACCAATGGACTATCCTCCCACAGGGGATGCTCAATAGCCCAACCCTGTGTCAATACTTTGTGAGTCAGCCATTGGAAATAATACATAGACAATTCCCTAATTCTGTAATTTACCATTACCTTGATGATATTTTGCTATCTGATTCAAACATAGATACTTTAGAAAGAATGTTTGAGGAAGTAAAGATAGTTTTGCCTAAATGGGGATTACAAATTGCTCCTGAAAAGATTCAAAGAGGAGATTCTGTTATTTACCTAGGTTACAGAATAGGTTCACAGAAAATTAGAACACAAAAGGCACAAATTAAGAGAGACCAGCTACGGACTCTTAATGACTTTCAAAGATTGTTAGTAGACATTTCCAGTCTATGACCAGCTGTTGGGATAACACCTGATCTAATAGTTCATTTAAACAAAACCTTAGGTGGTGATAAAGATTTGAATAGTCCCAGAGAATTAACAGCTGAAGCAGAAAAGGAACTGACAATGGTTAAGGTAAAATTACAGGAGGCACATGTGGATAGGGTGAACCCAAATCTTAGTTGTATCCTAGTCATATTGCCTTCCAGAATTTCTCCTACAAGGATTTTAATGCAGAAGGAAGATATTATTTTAGAATGGATATTTATACCACACAAACCAAGTGAAAAATTAAAAACTTATGTGGAAAAAATCTCTGAATTAATTATAAAAGGTAAACTGAGACTTCATCAACTAGCAGAACTTCATCAACCCAGCAGAAATTATAGTGCCTTTCACTACTGATAAAATAAAAAAGTTATGGGAAGACAATAAACCATGGCAAAGGGCTTGTGCTAATTTTCTGGGAGAAATTAATTAATAGCAACTATCCCAAAAGCAGTAGACTTAACCTTATAAAGAGAACTTCTTGGATTCTTCCTCAAATTGTACATGATGCTCCAATAACTGGAGCCCATACAATTTATACTGATACTAATAAATCAGGGAAGGCAGGTTACAAATCAGACGAATTGAGTAAGGTGGAACAAAGCCCTTATAATTCTCTCTCTGCCTGCCTTCTTTCTCCCAGCATTCAGTTCTCTTTTCCCCACCTATCTATGTTCTGCCCTATCAAAAGGCCAAGGCAGTTTCTTTATTCAACCAATGAAAGCAACACAAATATAGAAGGACCTTCTACACCATTTTCCCTTTTCTGTTTAAACAAAAAAGAAAGGCTTTTACTTTAACATAGTAAAATTGCATATAACAAAACCGTTATCAAGCAAGAATTACAGTTACAATATTTATATCTACTTTATCTTTTATCATAACAAAGGAAAACTATAACTAACCATTCTTTAACTCTATCAAAGATTCCAGAAGGATATAATATTGCCTAAGTAAACAAGAAGTACATTGTAAGCAACTTTTAAACTCTAGAAATGACAGAGACATCTTGCTTCCTGGACAGTCATCCAAAGTTCTTTTGTACCATTGGGGCATCCATTTTCAGCCTACAGGCCCATAGTATCCAGCAGACATTTTCATGAAGCAGGAAATTTTAAAGACAGTTTAGTCATTTTTTTTTTCTATCCTGCAGAATGTCTCGCAGAATCTTTTATGAATCAGGAACCCTGAATGATCATCTCACCTTTAGGCAAGTTTAGCAGTCCTTTCTCTTCTGGTTATTTGTGTCTAGTTTATGCAACAGTCCAGGCAAGAGTAGTTTCTTACCCAAAAGGCGATCAAACTCCATAAGGAGCCTCTTTGATGCCCATTTTCCTCTTGAAGTAGCTGGTGTTGCCAGGAGTAGACATGTCTCATTGTCATGAAAAACTCTAAATTATTAAAACATTATATGCCATATTTTGTAGTCTTTGAAAGATATGAAGAATGCCTATTTAACTGAAATATATCTCTATATATCTAAAAAATTAACTAACATGACTACAAACTTGACTATTATAGATGACTCTCTATTAACCTATATTTCTTAATTATACATTACATTTTTAAATGAACTACACAATTACAATGCCTTAATCAAGATAAGAAATACATATATATAACAAAATTGACTTTAAAATTATATCAATAAAGCAAAATTCATACCAATGCAAATTATTCATATCTATATCATATCCCCCTTTAAATGTAAAAGAACATTTATAAACAATATTTGGAATATTATCTCTATCCCTTTCACAGCTCTTAGTATTTTATAATGTGGCATCAGCCTATCTCTCTACTTTTATGGCATGGAGGTCCCAAGAGTATTTATCTGAGCTTGTTGACTGTGACTTTGCCTGACACATGACTTGGCACAAAGCCGATCCACAGAGGTAGGCTATTGGGAGGAAGAATGTGATGTTTGTGCATCTGGGGAAATTTCATGGAGCAAGGGCTCACCTCTGAATCATCCATGCAGCACGACTTTACTTGCAACGACTACTCCACAAGCCCAAGCCAGGAGTTTGCTTCAAACTTGCCCTCCTAGGTCCATCACTTGACCTGGTTTCACCTCTAGCCCTGGTTTCTCATTCTGGCTTCTATAATGCTGGACTCATTAACTTCTGACTTTCTCCCCTGTCTTCCCTCCAGTTACATTTCCTCTGGAATCTATGCTTCTGATTGACAGCTTGATATGTGTTACCATTTTTTAAGTTATAGTTTAACCACTGTAAAAAGTCAAATCTAATTTCTTTATTCTTCTTTGAGGAATTTCTTTAAGTCTGTTTCATCATGAGTTATAGACACCCAAGATAAGATTACAGTTTATAAATTTGATATTGAATCCCTGTTTTCCACTTCTACAATTATTGTATTATGATTCTAATCTTCTAGGACAGTAAGTTGATTATGAAAAAAATGTAAGAATTGTCCAAGGTTTCCTGATAAGCCAATGCCATCTCCACAGTTGGAAACACAACCAGCCTTTCCATATCGGTATATAATGCAGAGTCCTACTGGGTCTTATCTCCTTGTGCAACCATGTCCCTGGCTCTCATCTCCTTGTGCAGCCATGTCGCTCCAAGGGAACTGAAAGTGAATAAAGAGTAGAATCATGTTTCTTCAGAAACCCTCATCTCCACTAGAATTCAATTTAGATTTAATAAATGCTTAATGAATCTTAATTAAGCCCAAATTGAGATTAAAAATGGTTTTAAAATGTTTAATCATAATGTGAAAGATCACACAATTCCACTTCAATAAATATTTTCCTAATAACAAATAACGATTTCATTAGTAAGGAAAAAATGTTGCCATTAAGTCTAAATTAAATTATACTATTCATAATCCATTCAGTTAACAGTATGCATTAATGAAAAACATGTAACCTCCCCCAAACACACACCTTCTATTTGTTAAGAGTTACTCCAATGTAGAGAATTTCAAAAGGCACTGACCATGTAATAGATGGAGCTCTTCTTGACATTATGTATTCTTTAATAGCTCAGAAGATAAGTAAGGGTAAGATGAGATGTGGGCTTCCCATCATGTCCATGTGGCTTTCCATCATAAAGCACTGTGTTGAGAGGGGTGAGAAAATACACAGTGAGCTCCAGGGAGAGGTAGGAGGCAATTCTGAGCCCTGCATTTACACAGAAAAAAGGGCAGATGTTGCAGGGAGCCATAGGCACAAACGCCATTACAAGATGATGCTTGCATCCTCGCAGTTTGGAGGTAAACAATTCCATATTTGGCAATGCTTCCGGACTGAGCATCCAGGCGCTTCCCGCATGTGCAATAACCTAGGTGTCCCTAACCAATCCCGAGGACTCTGGTGCCAGCGGGCACATAGCAGCCAATCAAGGCATGAGTCGCGTCACATCTCCCTATATAAGCAGCCGCCATTTTAGACCTCGCTCTCTCTCGCCTCCCACTCTCCCCTCAACCAAGGGCTCTCCAATAAAGCATGATCCGAGAAGAATCCTGAGTGTGGCTTTTTTTTCCCGCTGATCGGAGTCAGCCAGAAGATGTGACAGAGAGACTGAAGATGTGGGGGATGGGAAAGGAGGAGACAGCATTTACTTTCTTGTTATGTATTTACATAAGCTTCCATTTTCATTTTCACTTGTTTTTTTTTTCTTGCCTTTGAAGAGAATATTGGGAAAGAGATGGCTAAAGCCACTTACACAAAAACGTTCAGGCTTCCAGAATGGGACCAAGTTCTAGAGAGGGACTTGAAGGGCTCAGTGGTGCTGTGGGAGTTCCTTTAGCCAGTAGCCTTTAAGATACCAGCCCTCTTGGGCGTGGCCTCTTATAATATAAATGCTGGTGTAAAGTGTGTGCTCACTCTCTCTCCCAGCTTCTGGATTTGGTTTCTGTTCCCCATTCATATAGAGGACCGTATTCTGTGAGTCTACCCCTAAATAAATAACCCTTTATTATACTCAATTCTGAGCTAGTGTGGCATTATTTCATAGTGTCCATAATCACGGTTTTTCAGGGGATGGAGATGGGTTTCAGAATAGCGTGGGCCATACTATTGTTCATTTAGAACACCAGTGTAGGACAGAGCAGGGAGGGAAGATGAACTACATAGCCCCCACATGAACCTGGGGAGTCTCAAAGACTCATTTTCCCACTGAGTATTTCTTCAATACAAGACTTAGCACTGTTATGACTTGGATCTTAAATGCCATCTACAAGCTGATGTGTTGAAGACTGTGTCCCCCAAACAGTAGAATTCTAAGGTGAGAATTTTCTTATGAGGTAACTGGACAAAGTGTATAATCTGGGCAGAAGTGCAATCAGAGTCTTTCTCCATGACTTTGTTAGTCAGTAAGCCCTGAGTTCCAAGAGAGAAGTGATGTGGGATTCCCCTCCATATGCTATGAATATGTTTTATTACCATTGGTTAATAAGGAAGTTGCTTTGACCTCTGGCAGGGCAGAATTTAGCTACGTGGGAAAACTAAACTGAATGCAGGGAGAAAGAAGGTAGAATCAGGCAGATACCATGAAGCTGCCCAAGAAGCAAGTTGTGAGGTAACAAACCACTAGCCTCATGGTAAAATATAAAATAATAGAAATGGGTTAATTTAAGATGTGAGAGCTAACTAGGAATATGCCTAAGTCATTGGCAAAACAGTGTTGTAATTAATACAGTTTCTGTGTGATTATTTTGGTCTGGGAAGCTGGAAAACCGAACTACAGTGTCTCCTAACACAGAAGACCAAAACTGGCAAATCTAGATATCTTTGTTCATAGCTGAACAAATCCACAGAATCTTCAATGTTAGTATGGTTGATTCCTTGGAAGCATCTTCTTAGGCCTGAAGTGTCTGGGGATTGATAAGAGCTTACCCTGAGGGCTGAGCATGGACCCTGGCTGGACTGATCGTGAAACTGGTGTCATTTCTTTCAAATTACATTCTGGTTCAAGTTCTCATTGCTGACCTTAGAATGGGAAAGATGAAGGTGGTCTGTGGAGCAGGTCCAGGCTACAGTCAGAACCCACTTAGGCTCCTTCAGTAGAACAATTAATGTGAAAGAAATGGAGGCACAAAGAGAGCATCCTGTGAATCCAAAAGTACTATCTACAAAAAAAAAAGAAAAAAGAAAAAAAAAAAACAGCGTCCACAAGGATGCAGGTACAAAGGAAAGAGACCCTACATGGGAAATTTGGCCATTTAATGGAGGAACAACCTGGAGCTGATACTCACACAAACTGGGGAGAGGTTCTGGTGGCCAGACATTAATATATATGTATATATAACATATACTATGTGTGAGTGTGTGTGTGTGTGTAATCATATAAATGCATGCTGTGACTGGATCGACCTGAAGATGCAAGAAAGAACAACTGCTGTTGGGTTGAGGAAGCATCACTTGGGACAAAGCTGAAAGAGCAGGAAGCAGAAAGCAACTAGCAGGTACTTGTTCCACTTTCTTTTCAGGTCTTCCAGTCTTCCTCTAGCGCCCTCTCCTGGTAAGATCTAGATAAAGCCTGGCAGGAAAACAGCTAGAGCGCCCACAACAGAATGCAGGTGTGCGTTTGAGAGATGGTAGGCCCCAGGGGCATTCGCAAGCTCTAAAGAACAAGTAAGAGTATAGAACTTGATCTCAGAAGGAAGTTATGAACAATTCTGTCCCCAGAATCCATGGCCAAACATGCTTGGCAACCCCCCACGGTTAAGAACACTGGTGGAAGTTCACAAGGGTGCTTGAGAAGAAGAAAAGTTTGGACAGTCTCCTCAAGCTTGAGACATGTTGTGTTTCATATACCCAGAGTTCCCTGAGTGTCCTTAGCCCCAGATGAAGAACTTTTGCTGTTGTCATTGCTCAGAACAGCGGCTAATTTCCAAAGCAACACATTCTCTGTAAAACTATACTCTGTGAAGCGTTCTGCTGAAGATACGTAGGTCATGTAACATAAGTCATCTACCTCAGTTGGGCTATAGAAACAGTTGCTCGTCATTGAACAGGCTGCACGTTTTCTGAAATGCTACTGACCAGGCACTGACAAAACTAAGTGCTCATTTAATGGCAGACACCAAAATGTCCTTAGGGTTGCCCACAGAATAAGCCAGAGAAGAGAAAGAACATGCTTGTATTGTTTGCTTCCATCTTCCTTCAGGACTGTGGCCTCGGCACCTATCACAATACACAGAACCTAGCAAATAGTAACGAGTGTGTACCAGATTTGACCATGGGGATAGAACAGAATGAGTATTATCCATAATCCTGGGCAAAAACTCCTGGTAGATTCATGAACTGGGGAGTAGTAAGAAATAAACACCCTTCTGGCTTGGACAGACAGTGAGAGCTACTGTATAGTTTCAAATTTTTTCTGGTAACTATTCTTTAAAATAAATGTAAGTAATAATATACTCTACATTACACACTATAGCTGACATATAAGTTCAATATGTATTCAATAAAGATGTTAATGAGGGCCAGTAAGATGGTTTGGTAGCTAAAGACATCTGCCACCAAGTCTAAGGACCTGAGTTCTCTCCCTGGGGTCCAGATGGTAGAAGGTCAGAACTGACTTCCACAGACTTTTCTCTGACTGCACACACACAGGCTTCCAATACACATATACACCTATATGCATATATACATAATAAAAAATGTAATAAAAATTTAAAGATGCTAGTAATGTATTTCTCATTATTTCCACACATGGTCCTTGTAGTGTGGTGCCTGCTATACACTTACAGTACCTCTCAATTTAGAGTAGCCACATTTCAAGGGCCCAGTAGCCACAAGTGGTTAGTGGCTTCTGTCTTGGATAGCAAAGAGTCTAGCAACTTCCAAAGTGCAGAACAGAATTTTTGGAAAATGAGAACAATACTCCAATTTGTAAATGGCACTCAGGCAGAAATTATTATGTCTTTACAGTCATTGAATGCTTTGGGAACACCTGACTTGTACGTTGTTGTTCACACAGAAGTCAGCGGGTTCTAACCCGCTAACAGCAATCTAATCCCAGAGAAGTAGGAAACTAAAATAGTTTTAAGATCTAGGAAGTAGGAGAATTAGAAGGCCGTCCCTTGAAGCCCTTCATTAATATTGGTGTGAGGACTCCATCAAGCCCGATTTGCTTCTCAGGACATATAAAGAATATGAACAAGGGTATCAGGTCCTTCCAGGCACTACTGAATCCCCAGGAAAGCACTTGGGTCTCGTGGGTGCTCAGTGATATTTTAATGAATAAAGTGAGAAAGGGGATAACAGAACGAAAGCAATGCAGTTCTCCTGAGAGAAGAATAGCAGACGTGCAAATCCAGAGAGGGAAGTCCTAGGCGAGGTGAGGCATTAGTGACATCTTGTCCTCACTTTCATTCCAAGAGAATGAGGCCATTAACAGACTCTCAGCTTCTTTGCTCAGTGATGCTAAGTCCTCTTTCCATGGACTGAATTAAAGGATAATACCAAACCTGAGTCGTGTTCCAAACCGCCTCTCTTCAGCTACACTCTTTTCTAGTACATTCTCCAAAGTGACACAGAGTGTGGTTTTTGACTGTGTGCCTTCCTCTAGTCACTGGAGTCTAGTGCAATTGTGTTCATCCCTGGGCACTCAAACCCAGTTCCTGATACAGTGACTAGCAAGCCCTCCAAAAATAACAGTTGTATTTCTACGGGCAGATGAATAGAAAAAAAGAAGAAGAAATGAACAAAATACCATACCAGTGCTGTCAAGATGTCTTTGTGCCTTAACGAGGCATTATTTTGATAAAACATAATTTGGGTATTTTGACATCATTTTGGACTCTCCTTTAAAATCTGCGGGCTTCATTTTTTTCAAATCGGGGTTGGGAGGATAACTATTGTTCCGGTCCACATAAGAAAATCCCAAGTGCCTGTGGAGAGTTCCACACGCCTCACAGTCCACATGTCTGTAAGACGGTTTTTAATATGATAATTGCTCCTTATTTTTTTCTGCCTCTGAGGAGTTAGAGACAGCCTGACAAGAAGAGGGGGCCTCTTCTGAAGGCTGAGTGATCTTAATGGCTCTCTCCGTCTCGGACTCAGATGATCTTCGGTACAGCCATCAGCTCTGCCTCAGAAGAATTAGACTTAAAACTCCTTTGAAATTCTCCTGTCCTGGATAAACAGTGCTATGTCTGAGCCATTTTTAAAAGGGGAAAACAAAATAATCCTTTAAAAGACATTGCTGTAAAATACCAATTTGTAGATGTGCTAGGTGTTTCCTCTGTAAACAAAGTGTGTCAATTAGTGAGAGAAGAACGACCAAAGGCCCTGCTGCCTGCGCTTTGTTTCTCTATTATTAGCTCTTCTGTTGGAAAGAAGTGAGGATATGAAGTTTGAACATTAAAAAGAGATCTAATACATATTTCAGCTGTCTGGGTATTGTGAGCTGAAGACATCTGTATTCTTAATTAGCCCTTTCATAAATGTGCTTATGGGATGTCATGTGATCACCCTCAAAACAGACACCTGGAGCTTTGAAATGATTGCCCTTTTGAGTCCCAGGGCTTGAACAATGCACACAGGGAAGTCCTGGCAGGGGCATTAGCAGAGTTATCAAGACGACTCCAGATCCCAATGATTTTCCTGTCTGTAAACTAAATATCAAAACAAAATCCACTGGGTCCAACAGAAAGGGACAAATTTATCAGAGAGGACTTCCTGTCATGGAGGTGCTTCAAATCCCTGCTGTAGAAAAAAAAGCCTGCTGACTGAGTTCCTCCAGCTCTGAGAATGGAACAGATGGTACCCCAAGCACCCTCTTTTACCAGAGTGAAGGGATCACAGGATTCAAGATGAAGCCCAAGGTTGGGGCAGAAGGACATCAATAGTTAGTTATTGAATGGAAAACCTTCTAGATTCTGTGAGTTTCTACGCTGTGGTTTGTTTTTGTTTTTGTTTTTTGTTTGTTTGTTTTGTTGTTGTTGTTGTTTTAAAGCATCATAGCCAGCATAAGACGTAATTAGAGACTTCTTGTTCTTTACTCTGAGGCCCAGCTAGGCTGCTTCAGTGAGTGAAGGGCAGTGGATGTACACGCGTTAGTGCTCCCAGCAGCTGGAGCCTGTATCCTCTGTTAGCTTTGCTTCTTGGGGACGGCTGGGACAACATATCAGGGTGGCAGCGACCACGACTGTGAGTATGCCAACTAGCAGTAGCGTGTGCAGGTTCTTGAGTCTCAGCAGCCTGGGAGAGAGAGAGGAGGAAACTCAAGCTGTGACTTTATTTACCTCAGAGGCTTAGGATGCCTATCACCTTCCATTCGTTTATCCCTTTTGTTTGGTTTTCTCTCATGGGAGAAACTACTCTGTATTCCGAGATGTGTGCTCGGAGATTTTCTATTAAGGGTGATTAATAAAACCGATGCTGGTGGATATTGGGCCATTTCCACACCTTCTCATCTTCTCACTTTGGGACATGACACCCAGTTTTGATGCCACCGATTTCTCTGACACAGCACTGGTAGATGTTGCTGATGGTGATAAGGATAGGTTCCTACTTGCATGTAGACCCTATCCATCTGCGTATAATTTTTTAAAGAATTTTAAGGACTCTGAGAAGTTCTTTGAGGCCATTGGTAGATGAGTAGGTTGGGGTTGTGATGCAAGCCTTTATAGCACAAGTCTTGTGTTCTGTGTTATGGGGAACAGTTGCTTGCCAGTAGCCAACCAGGGTCCATTCATTAGTTCATCTTTCCATTTGGAAATCCTGCTTTCCCTCGGAGGCTCTTTCCTCCTCTTAGGCCTGTAGGTCTGCCAAGTGATATGTGCAGCAAGGGTAGCCTGACTTGAGTTCCCCTGATTTCTAAGGTCAGACTGGAAGCTTATGAGAGGGAGGTAGCGTCTACATATTACAAAATGAATTTATACTTGCAGTTAACATTTTTTCCTGGCCTCCAGTTGAGCCTTGGTCTTGGACGACAACACCAGCAGGGACCGAAGGTCTATAATATGAAACACAGACGCCCCTTAAAGAGCAGGCTAAGCTAGAGCTTTCAGCCGGGCACTCATGTGATCCCATCCCAAATAACTAGCTGGTTTCATTGCATGACTTTTCAAGATGCCATTGGAAAAGAATTAGTTATTCATCTGTAAGAGGTTTCTAAAATAATAATAAGGAAAAATAAAGGCCTTCCACGAGGGGCTGGAGAGGTGGCTTCTCTGGTAATAGGGCTTATTGTACTTCCTATGAGAGCATGAGGAGATGGATTCAAGTCCCAGGACCCATTGTCAAAAGCCCAGCATGAGCCAGGCGGTGGTGGCGCACGCCTTTAATCCCAGCACTGGGGAGGCAGAGGCAGGTGGATCTCTGAGTTCAAGGCCAGCCTGGTTTACAAAGTGAGTTACAGGATAGCCAGGGCTGATACACAGGGAAACCCTGTCGCAAAAAACATTAATAATGATAATAACAATAATAATAATAGCCCAACATGAATGCATATTACAGGAACCCCAGTGTCATGGCAGGTGGAAGGTGGAGACCAAAGGATCGCTGGGCCTCAGCGGCTTTCAGCCTAGCTCCAGTTCAGTGAGAGACCTCATCTAAGGTAATATAGGGTAGACTGGGATAGAGCAGAGAACTTGATATCTTTTTTTGGCTTCTGGGCACGTACACAAGACAAACTCACCTGAACACATGCATATGCATATACCACATATACACATATACTACATATACACAACCACAACATTCCACACACAAGTAAATTACTTAACTGGCAGATAAATAAATCCACAGTAAAACATTTGTTGAAGACACCCAGAGACTTCCATAAAACAATGCCACAAAAGAGCTAATGGATGTCACTGCCTATGAGGTCCCTGTTTTACATGATGTTTACATGTCTACTCAGGAATCAGGAATAAATGATGGAGAGTACTTATACAAATTTACAGGAAACCTGCTCAAAAAGATAACTCCATACTGGCCCCATAACTATTATATTCTTTTAAGATTTGATTCAAAAGTTGAATAGGACCAAAGCGCATTATACCTGGGCATGAAAGTATCACACTGAAAAACCATTATCATCTATATTTAAGATCTACTAATAAAGCAGAAATAGCACAATGAATCAAAACAAAAAGTCTCAGTTCAGAAAAAAAAATCACATGGAGAATGTAAATGGATAAACCACTCAAAACAAGGATCAAGAAACAAAATCAGAATGCAATATACCCAAGGGTAGTTTGGCTGGAATTTGCTTTGGAGTAAAGAATAGCATCTTTTAATGAGAATAACTGTTGCATTACAATAGCCTTCTTACTGAAATATGAACTGAAGATCTGTGAAGGATCAGTTCAACATGTAGAAAGAACTGTGACATTAACTTAGGAACACGGTCACTATTTTAGGATCTTAGGATGCCGAGGCTGGAAATAAGCCCACAATGCGAACTTTTAAAGTTCAGATCAGAACACTTATGAGTGAACTAAGACTGTATTTTGACTTGATTAGATAAAGAGCTGCATTTGATTATTAATGTCTACTATGGGAATAGAAACCATGGTGAAATATATGTACTATATATTTGGCATGCTAGATTCATCCCAAACTCAGCATTGTATGTAAGAGGAAACTGAGGCACAAAAGTTGAGCAATAACTGATTGTAGTTCCCACACTGGCAAGATCAGAGCCCAATCTCCTATATGGGCAATGGGAGGTTTGGGGTGGAACCCAAAGCACACTCACCTGCAGTCCATTTTAAACCCGTTCCGTTATTCCTCTCTCATCTCTCCTCATCATTTCTTACTAAATCTATATCGCTATTTTCCTAATGAAAACTCATGGCTAACTTTATAAGTCAAAAGAAAAAAACTGCAATTAGACTTTGCTGTACAAAGAACATCTGTAGGTATCATCTTAAAAATGGAGAGAGTGAACATAATATCTCACTCTGAGCATCTTCCACTTTAAAAATGTGTACCGGGGGCAGATAAAGGACAAAAGTCATCTCTATAGTCTGCAATAGAAGGTATTGATTTGGCAGGGCCAAGAGCATGTCAATGTTATATATCGCAGTGGACCGGATTGGTGCACAGCAAATAGTATTGTTCAATAGTAATAAATAATAATTATGTACAGGGATTGTCTCCCAGATGCTCCATTCTCCTGCCTTCACTAATAATCAGAACCTAGTTCTTCCAGAGACCTCCCTTACTTTTATTCTAACAAGGCAGTAATTCATTCTAGGCCCTTGGAAGGTACATACATCTTCTCTAAATGTGCCTTCCTTACAGGCACATAAGGTGATCATAAGTTTAATTAAAGGTCATGGCAGCATCCTGGTCTCTGGTGCCTCATAACTCTGTATTGTTCCTCATGACCTTCTCTGACATCAGGCGCCTGGAACATCCAGGGATAAGAACACATGCATTTCCACGGCTGGGTTCTGGCCCTGTGTTGCACCAATAAAAATTTATTTAAAAAAGGATTATAAACAAACTTTTTTGACATTGAGCAGACGATTAAATCACCATCCAGGCTTTATGTTTTCACTAAGAACACAGGTTCAAGTTTCACTTGGACTGTTTGAAATAGCTATAAGAGTCAGAATAGAACTGAACAGAAGGCTTGACTGGAAAGTCTTCCCAAGTGTTTATGTGACTAAGGTGGCCCAGGGCAAAGGGAATTAATATCCAGATATCCCTCCACACCCTTAAAGATGAAGACAACTTGGGTTTCACAAGGAATATCAAGCCGAGCCCACCTATAACAGAGCACAGCTTAATCTGATATACACCTCAGATCTCAAGCAGCATTATAAACAGAATTTTCTAAATGAAGAAAATAGGCTTTTCTTCCAGACTGGGTTAGCCTTGAGTTCTGTCTATGGTATCTGTTAGATGTGTGATTCTTATGTGATTTCTTTTTCTTCACCTGTGCTTGGGGTTAAAACAGTTACCTCACAGAGTTGCTAAGAATTAAATAAGGATACATAATTTTAAGGAGCTTGTAATGAAACCCAGACAAAAAAATGATAAAAGATGCTAAATTACTGTGATCACATGGAAACCATATCAGCACTATTATAATTTTAAAGACTGTTAAAAGTGGGCTATTATCCGGACATTTCAGGAGTTGCAAATTTCGAACTCAAGCCTTCATGTCTTCCATCTCACCTAAATCGTACAAAACTTTGAAGTAACAAAATTCCTAACATCTAGAAATGGTATCATTGGCTAATGGAGACTTTGTCCCCCTAAAAATGTTTGTACTCTAGGGATATCAGCCTTCCCGAGAGCAAGTGCCGTCATCCAATCTAACCTCAAAATCATCATTCACCCCTGAAAAAAAACTTTGCCTGTGCAACAGAGCAGTTAGGAGCCCTGGAGGATGGGGTGCCAAGGGGGAGGGAGTAGAGAAGGAGAGCACGCAGGAGACAGGGAGTCAGCAGATCAATAAAACCACTTTAGGATAATGACTGCAGCTGAAGAGAAGGAGTGGGGCTGGAAGGCAGGCGAGCTCCATCACTGCCAGGAAAGGCCCATTTGCAGGAACAAAGGGCCTCATCTGTCCTGTCAGACCCAGGACCTCACTCAACAGCTGCACTTGCAGCATCCCTTCTTGTGCCAAGCTGGCCGCTGGCTTTCCCTACTCCCAGTCTCCTTTCTGCTTCCTAGAGCTCTGGGGATGCCATGTAAATGCTGAGTCACTCACATAGCACATGGTAGAGGAGGGGCAACCTCTGAGGCCCACAAGACCAGAGGGCTGTGGTGGAGGATGAGATGAAGAGACAACGCAGGAAAGGCAGGAAGGGGCACCCTGCTGTGCAAATGTGGCTCATTTTCAGTCTCCCTTCCTGCCCCAAGTTCCTCTGCAGAATGTATGCCAGAAAGGAAAGTGAGATCCATCCGGCATAGGAAGAGGAGAAAGGGCTAAACCAGAGGCCTGGAAAAAATGACAACACAGTGCTTGCCTTTTAGAGTAAGCAGACGGAATACATAGCCAAGGGTTCTTGACTGCATACTATGTAAAATTTGCAAGTGGCACAAAGAGTTATACAAACTTGCCAACTCTATCTAATGTTATAGTTTGTGCCACAAACCAGCACCCTGTGTTACTTATGATGCCACAGTAATATTCAGTGTGCTTGGCCTCTCAAAACGTCAACAGGGATTATGGCTTTCCATGACCTCTGTGTGAGGGACTGTGTGGCTGTAACATTTGAAGATTATAACACTGATTGTTTTTCTTAAACATATGTCATATGGAAAGCATGTCATTGACCTAGATGTAAAGATTGCCCTGGTGCAATTCATGGCTTGACACTAGTTATGCGGGAGGGATGATAAGTAATAAACATTAAGAAGCTAATGCCATACGCCACAAAAATGAACATCTGTAAGATACGGCTTCTACAATCTGGATGATCTGTGTTATGGGTCACACTGAATTCCTACAGTGATTCTTCAGAAGGAGATATTGTGACACAAATCAGGAAAACAGCTTTGTGATGTTTGGTCACCAGAAGCCACGCACTGGTGAATGGAGAAGGTTAGGTGACTTCAGAGCCCACATTTGGGCTACGCTTTCCTGGCTTCTATTATGGATCAGTTCTTCTTCTTTTGCACGTTGACTATGCCTGGAGAATATGTACTGTATGAACTCACTTATACGAAAGAATCAACTGGATATTTATCCAAAGCAAGAAATCAAGAAGTCTCTCCTCTTCAGTATTCAGTTCTAAGTATTCTGGTCCATAGGAATGAAGGTCAGCCTATCAACACATTTTCCAGGGACTTTTTACTGAACCAGACATGCTATAAGCACTCAGGCTATGGTGACATTGTATTTGGTGATGACAAGGTAACCTCAAAAGACACAGAGTCTGCTCTCAGATGCCTCATGGTCTGGTAAAAGCCAAAGGCATAAGAAACTTTGTTATTATAAAGCGTAGTAACAGAGGTGTCTGCACTGTGCTCTGAGAATATGCTTTTGTATCTACAGACTCCACAAAAATAAGAGGAAGTTTCATGAATGTGGTGCTGAGATGTGTGATACTTGGACATGTGTGAGACTTCCCCAAGACACAGAATAAGAGAAAGGAAGTAAAGTTATAATTTTTCATCAGTCCATCAATGATCCTCAGAGCAGTCATCTAGTTTGAAATTTCTGGTGTCTCCAAATAGAGAGAAAGAGAGAGAGAGAGAGAGAGAGAGAGAGAGAGAGAGAGAGAGAGAGAGAGAGAAGCATGTGGCAGGAAAACCAGGCTGTCATGGGAGAAGTTATCCTCCTTCATCCGTGACTCAAGGCTGAGGAGCACTAGGACAGCAGTGTGGAAACCTGGGTCTCGGAAGGTGGCTGAAGGTGGTTATATCCATTCACAGGAGCATTTCAATAGGGCTCCCTACAGACCATCAAGAAAGAAGGGGTTGGGAGGAGAAGAGGGAACATATCGGCAGCCCCTACTGGCCTCCAGAAGAAGGAAGCCCAGCAAGAGAAGAAATTCCACTCAGGTCTTCTACCTTGTATTCATTTGGTACTCTAAGAAAGCACCACAGGCTGAGTGACAACCACAGAAAACAGTTTCTGAAACTTCTGGGTACCATAAGTCTTGGATCCAGGTAAAGGCAGGGTTGGCTCTTTTTGAGTGTGGGAATGGGGGATTTGCTCCTAGGGTGAGGAGGGAGGGATCTGCTCCTGGAGTAGGGAGGGAGGAATCTACTCCTGGAGTAGGGAGGGAGGAATCTACTCCTGGAGTAGGGAGGGAGGGAGGGATCTGCTCCTGGAGTAGGGAGGGAGGAATCTACTCCTGGAGTAGGGAGGGAGGGAGGGATCTGCTCCTGGGGTGGGAAGGGAAAGATTTGCTTTTAGGGTGTGGGGGAATCTGTTCCGGCCTCTCTCCTTTCTTCCTTAGCTTGTTGGTGGACATCTGACTTTCATGGAATCTCTCCTTAGTGTCAGACTTCTCTCCATCTATGAGGACACCAGCCCTAATAATTAGACACTAACTTAATGGCCTCATTTTTAATTAATTAGCCCTAAAAGGACATTATCTCCAAGCTAAGAGGCAATCTGAGGTACAGGGGGCTAGGGAATCAACATATGTATGGGGAGAAAGATATTTAAAGCAAAAATGCTTCCATAAATCAAAACACTTAAACCACTCAGGGAAAACCAGCAAAAACAGTGACTTCCACAGTGTATAAAAGAGACCGAAATATCAGCCATCCCAGTAAACCAAGAATAAAAGAAAAATTGTTCTGGATTCCTGAAGTTGAGGCCTAATTGTTTGGGGTGGCAGAGTTTCTGGGAAATTCTAGCCTGTGTTTGTCTAAGCTGTGGCTAAACAAGACCAGAGAACACATACCCATCTTCCATTAAGATTGACAAACTTCAAGAAACCAGAAAGAACACCTGCTGGAGAGTCTAAATCAGGAAAGGAGAGAATCCCTGAGATACAGATACATCTGACCATGTAAATAACACATTTTTAAATAATCAAATATCAATAGTCTAAAATGGGGTGGGGGTAAGCAAACTGTAACCCTCAGACCAAATTGGCCACCAAACCCCTGTCCTCAATTCACAGAACGTCCTGTCTTTAGCATAAGGCTGTATGAGATTTCTGAGTTGCTACCTTCATCTAGGGGAGGGCCGAGAAGATTGGCTCAGGGACATCAGGAGCTGCACACATTGAAGGGATGATGCTGACAGGACTTAAGGTTGAGAATGCAGGGTCCTTATCCTACTCATCTAAGAGGGAAGCATTACCGACCTTACATCTGTGGGACAGAACAACCAAAGAGGAGATTTTAAAATCAAATTGAACCCTTCCTGCTCAATTTTGAACTTTCTAGAAACCTGGTACCTGTCATTCCTTCCAACTTCTCTTTTTTAAAGTGATCTGTTTATGGCCCTCTTACTATTATGCTTGGAAGGCAATGGTTTGTTCTGTGATTTCACTAGTTCAAAGAGGAGAGAAATTTTGGCTTCAATTGGGTCACAACAAGCATTTCATTCTTAGCCTCACACAGAAGATTCAGATGGTGAGTCTGGGAAATTTTGAGCATGAAATTTTTATATGAGACTTGGACTTTGAGTTAACCTTAGAATGGTTGAGAACTTTGAGAGTTGTTGGAATGTGGACCTCCAGCACCTATGGGCAACTCCCATATGCCTTTAGCTCCAGTTCCAAAGAGTCCAACTCCAACTTCTAGTCTATTGGTGTATGAGGATGAAATGCATGCACACGAGTGCATGTGTGTGCACACACTCAGACAGACAGACAGGCAGATGATACAGACAGATAGATAGATAGATAATCAGATGATAGCTCATAACAGACAGACAGACAAATAGATAACTTGAAAAACCATAGCAAGATACTACTTCATACTTATTAGAATGGGACAGAATGGTGGGGAACACTCTTTTCCAATAAAACATTTATTTACTAAACCTTTCATTTTGACTACAGGGATGTAAAAAGGCACAACTGCTTTGAGAACAACTGGCCAGTTTCTTGTAAATTCACACATATATTTAACATGAAGCCAAGCAACCTCCATTGTAACTACACAAGGGAGATAAAAATTAAGTTTGTGAGAAATCTGAAAACCCTACATTCAAAATGCTTAGTGGCTTTATTCACAACTTCTCAAGACTTACCGCAACACACATGTCCTTTAATGGACAAAGGTATAAACAAGCTTTGGCATATAATATGAAGTGCAATAGTATTCATCAGTAAAATGAATGAATGGCCAATATATGAGGTCACCAAGATGAATATCAGATGCCTCCTACTAAAGCATATAAGCGAGAATCAGAAATTCCATCATCTAGGTATGGCTTAGCCACTGCAACCCCAAACTCTCACCAAACTCATGGTGTGTACTAGTACTGGGTTTGCACAAGCATGTCTGGAAGGGGCTTATAGATCTTTATCCATCACTGCTGAAATATTGACTGCTGATAGTTGGGGGTGGATGGGAAATCATTGTCTTCCGTTATTCTACTCTTGAGCAGACCAGACTACAATGGTTAGCTCCAATCCCATGGTCACTCAGATAGCCCTGGCTACACTCATTTGGTGCATCACCAAATAGACAGACAAAAATTAGACATGAATATACAGAGAAAAGACAGAGGTGAGAGGCAGAGACATGTAGGGGGTACAAGTAATCAATATGCATTATGTATGTGCATGAAATTATAAAAAATAATTAAGAAAAAGAAAATTACTACAAATGATCTGAAATTTTCTAAACTAAAAGGATTAAAAATAACGCTTAGCTGCCATGGGTCTGAAATGGACAAAGGGCTTTTCTACAAGGTGAAAAGAAGTTTTTTCAAGGTGATGTGCTTTTTCTGTAGTTTGAGTATGGTGTAGTTACAAGGCTGTGCTAATAAAGGGAATTATGGGGTAGAGGTTGCATAGACACTCACTGTTGGATATGCGTTCACTGACCATAGTCTACAATAAACCAACCTCTTGTCCTAAGCACAGGCACTAATCATGTGAAATTTCGAAATGAGTCATCAATATGCATATGGAGGGTAGCTTCAAATGGATAAACACCAGGAAATCCTGCACCTTTCTGATCCGTGACAGTAAAACTATAAAGTCAGCAATAGACAACTTTCAAAACACAAGAAAACACATCTTATGTGCCTGACATCAGGTTATTCAGGTTATACAAAAGAAACATCATGTTGGTAGTCCACAGTTAGTGCTCTGTTTTGTTTATGTGGATGGGTGTTTCGTCTGTATGTGTGTCTATGCATTGGACTTGGGCACTTGTGAGCTACCATGTGGGTGCCAGGAATCAAACCTCAGTCTTCTAGAAGAGCGGTAAGTGCTTATCACACCTCATCTCTCCAGCCTCATAATTAGTGTTCTTATTTATTCATGTCATATTTGACTTTCTGTCTTCCTTACAACCTTTCTACTTTAAAAATCCTATAAAGGGGAACAGAGAAAAATGTAGAGGTAATAAAAATCATTTACAAAAAAACAAACGAAAAAGCAAACAACAACAACAACAAAAATACCACGAAGATATCTCCAATCATCTGGGTACCAATGAGGGGACAGATGCATTAGGAACATGGCCATCATATTTGGAAATCTGGAAATTCCTTCCTGTCAATAGTTTACTGATCATCTGATCCTTTACTTTCCCATAGCATGAGTAAGAGATTCCATTGAGTGGCACTCCAAGCTCAAATTTTCTAGTGTTCCTTTTATTTCTCTCTTTGTTATTAATCTCCATGTTCTCAATTTAGCTTCTGCTTAGCTAACTTAATTTTCCACACTGTCAGTTCTACTTGTTAAAGTTCCCCATGTTTATTTTAATTGTCCCACACAATTTTCATTCTCCTCCACTCTCCATTCTCTCGGTTGCTTCTTGCTTACTATAAATAACATCGCCTTCGGTTTTATCTCAGGAAAGAGTCAGAACACACTTTTGCAATTCAGACAGTGATGTATTTAACTTGCAGTGCACTCGTAAGCTCTACTTCCTTCTGAGTTCTGATTCCTTTGCCTTCCGAGGGAACTGTGTCCCTATGTCAGTTCTGCTGAGAACATTCAAGGAAAGTGATTCTTTGCGATCTTGTTTTGTTGTCAGTGTCCAGTCCTTATGTGTCCTCCAGCCTACCAGGGTCTCCAGGTTCACAAATCAGTTATCTACGTATTTTATCTTCTTGTTGATCTCTTTCTCTGGGTCAGGGGTCTAGTGTGCTGTATTCACACTCAGCATGGAAGCAAAGGGATCAGAGCACAAGGGAGACAGCTAAGGGGCAGGGATACTCCTCAGTCCACTGGGAAATGAGAGGCAGTCATCTGGTAGAGTAATTTTGGCATATGTTCTATGTATTTTATTTTTAGAGAGTCTCCTGCAGTAAAGTTCCTGACTTTTCTTGTCTCTCACTTGGTTTCTCCTTGTCTGTACCTGTGATGACTAACTCATTTACAAACCATTTGCATCTAAACTTTTACTCCCGAGTCTGAAACCCACTAGGGCATGCCCCTGCCTCTTACTCTGTACTTCAGACCTCTTCTACTTGGCCACTGGGAAGAAATATCATTTCTCCATTCTGGTCATAATTTTCAGGAGATTCCAGATGGCCACTCTCTATGGAGAGTGATTCAGTCCCAAACGCCTATTAATTCACTGAGTCTGAATTATAGTAAGCAAGCCCAGGCATGCCTAGTCATGCAACAGCAGTAAAGAGTGAACAGTCAGGAGTGTGGAGTTCATTGATAAAGCATGTGTCTATTGTGTACAAGAACCTGGGATCAATCTGCAGAATTACACACACACACACACACACACACACACACACACACACACACACACACACACTTATCTTGTTCTCCAAATCTTTACAGGTTCCAGAAAAATGGGTATTGGTGATAGTTATGTATTCAAGGCCTCCAAACTCAGCCTTTCACCTACCAGATTAATAAGATAAAGGATGAACCCAAATCCCAACTTGGCCTTGTTTGGATCATTTTAAGTTATGTGGAATTGTAGGTTGTTATACAACCATGCAAACACCAGAGTCATCCTCATTTTTCAGGGCCAGTTCTGCCCTAGGATTTCTATATCTTATTAATAACCGCCTTGTGTTTTGTGATCTTCATATGTTCTCACTACATGAATAGCTCTGGGCATCTTTTCTCTCTCTCTGAAAACAACTGTTATCTTTCATACTAACTGTGTGCCCACTGTGGATCAAACATTGTATTGTTTAGCTTAGGAAAGTGATTTGATTTTATCTTCACAGCAACTCCAAGGAACAAATGTCATTTCTCCCATTTTAACAGATGCTAAATGGAGACTCCGAAAGTTGAAGTGGCAGAGTAAGGATTCAAATTCAATTTCTCCTGCTCCAAAGTTCATGTTCTGTGTGCTGCACCATGTTCTCCTTTGGTAATAAGACTTCAGGTCCACTCTCAGGAGTTCAACACATACTCTTTTTACTGGAACAGCCTACCTTCCTGAATTCTCATTCCCTCAGCCTCTCTTAACCAAGCCATGGAAATGAGATGCAGAGATTTAATGGTCATTTGAGCTGGATCCTAGGGAACAGAGAGCCTGAGAGTCCAACATGGAACCCATAGGAACAACTCCACTCTTCAGATAAACAACGGGACAAGAAGACCTAAGATGATGTAGGGAAAATAGAATTCATTCTCTCGTGCTTTTTTCTGATGAGGTTTTCTTACTGCACAAATGCGTTGTTCTGACGATTAGTTGGTTGTAAAGAAAATATGCTAAGTGTTCCTGGAAAATGCAGTCCCTGGGCCAAACCTAGAGAAATCAAATAGGCAACAGCCTTTTATAATTGATGTCAACATCAATTCCTTTCCTTATCTGCCAGAAGATGAGCTCACAAAATCTTCACCCAAATATACATATTAGTAAGGAGACTTCCAAATGTTCTTGGTGCCTGCCCACAACTTACCTGTGCATTTATTTCCCTAGAGGACTAAGTTATCAGTGGTTATTAGTCTGTGGACTTTGGCTTCTGGGTGGGTTTTCTATGTCTTTGTGTTTGTACATGTGGGACCAAAGCACATGGTCAATTTATTTTTAAGTTTTATTTTTTCAAAGTCTATGCTACAGGCTCTGAAACATATTTCAAGTACAGTTCAATTTCTTCTTAGGCATACAGATAAACTCTCTTATACCCCCAGCCTTCCTAGCAGTTAAATGTTCCTAGAGACTGAGCTCTAGTTAGTAAAACCTGGACCAATAGTATGCACTTTTTAAGCATAGCCTATGAAAGTTCTATGGGGTTCTCTGTGTTCTCATGTCTCTCATCTGGAGGGAGGTTGACTACATATCAGGTTCTTATGGAATCCACACTCCCAACGTCACAAACCCTGTGCATCCTGACTGTCTGTTACAGTGACCAGCAACATCAGAATTATGGGGTCAGATATAAGTCTGTTTCTTTAGTGCTTAGGACGCCACACAATCACACCTGTTTTAAATAGCTAGTCTCTTGTTCTAGGCATTTATCCAATAGATACAAGGTTACCTTTGACCAGAATTGCCCAGCAAATTTAAGAGGAATTAACATTCTTTTCTCTCATCTGACTTTTTCACCCTTTCTGCTATTCTTCCTGCCTCTCCATGTGCCAGTGGAAAACAAGAACGGAAACTCCTGGCCATCAGAAGAAAAGGACATTGCGGCAGAAGGGGGTGGTTCTAATAATCAAAACGAATGTCTTTTAGGGTTCTTAAAAGATTTGGGATCCTTAACCTTGGCACATGTGAGACAGAGGTAAGTCATCATTGTGCCCTGAGGACTTAACTCAGTGCAGCGTAGTGACTGTAGAGCCCCTGAGCAACAGATCAATTAGGGTGTCTTGTGTTATGTTTGTGCTCATGTGAGTATGTGGGGGTAGGCAGGGCCTTGAGTGGAGAACTGGTTTCATCTGGTGCTTCCGAGTCTGTTGTGGCTAGACGTGTGTCCATTCTTTTTTTTTCTTTAAAGATTTATTTATTTATTATGTATACAACATTCTGCCTCCATGTATGCCCGCACGCCAGAAGAGGGCGCCAGATATCATTACAGATGGTTGTGAGCCACCATGTGGTTGCTGGGAATTGAACTCAGGACCTCTGGAAGAGCAGCCAGTGCTCTTAACCTCTGAGCCATCTCTCCAGCCCGAAGTGTGTCCATTCTTAAAGCACAAAGAAACATTGGTTTGTACCTCTCAGTCCTGGAGACACTGCAGACAGAGTGAGTCATCTGTAAGCGGCCCTTACGCTCTTAGAAGGTCAAGTGCGTTGAAATGGGAGCTTGAAAGGCACTCAAGACAGGACATGAGAAAATTCACTGTAGTCGAACAGAGAAGCAGGGGAGAAAAAAAGAAAACCGAAGGCCTTGTTAAGTACATGCTTCTCAACAAGCCCCTTCTGTACACGTAGTACAAGGTCCAGAGTGACACAGAAATAGCTATGGCAACAGCTGGGAGGCTCAGGGCCCTGGCACGCGCAGCTCTATCCCCACATCTGACACCCTGGGTTCTGAGTCCACAGGAGACAGCCTTACTTCCCTCAGGAGTGGGAGGCGGGGCAGAGCTCAGAAGTCCTCCAATACAAAGTCTGATGATTTTAAGCGAACGGCACATGGGGGACATGCATGCTTCCCTTCTCCTCAGGCTCACATTGTCACATTTCTGGGTTCCTCTATGCCAGACCTTACAGTCAGGAAGCTCCCCATCTGTTTGTTCTTTACAGACCTCAGCCATTAAGACAGAAGCTAGTGCCTATACTGCAGTCTGACCTGATGACCAGCACCAAACTGAAAGGAAACCAGGAAATAGGCTCTGGAACCTCTGAGGACCATTCTGTACCATGACAGTAGCTCTGCCACCGTACACACTGCCGCTCCATGTAGGCAACAGCTAAACTTCACAGGGTTAACTTCGTGTTCGCTTAGAAGGCAGACATGGATTAGAACACCCTAGGTGTTCTCCAAACACCCGAAAATACACCACGGTGGTTTAACATATGTTCAGTATTTACTGTACATCAAGTTCCATGCTGAGAGCTTGACACATGCTAACCGGTAGAGCTTTAGTCTGTGGTCTTCTGAATTATCACGTTTGAGCTTGCATGGAATTGTCCAGAGGGCATAATTAGTGCACAGGTTTCTGAACCCCAACTCCAGGGTTTCTGATTCAGGCTGTGACTAACTCACATTTGTGACAAGGTCCTAAGTGCCACCGCTGTTGATGCTAGCCAAGAACTCTGGCTCAAAAATCATCATTTGCATTTTGTAATATAAAAATTGAAATTCATAGAGTTGAGAAGCTAAGTGTGTTAATTTATTAAAATTTTTATGTAAGAGAGTAAAAACATGCTCAGTGTATTAAACAACAGTAATTTTCTCACAGTTTCACAGTTACCTCATTCAGCCTCCACTAGGGTTTTCTCAGGTATCACTAGGGAGTTCCTTCTCTTTAAACTCTTTGAGATACTTGTATCTTTTATAAACACCTTGAATTATTTGATAACATTTATGGTTACTAGTTTAAGTCTGTGTCCTAGGGTTTACCTAACCATTTCCATAGGACTGGTAGAATAGAAGAAGGGCCATACTATGTTTAGGGAATAAGACCTGGGCCTGTGGACTCTTAGTGGTTATGTGCCTGATATGGATATAAATGGCTAGGTTCACACAGAGGATTTGTGTCCTGGCCCAAGCCTGAAGGTTGGGAAGACACAGGCGGGGTTCCTTAGGCTGGCCAGTCACGGCATATGGGGACTGGCCTCACTGAGAACTGGAATGAAGTCAAGCAGTTTAGGATTAAGAGGGTAAACCCAGCATGTGTGTAGCAGGAGCACAGGACACGCTGGCCAAGCTGAGACTGCGGGAGAGATGTGATGCTGGCCATGTCAGAGTCTGAGATCAAGATGTCCTAAGAGTTAGCCCATCTGAAGCTGTTATGGGCCTCTGCACTTGCCTTCTCTGTAGTTTTCTTCAACTTTTAGAAGCATCACAATATCCCTGTGTTTTTGAAACATGTTGTCCTCTCTGTGTCTGTCTCTAAAACATCCACTTTTATAAGGACCCCCACCATTTTGGATCAGCAATCAACCTACTGAGCTCCTTTGAACTTGACTACCCACGTAAAAACCCTCCTTACAAATAATATCACAGTATGAAGCGCTGAGGGCTTAGAGCTTCATGACACGAATTTGAGTGACACCATCTGTCTATCACAGCAGCCTAACATCCAGGTCACACAACCAGTGGGTACTAGAGGCATTATGAAAACTACCCGGTTCTAGAGACCACTCTTGTAACCATTTTGCTCCTGTGGCTCCTATGGAAAAAGAAACAAGGGAATGAACAAACAAGCATATCAAAGAAGATTCCTCTGCCTGCTTGTCAGTGTGGCAAAATTTCCTCTCTAAGTGTTCTGCTAAGCCCTGAGCTCTGGCAAGCCCAGTGGATGACAAGGTTGACAGTTGTCGCCATGACCGTGCCTTTGCTGCTGCTGCCATGCAGAACACCACACACACACACACACACAAAAAAAAAAAAAAAGCAAAAACAAAACAAAACAAAAAAAAAACCTTCCTCTTCCTCGTCTCTAGCAAAGAGCACAGAATGCTCAGCGCTTCTCGTTTGTAAGCTTTCACCTGTCAACAACTTTCTTAAACTTCCTCTTGATGCATCAGATGGGCTGCCTGGCTGTTTCAGCTGGCTTTACAGTGGTATCTTTTGTCGTTGTTGTTTTGTTTTGTTTACTTTATTTTCCTTTTCTTTTTTGGGACAGCTGCACAGATACTGGGGAATAGACCAGTGGTGGTGGTTCGGGGGAGGGGGGAACTGGCCAGGTCAAACAGCATGATTGCATTTTCTCCTTGTCTCTTGAAGGCTGAGATTTGTGGATATCATAAAAGGTTACAGCCCCTTTTTGGAAGCCACAAATAACCCTGCTTGGGCTGTGACAGCTCTATGGCCCTTGGCATACCGTTACCCATTGCTGCTTGGGATTCCAGCTGTGCACCAGAGCAGCTGGCCCCAGAGTGTGCTCTCCACAGAGCATGTCGTAGGGGCTCTGGGTCGCTGGGAAGCTGTTCCCTCCTGTGAGTCAATGCCTGGAGACAAGGCTTGATCTAATGAAATTACATGCTTTCTGGAGTGATTAATAAACGTGGTCCACTTCTCCATATGGGATGAATATTCTTAAATGAAAGGAATGTGTGCTTCACATCGATCGAGCTCCACCTCTGTGGAGGCTTAAAACTCCATGGCCTTGGCATGGAGAGCCAAGGAAAGACACTCTTTACAAACAGATAAACCACACGTATACACATGAGCACAGCATGTGCTTGCACACATACACACACACACACACACACACCCCAACACACACGTAAAGTCTCCTGGAATCAGGGTAAATTCTGCAGCCAAGTTAGCAAATGAAATCGTGGTAAGTTCCTATTTAAGCGCTTTATTCTGATGGACTGTGACATGAGTGGGGGAAGCTGAGTGAAGGATACGTAGGGCCTCTTTGCTCTATTTGCAGCTTATCTGGCCAGAAGTACAGTGATAGCATTTCACCCACAATAGCATCTGGAGTACAGGTAGGCTCTAAAACGTTCTAATAACTAAGCATCATAGTCTGTCATGGTGACACTGTGGGAGGAGTCATGGAGGAGCCACACCCCCTTACACGGGCTGCTGTTGTGTGGTCTATTCCACAGCTCAAGGGGAGTGCCAGAGTACATGCACACAGTGCCTTTGGGATGTGCTAAGCTTAGGGCCACCATCGCCTTGATATCATTAGATTCCTTTAAGATCACTGAATAGAAATTATTTCTTTACCAGAATTACAATGTGTCATATGCAGCAGCATCTTCCAACCTCTGTCGAACAAATGACAGCCTTGAAAGTTCTCTGAGCTACTCTCCATTCAATCATCTTTACAACCAATTATATCACTCTGTGACAGAAAGCCTACTCAACTATGATACTATGACACATTGCATGATAATCAACCTGAACTAATGAGTGCACATTTGAAATTATATTACAAATTAATCATATAGTTGCTTTTTACAATTAGTATTATGTTGTTTGTTGACTGAATTACAAGCATTTCACTATCTCACCAACTAGTTTTATGTAAGTGCATATTACCTGATTATCAACTCTGCTTGAACACAGCATGCAGTCCTACTAGGTTAATGAGCTCTCAGTCATCAAAAATATCACACCCAAAAATGTCCAGACACTTTAGAAATGTTGCTATGGAAATAATTTGGAGAAATAGATCTGCATGTATAAATATTCAATAAATGTCTGTTAAGCCCATAAATCAATAACAAGAAGAAAGTGAGTGCTTAAGATCAATATTTTAAATTTCTTCTGACACTGCAATACAAAGATTATGTCCCTTCTATTCAAATACTAGAATTAGACTTTCCACTGTAAACATCCAGGTATGAAGCTCACCTGTGTGGATTTTCATGTTGGAAAGCTAGTGAGAGATAAAGGGGGAAATAATATAATCTTAAATAACCATAAAGGCTTTGAAGGAAAACAGAGTAAACGGAATAAATAATGGAAGGCTTTTTGTGTAAAAGTTGGCAGACTGTGTATTTTGCTTTACACAAACATATCTGCACATATCTGAACATGTAACTTGGAAAAAAAACTTATTCCCAATATTTGCCATGGTCGAACCCCATTCCAGTCTGTTTCCCATGCAGAACTACACAGCTGGTTTCTTTTCTCCATGTGTGGTTAATGTCTTGATCCCCTCAATGCCAATGAGAAGCTGTTCCCTGAGTGTAATGAGTCTTACAACTGGCCCAGCTGAGGACTCTTCCAGCTTCCTAGGAAACAGGTCCTGTACCTTTCACGTGTAGGGGAGTTGGATCACGGGACAGTGTGTGTAAAGGGAACAGGACATGGAGAAGAAAGGAAAGCAAATTCAGGGTGGTATTTTAATATACTAGCCCCCACTTAGTAAGGAAAGACATCTGTTTGCTGTTAAATGCAGCGTTTCCCTGAACATGCCGCAAAGAACCACCACACCTTAGAAAAGCCCATCAGAGAGAGTGTTGGAATGTATAAGCTGTTCCCTCTTGGCTCCTCAATCTCTATAGTCGTGTTTTTCTTAAGGATTGGTACATTTCCTTTCAGAGGTGTGCCATGCAACCTCTCTGGACATACTAGGAATGAAGGCCAGTGCTCAAAGACAAACAGGCGATTACTTGACTTGGAGGGAGAGGGAGAAGCCTATAATGTTGGCTCTATTACACTGGCCTCTCGCTGTGGAATGCCCAGCAGAAACCACATCAGTGTCCAGTCTTTATCTCTGCAGAGACTGAGGCAGGTAATGCCGGGAGAGAGGTAACGATGGTGACAGCTGGGGTTTTCCATGGAGGAGGCAACTGAGAGCTCGGGGGCAGGTCTGGTGTGTGCATGGACAGTAAGTATGTTCTGTGTCCCTTACATTGTCTGGTCTCAGTTTCTTATCAGGTCACTGCCTCAGAAAAGGGTGCCCAGAATGGAGTTCCCCGCACGTGCTGTTGAACGATGGCATCCCAAAGTAATTCATCTCTCAAGGCGATAGTTTTTGGACAGGTTTCATAAACATACATTTTGTGTCTTATTTTTTTTTAATTAGTATACAAAGCAACAGGTTTCCTTACAGCATTTTGATGGGTGCCCCTGGATCTGTTACTCTCTTCTGTATCCCTGCTCTCCATCCCCTCTTATGCCCTTCTACCCGTGATGTCCCCCTCAATTTTTATATTACTGGGGGGCCCCTCCCATCATCCTTCCCTTTAGTCCTTTTACTTCCTTCACATGAGCCCCTTTGTAGCCCCCTGCTTCTGCCCGTACTCACTCCCCCACAAATACGTGCATAAAAATCAGAAGATGAGTGAAAACACAGGGTTTGTCTTTCTGAGGCTGCTGCCTCATTTAATATAACATTTCTGTTTTATGAATTTCACTGCAAGTTTCACAAGTGTATTTTTACTTATGGTTGAATGAAATTACATTGTGTGTATATACATCAGTTTCTTTAGCCATTCATTTGTGGATGCACATATAGAATGATTCCATTGCCTCGCTATAGTCAATTGTTTACCAATGAACATGGATGTGCAAGAACCTCTATGGTAGGACATAGAGTTCTTTGGGTTCACACCTAGAGGTGTGTCTAAGTTACCCTTTTATTACTGCAAAGAGATACCATAACCAAAGCAGCTTATAAAAAAAGCATTAAATTAGGGGCTTGCTTACAGTTTCAGAGGGTTATTCCATGGTAGGAGGCACAGAGGCAGACAGGCATGTCATGGGAACAGTAGCTGATCACATGATCCATAAGTTGCAGGCGCGTGCGCACACACACACATCCTAGCATGAGTTTTTGAAACCTGAAAGCCTACCCCTAGTGACACACCTCTTCCTCTAACAAGGCCACACCTTCTAGCCCTTCCCAAAGAGTTCCACTACTATATATTCAAACATAAGAGTCTGGGGAGTGGGTGTTCTCATTCAAGGTGATATAGCTGAGCCCCACAGAGGTTATATCTTTAGTTTTATGAGGTACTTTCACACTGATTTCCATAGTGGCTACACCAGTTTACACCTCCACCTACAGTGAACGAGGCTTCCTCCTTCCCAACATCCTTGTCAGCATCTGCCAACATGTATTTTCTTGAGATAGCCATTTTGAAGTGCAGTGATATGGAATTCCAAAGCAGTTCTAACTTACATGTCTCTGATAGCTAATGATTTTGAGCTTTGCAATTATTTACTGGTCTCTCTTAAGTACTTTATGATAAAATGTTTCTAAAACTCAAAATATATTTATAGACCACCGGTATTTCTTTTCTTGAGAAATATCTGCTCAATTCATTGGCTCATTTTTCATAGACACACAACTTCTGATCTGGTTATTAAAATGATTCAGTCATTTTGTTCTTTTCACTTATCTCTGAAATTTCCCAATGCAGACCAACTTTATTAAAATATTTACTCCAGTCGTGTTAACGATACCTGTTAAATGTTACTGAAATAAAAGGATATAGGTAACCTTGAGTTTAGCCTAGGCAAGCAAATATGCCCAAATGTTTGATTTTATCTGCCTCAGTGTTCAGAAGCTAATCCGGTATCATCACCACATTTCTTCTGAGGCGAGTCAGCATAGAGAAGTGTGATTTGTCTGTCTGCACCAAGATGCAAGCACAAAACAGTAGAACAAACAGAAATATAAGACAGAGAGAAAAATCTAGAAATCATTGATTTTAGTTGATGCTTCTGAGTGTTCGAATGATCAGTGTCTGACTATGGAAGGGATAAAGGAAACTGGGAGAAAGAAAATATCTGGTTATTTTAAAGAGTCCATCATCCCCTGTCATTGAGAAATGCAAACTGCATGCTAATACACCTTGACCTGCTTTAATTTCTGGTGCATTGTTACAAAAGCTTGAGATGTGAACAAGAAGGTCAGTGTGAGGTGTTGGAGACAGAGACATAGTGTGCTGTGTTAGGGGCATCTATGGTAGTACTGGGTTTATTTTGCATTCAGGCCACCTTGAACTTGTTAGCCTCAAGGAAATTACACAGTTTAAAGAGAAAGAGAAGACCTTATGTAAGCTATTATTACGTTTAATGGATATTTATTGGTTGGTCATTTTTGCTCAGCCTTTGAGGGTCAGTGGTCTACTGACATTTACGTTCTCATGTGACTTACTAGAATTTCCGTAAAGCTCATTCACGAGAACAGCACTAGGTAATAGCAGTCTCTACCTTGAATACTTAGCCATATCCAATGCTGACTCTGCTGTTTCCCAGCACTTTGGAACCCAGAGCCTAGCCTCCGGCCACCGTCCTGGAAAGCACTGTTACCCGTGTCTGTTTTCTAGTCTTACAATACTGAGTACTGCCAGCATGGAGGTCCTTCTGTGCTTCTGTACTAATCTAAGTTTAGACATCTCAATATCGCTACCATCCAGGGGCTTATTAGTTTTAAATGGACAGATCAAGACCCTTTTAAACCTTTTATGGCCTCGATGGGAACTGAAATTACTTTGATTATTAGGACCCAAACAATGTGTCACATTTTATACTCACCTAGGCCTTTCTTTAAGAGTTTAACTTGAACAAAAATAAAAAAAAAAACAGAAAAAAATCATAATTATCCATTTTTGCCTTCAATTGATAATTTCTCTTAGGTGACAAAGGTAGATGAGAGAGAAAGTGTGTTTATCAGATGTCTGGTTCTTGTCCCCAGGCACATTGAAACAGGTTACAGTATTGTTGCGGAGCTTGGGTGTTTCCAGTAACAAAGACAGAAGCAAAGAACTCATATAACAATGAAGATTTTTTTTCCCATCAGGTTAAAATATACACAGGTAAATTATCTAGAAACAGTATAGTGACTCTACAAACTTATCAGACACTCTACTGTTCAGTTCTACTATGCTCAGCATCTAACTACTAGTCTCAAAAATGTCTGCTGGGGTCCTACCTATCACCATGTTCATTCCAGAGAACAAGAAAGATTCTCTCTCTCTCTATTTCTCTCTCTCTCTGTGTGTGCATCTGTGTATGATGTATAGTCAAAACTAGGTGTCTCCAGGTTTTGTTTTGTTTTCAATCTGATTTTTTAGACAGAATCTTTTACTTAATTTTTTACCTCTCTAATTTGGCTAGACTGGCTGGCTAGGAATCTTACATCTATCTGTCTTTTTTTTCCTTCCCCTCTCCTACCATCCCATTCTCACCCCCACACCCTGGTGCTATGTATGACTATGTGGGTTCTAGGGCTCTGAACTCAGATCCTCATGTTTGCGTGACACATTTTTTTGTCTACTGAGCCATCCTCCCTCTCCCGTGATAGCTCTTTCTTTTCCTTTAAAGATTTATTTATTTTTATTTTATGTGTATGAGTGTTTAACTTATATGTATATAACAGTACTGTGTGTACGCCTGGTACCCAAGAGGCCGGAGGAGAGTCTGAATCTCTTGGAACTGGAGTTACAGATGGTTGGAAGCTGTCATGTGGGCCCAGGGGACTGGACTTGGATCTGGAAGAGGAGCAAGTGCCTTTAGCTTTGGAGCTATCCTTCCAGCCCCAACCATGCTAACTCTCATTAAACAATCTCCGCACATTCCTTTGAATTAGTAATGAGTAGACAGCAGTCACATGGCCATCCAAAATGCAAAGGAGTTTGGGAAATATTATAAACAAAATTGGCTCCACTCTTATCTTCAGCCTCCCCTCATAAAGATGGGGGACAGACTAATTCTGAGTGAAGCATAGAAGTCTCAGTCAAGGAGAACGATTTTGGGCTCTAGAGTTGGACAGGTTTAGTGCTAAGCATACAATTGCCGTACTGCTAGGCCTCTCTGGCATGTTTCCTACTTACAATCTTGAGTCACTAAATACTCTTCAGGGAAGGGATCATGCTACTTTAGTACCCTCTCTTATCTGGACATCTTCTTTCCATGTAAACATCTGGGTGTATTTACTTCCTCTCCATTTAGAATCCACAGAGGCCATTACCCCTTTCAACTCCCACCAAGACTTTCGTAGGTGTTCAGTTTAAAAAAAAAAAAAACCAGCCAGCAGGAAACGTATCTCTTTGCCAAGGTCACACCTTCACCCCTCAGTGATGACTTAGAGGGAGGAGATGCTTTTCAAGTTTAATCCCGTCAGATCCATCAGTTCTACCATTATTTAGGCTGCACTTTTACACTGATAAAATAATTCCTCCAGAAATACAGGAATGATGACTTGGTAGCTACTGAATGGGTTGGGAACCTTGCCAAGCTCTGTACACCCAATTTGCTGTCAGAGTCTCAAAACCACCTCATGCAGGGGATGGTCTCACAGTTCACTCTTAAGAGACATTATCTCATCCAGTCCTAAAAGGTATAACATTTTAGTGTTGCTACACTTAGGAGGGAAGAAAGAGAAGACACAACAGCCCACATCTGTCTAATGCCATTATGGAAGATTACAAGGTGAGAGTGTTTATGTAGCTTTTTATAACACAAACCCCACTCATAACACTATCTGAAGATTGCAAAAGGAAAACATTAATGGCAGGAACTGTGAGAGCAAAAATATCCTCTATGCTTTGGACCACATTATGGAAAGATATGTTTTATCAGGACAATATAACACTGGGTGTTTGCTGTTGTCTACAAAGCAGTTTGTTTGGAAGTTAACCATTCTCATGCCTCTGAAAAGAAGAAAGCAGGAATGAAAAAGAAAGGAAATGAGCAGAGGTGCATGAGGTAAGAAAAGCAGAGACGCAGACCACAGGCTTTTGCCTCCACAGAGCCCTGACTCTCATGGGAAAGATGTCATAACTCTGGCTCGAAAGCCCTCATGAGATATCCAGAATGTAGAGTCCTTGCCTACAGTAAAGCCAGCATCTGAGGATGCTGACTGTGGAAAGGGGAGGCCTCCATAACACAGTCTTAAAGGACAGTAAGATTGGACTTCCTGAAACTAAGGGCAGACTAAAATTAGACAGGAGAGCCTAGAGAAGACAGGCCCCACCCCTTTATAAGGACTAACTGGAATGGTGATTATCTTTAGAAATGCCTAGAACATCTCAGCAGGGAGACAGTTCCCCATGACCAGAAAAAACAGATGTCTATTTTGGAAAAAAAAATCATCAAATATATAAGAAGCATTGGCAAAATCCAATAATTTTCAAGATAGTTTTCATTAGTGTATGTTAATTGTACAAAATAATTAAAACTTGCTAATTTGGGCCCAAATCCTCAATATTTCATGCCAGACTATGGGATAACTTCCTACTTTGGTTCTTGCCTTTCTACAGGAACATGGACAATCTATCTGTGGTGGTTTGAAAGGAAATGATCCCCAAAGGAAATGGCACTATTAGGAGATGTGGTCTTGTTGGAATAACTGTTGTTTTATTGTGGGAAGTGTGTCACCATGTGGGTGGGCTTTGATATGCCCAGTGTCTCAGACCACTTCCTGTTGCCTGCATGATGTAGGACTCTCAGTTTCTTCTCCAGCACCACATCTGTCTGCATGCCTCCATATCCCACCATGATGATAATGGACTGAACCTCTGAACGGTAATTGAGCGACCCCAGTTAAATGTTTTCCTCTTTAAGATACCATGTGGTTATGGTATCTGATCACAGCAATGGAAACCCTAACTAAGACACTGTATGAAAGTGATCAAATCATACTATGCTGCTCAAACCTTTCCATAAATACCCATCTCACCTAAAACAAGAAGTGTTTCCAGGCTGTGTAGACTATGCACCTGCTTGGTTTCTGAATATACCCTAGGTATTCTTTGCCTGTCTCTCCATTCAAGCCATGCTGGGTATTGGGTTTTGTTTAAACAAATCAGATTCTCTTACACCTTAGCTCCTTTTGCACATTTTCTTACCTTAGTCTGGTGTGGCCCCCTCAGTGTCCTCTGTTGGGATGACTCAACCAATTTCTGACCTCCTCCAACTCTTGCCTCAGGGAACATTCACAAATTCCCTCTGTTCTTGTATGTCCATTCTTGAATCCCTGATTTATTGCTTTTGTTTTTGTTTTTTTAAACATGCATGGCCATCTTACATATTACATTTTTGTTTACTAATTAATGTATTCACATGTCAACAGAATGCTAACTGTTCTCAATTTTGTCCAGAAGATATGGTCACCATACTATCAGAATGATGGTAGAAGCTGGCATGGGAAAGTACTTGTGAAACAAGTGTTAAAGGCGTGAGTGATGCTTCTCAACGATAAGGTTAGAGACACCATGCAGAGCAACAGCAGAGTTTGAGATGGAGTCATGACGCCATCACTCCTAAGTCTAAAATGTCTTTGCTTTCATAAAGGAAAGACTAGCATCCCAACACCTGTTAATAAAGGGCAACCCAGAGAAGATTACAGCAGTAGAAGCAAGAGAGAAAGAGGGCAATAAGGTTGTAGATCAAAGAGATGCTTGGGGATGTACAACTGGCCAGAACAATCTCACTGAGATGATGAGTCTGACCTTTGCAAAGCCGCTTGATTGCCTGAGCCTCCCAGATTTCATCGCTGCGTGGCCACGTGGTGAGTACTCCTTTCCAGCACGGAGAGAGGAGGCGTGGGAGTGTTTTCCTTGGCTGTCAGACTCCCGAATAAGGATCAATAGGATCAAATCCAGCCAGAGGTCTGCTCCAGAAAGGACCGGACATTTGGTGTGTGTACAGACAGCCCCAGATACCAAGCTCCAGTTTCCATTACAAAAATAATAAAAGTTCGAGGGAAGTGAGATTGGAAAACCAAAGTAGGTAGAAGACTCAAGACATCCTCCTATTTGTTTTTCTTTTGTTTTTAGGCCCAGAGCCAGGAAGGCCCTCTTCCCAATGGTTGCCTGGTTACAGCCTGAGAGGTTCACCAGGGTAACATCTGGAATAAAGGTGGGTGGGCAAAGAGCCAGGGCCTGCTCAACTTGAGTGGGATTGGAGAAGGAAAGGAAAATAGAATTTTTTTTCCAATTACTCCCCAACCTTGAGGACAAAGGAAGGAAATATTTGAGATAAACAGAAAATATGTTAAAAGGTTTTCTTTTAAAAGGTTATTATATCTCATTAACATAGCAGAGGAATAGAAGGCACAGGAGAACTCTGAAGTTAGGGCCATTTTCATAAACTGCTTTTTGGCCTGAGCAATGTTACTTATGATTCTGAGAAACTATGAATCTTTTTTTTTTGTCCCTACTCTTATTCTTCGGTGCATCCAGGTTCACAGTAAAAGGAGCTACATTCAAATAGCTCCTACTGAGAATGATGATCATGATGATGATGATCTCATTTATGTGCTTACCGTGTTCCATGAGGATTCTTTGTTAATTACTTCCTTTAAATCTTCCAACTCTTTGGAATAAAACAAAGCCTTATAGACAATAGAGAATGTCCTACCCATTACCTCACGCCCACCAGACAGGCTGATTCTGGGACCTGCTTTTTCTTCTGTAGAGTACTCTCCCTCCTAAAAATTAGTCCCATCTTTGGTGACCACTCCCAGTTATATGCTACATCCTTTATCTCAACTAGGAAATAGGTGAATGTCAGGATTGCATGCACAGGAATAGACAGACTACCCAAGGATACAGGTATAGACAGACTACCGAAAGTCAAATCAGAGCACTGCATGATTTTGTCTTTTTTACTGTTAGGAATTTTCCTAACATGAGCTCTCTGCCGACGCAAAAATCCCAATCAAGCCAAATCACAACAAGCCAAATTTAAAAATATCCAGGTTTAATGGGATTCTTGCACTCTCAGGTGGCCCTGAGGGGGGGAGAGGAAAGAGACCACGAGGCACTTTCCAGGGGAAGCAGTTTGGGCTGTCTTGACCCCCCTCCGGGGAGGGGTCAAGGGTTGGTGGGCACAGGGATGGGCCTCCAAAGATGGAGGCCAGAGACCGGGACTTACACTTAGCTCTGTCAAACAAGTAACGTACTCTGAGCTCCACATTCCTTTTAAAGGAAAGAGGTGTATAGTTGTGTTTATTTCATGAAGATCTTGGAAAACTGTAATGAGAAAACATGCAAAGCACTTAGCACATTGAGACTATAAATATTCAATAAACACTTAGCTGTTGATATAATTATTTTATAAATTATATTCCAGTTCTCCAGTTGAGGATACTATCAATGAGCACTTAATTCCCCAGGATCCAGGGGTTGATGAGAAAACAGCTGTGCTTTGATGTAGACCCACATTTCAGTGGATCCCGTCGAGTCTACCCGCACTCCAACTCATTCTACATTCCCAACAAGAAAAGAAATGGACTTGCCCACTGACTCATCCATCTTTTCATCCTCCAGGCACTTTAGAAATTTCACTGAAGTGAACTGAATTCCAAGAGTGCTTGCTACAGACTTTAGGTGCTGTGCAAGAGCACTGCAGATACTGACGCATGGCTTGTGTCCTCTGAGGCCTCCCTGGGAAGAGTTCGAATTGTAACTGAATCTGTGACATGCTCTTCTTGTGTATTTTAATTGAGAGTGGAACTAAACACCATCTATAGCTGGCATGGTGTTTCCTCTTAGTGCTCTATCTCCAGCTTCTCAGAAAAAAGAAAAGACTAAGGATGATTGACTTGCAATTACATTGGCCTTAGTTTTTAACCTTCGTCCCCTCCTTCTGTTCTTTCTCTTCCTCCCCCTCCTAGTCCTTCTTCTACTTCTTCAAATTTCTCATATGTAAAATATGCACCACAGTCTTGGCAATTGTACCTGTTTCACATATCTGCCAAGGTGAAGGCAGAGAGCATGCAGATCATTTTGTGACACACTGAAGCATTCATGTATGTTAAAAAACACTATCAATGTGACCTGCAGTGAGACTTGACAGTCACTGTTTTCATGATATACTTTAGGACTATTCTGACTTTTGATTGTTATAATTCAAAGTAGTAGCCTTAAATGAGATATTTAAAGACATTTATGAATTTAGGAAAAAGACAGACTCTCCACTCCATACATTGTCCCTGCCCCACATCCTTGAGCAAGCTTGGCACCTTTATCTCCACCAGCTCAAATTTCAAAACACCTTCTCCAGCCAATGTGGCTATACTGAGCCTGGATATAAGCTCAATATAGCCACATTGGCTGGAGAAGGTGCTTTGAAATTTGAACTGGTAGAGATAAAGGTCTTTAAATATCTCATTTAAGGCTACAGATACTGTCAAGAAAATGTCTCAAAGCCAGACACATCCGCACAGAATCTGCTTTCAATTTTGGACCCTGAAGGCTGAGTACCGCAGAATCCCTGCTAAGATGCTCTGGAGTCCTGGGACAGAGGACAATGAAACACACTTTCAATCCTGGTCTCAAAAATCTTAGAGGGTAAAGAGCTTAGTGAAAACCCAAATGGAAGAATTTACAGGTCCCCACCCTTTAAGGAAGCCAAGGGAACATTTCTTCTTTGGAGTTTAAATAGTTGAACTTAACATGACATACTTTAGGGATTTTGTCAACTCTTTAAAACACTTGGCAGATCTCCTTTCCTAGCCCCCCCCACCTCCTCTGCTCCATATGCCCCACCGGCCAAGATGAACCTTGCAAAAAGCTACCCAGTTTCGCCATTCAAGAACTGACTGGAAACTCGCTCTGCTAGTGCCTTCATTCACTGTGTAGACCACACTAACCCCAAACTCACAGCGATCCACCTGCCTCTGCCTCTGGAGTGCTAGGATTAAAGGTGTGTGCCAGCAAGCACAGATCCGAGTCTTGTTTTCATGACAAAAGCCCATCATTCACTGGGTTTGTTCACTCCGATTTTGCCAACTGCCTTCACTAGATACAATGGTATTCCACTCTTTACATTCCCATCCTTACCTAAGCACCACCCACACTGCTTTCAAAATGACCTTCATCCTTTATGAAGAAATTTTTATCTAAACTTCCTTGAAAGGAGTTGAATGGGGTGGGCTGGAAAAATGACTTTGCAATAAAGAACACTTCCTAGTCTTCCAAAGGACCCAGGTTCAATTTCCAGCGCCTACATAACTAACTACAACAGCCGTTCATAACTATCTATAATTCCAACCCTTGGGGATTCCACACACTCTTCTGGCTTTCATAGGCACTAAGCACACATGCAGCGCACAGACTAGTACAGTGCATGAAGGCAAAACACTAATACACATAAAATAAATGAACGTGAAACCTTTTCTTAAAAGAATGTGCTACATCCCTCCAGGCTAGCATCCAGGGCTCTTCTGATGTAACCATTGTCTGTTCACCAACTCATGGTCCTTTCCCCTTCTAATCCCTTTGTATCCTGACTCCAGCCACACACAGTGTCCCAGTGAGCCTTCCTCTTTATGGCAGTGGCATGTACTAGTGTCTAGTTCTGAATCGTCTGCACAGTTAGCAGTCTAGCCCTCGGGAATCAACTCAGTCATGGCATCCCCTGAGGTGCTTCTTTGATTCCACTTGATTCTCAGGAAAATGCACTTCCTTCTTTGAGATCCTATGGTACCCTGAGGACTAACCTCTTAATAGTGTATGGTGAAGTACAAATGGCATGCTGTTTGGGTTGGCAATACATAGTTAAATGATCAATTTGACAAAACCTACAATCACCCAAGAAGAGGGACTCAACGAGGGATTGTCTGGACCATGGGGACTCAATGGGCATGTCTATGGGGGATTATCTAGATTGCCTTAATTGATGTGGGAAGGCCTACTCTAATGTGGGCAGCATTTTCTGGTGTGACCTAGATAGCAACAAACATCCAAGAAGGAAAGCTTTGCCCTTTTATTCCGCTGGCCTTTGTTTTCTCCCTGGTGAATTCCTCTGCCCTAATCCTGCTGGTGCTGGTGCCTTTGCCAACACTGCAAACAGCTTCTTTGGGATTCAAACATGACCCTGTCTCCAGGAATGGCCCTTCTGAACACCAGCCTTGTGGATTGAACAACTCCTGGATTCTTGGCCTCTCTGCTGTGAGAGAGCCGTTGTTGAACCACTCCAGCTGTATGGGGTAAGCAAATATAATGGCTCTTCATTTAATATCTACTTATTCTATTGGTTCTATCTCTGTAGATACGATTGAATGACAATTATAGGGTTTCCTTTCCACATTAAGCTATAAGCTCCCATGAGAACATCTATGTATTACTCAAAAATATTTTCACTCCTTAAATAGACCCACTGCCCTCTCAATTTGTATTTTAACTAGTCTTCAAACTAGGAAGCAATATGTTACTGCACCCGACTTGTAACATGCTTGCTGAAGTATTGGCCCAAAGATCCACAGACATATTTAATACATAAAGCATAGAGAGTAAGCCAGGCAAGGACTGTGTTCTCAAGGAAATGATGATAGTCCAAGGTCATCTACTTTGCCCCACTGGCAGAAAGTGGTCCTTTGTGCCAAACATGGCTGTCTCATCATGAACAAAGTGTCTATTCTTAATATAAATTCAAAAACACATGCAAGAATTCGTATGGAACTATTAGTAGAGAGAGACTTTCTTTTCCAGCTCTCGGAAATGAATGTCAGACAGGTGGTGAACTCAGTCCAGACAAGCATCGTCATAATACCTGTGTTACATTCTACCCACAAGTTCAATAAACTATGAAAGTACCACTTAATTGATATGTTTAAGACCTCCAAGAAGAACTGAAAGAGCCTCATTTACATGGCTTGACAAGAAATTGAAAAGAGGACTAAGAGGTTCAGTGATGTCTCAGAATCCAGCCAGAGGTCAAGAGACTTACGGACCTCAAATGTGGTATCCCAAGTAGTCTGAGTGCTCTTACTAGAAACTGTTAGGTAGGAAGTTGATAAAGTCTTAATAACAGACTGGGAAGATGTGGAGGAAATAGGAGTCTCTTGTAAACCATTAAAAGAGTAGAGCAGCAGATAGTCAGTGAGTAGAAAAGCTAAGGAACTAGTCTTGTTAGAGTGCTCAGCTTCCCCTCTGTGCTTTAGAAGCTCAGACTTGTGGGAAATAGCAGATCCTTGCATCCCCTGCTAGAGAAGACTCCGTTGTTGTTACTTAACTGTGTCACTCAGATTATTAAGCACTATTTACCCCACTCAGGTTCATACCCTCATTCATTTGTTCATTCATTCTTGCATTTTATCACTAATAGCATACTTTAAATGATCAGTCACTATTGTGTGTATGTGTATTCACAGCAGGCCATGAAAATAAAATGTAAAATAAAACCAATATTGAGACAGATCTGTCTCACTTTCGAATGACAATGATTATGTTAAACCATTCTCTGACTACTGTTAGCTTATGTTCATAGTTGCATTATTCATAATAGCCAGAACTTGGAAACAACCTAGATGTCCCTCAATTGAAGAATGGAAAAAGAAAGAAAGAAAGTGTAAATTTATACAATGGAGTATTACTCAACAGTAAAAAAACAATGACATCATGAAATTTGCAGGCAAATGGGTGGAACTAGAAAAAATCATCCTGAGAGAGGTAAGCCAGACAAAGAAAGACAAATAAAGATATGTATTCACTCACAAGTGGATATTAGACATAAAGCAAAGGATAACCAGGCTATAATCCACAGCCCCAGAGAAGCTAGGGAACAAAGAGGACCCTAAGAGGGACATATGGATCACCGTGAGAAGGGGAAATAGATGAGATCTGAGTAAACTGGGGGCTGGGTGGAAGGGGGAAGGAAGGATGAGAACATGAGGAATTGGGTTGGTTGAGTTGGGAGTGGGATGGAGGAGGAGACTAATGAAAGAGATATCTTGATAGACGGGGCCATTTTGGGGTTAGTGAGAAACCTGGTACTAGGAAAATTCCCAGGAATTCACAAGGATGACCCCAGCGAAGACGTCTAGCAATAGTGGAGAGGGCACCTGAACTGGCCTTCTCCTGTAATCAGATTGGTGACTACTCTAATTGTCAACAGAGTCTTCATCCAGTAACTAATGGTAGCAGATGCAGAGATCCATAGCCAAGCACTGAGTCAAGAACTGGGAGTTCATTTGACAAGAGGGAGGGGAGATTATGTGAACCAGGGTGATCAAGATCCCACAGAGACAGCTGACCTGAGCTAACGGGAGCTCATGGACTCTGAACTGTGTGGATAGACCTAGGTGCTCTGCATGTGGATGACAGTTGTGTAGCTTGGTCTGTTTGTGGGACTCCTAGCAGTGCGATCAGGATCTGTCCCTTGTGCACGAGCAGGCTTTTTGGAACCTGTTCCCCATGTAAGGATGCCTTCACCAGCCTTGATGCAGGGGGAGGAGCTTGGTCCTGCCTCAATGAGATTTGACATACTTTGTTGACCCCTGTGGAGGTCTTCCCCTTTCTAAATGGAGGCATGGATGGGGATAGACAGGAAGAGGGAGGAAGGAACAAGAAGAGAGGAAAGGTTGGGAAACTGTGGTTGATATGTAAAATAAATGAAAAAATATAATAGAAAAACTCTTCCAACTTCAGCATTATCCAGAACATGTTGATCACAAAATCCAAAATATCATGTTTCAAGTCACTGATTAGTTTAAGGGACATTTGTCTATTGCTTCTCACACCACCAGCCTAAAGACTCCCTTTGCGAAAGACAATGATCTAACCTAACTTCTGGTTTATTTTAGTAAATGTACTCTGATTCTCGGCGAGCCTCAGATTCTAAGAGCTCACAGTGGCTACTTCTGCAAGCCAGTCCCAAAGAGCACCTCAGAGCTAGTAAAAACATTGCCACGAAATGAGATAATTCATCTTTATGGGATGTGGCTATCTTCACCTACAGTCCTTCATCATCATTCCCAACTCCTCCAAACCACTCACATCAATGTAGTCCATTTTCCCCACCACTTACATTCATCGTTCAAAACCCCAGGATTGCCACAGTATTCCTGTTGCAGCTATGTCAGACCTTTATTGAACCTTTTCCTTCTCTTATTTATCACCTTATCATGTACTTATCTCATTTCTACGCTCCTGCCCACGCACACATGCACAGAGTAGGATCCCAGTATATGAAGCACATTTTTCCTCTGGGAAGCAGGATTCACAGGGTGGACATGAAAGGACACCTTCCTCATTATAGTCTGAGGGTTTTTTTTAATTAGTCTTGGACATAAGATCTTTATACACAAATAATTTTAAATGTTACACGTCCTGCTAAATGTGATACTGTGGAACCACTAATGTAAAATCTGATGTTAGGTATTCTCATCGGACCTAAGGCTTGGGTCACATTTTTCAAAAGAAAGTGACCAGCTCCAAGAAGAGGCTGAGCACTCGCAAGAGTTACCTGGCCCACTCACTGTCTGATCCACTTCCTCACACCCTGCCTTTATCCTTAACTTTGTGCAACATCTCCGTGACTTTTCACTGGGGTCCTCACTGTCTGCCTGGGTGTCAGTTTTCTGGTTTGTTCTGGTCTGTGTTTATCCTTTTTTTCTAGAAAATAGTTTCAGACTGATCCAGGGTCATTTGCCAATCTCTTGACATTGGCCTTCCTCTGGAGCAAGACAACCAGAAAAAGATCCAGAACATTGTTCTGAAGAGTCAACAGTCACCTAGAAGAGTTCAGCTGCGTGTCTAGTTAGGCCCAGTTCATCCTGCTAGGGACCATTTCTGCTTCCTATAATCCATCCCAACTCCTCCCCTGGTATACATTGTTTCCATGTCCATCACCCAGGCATTTGTGATTATGCTTTAGTTGATGGAAGGGGCCTTCCCCTAACATTTCTTTCATTCTATAGCCAAAGACTATATTAAGGAGTCAGCTTTTGGACAAAGAGGTTCTCAGCAGTCAGCTGAGCCTTTGCTGTCAGGGCTTAGAAACCCTCAATGAGACCGTCACTTGGCAAAGGATAGCTTCTTGTTCCACATCCCTGGGGGTGATGTCAGCTACCTGCCTTCGAATCCCAGCAGCTGCTTCCCTGCCCATCTGTGCAACCAGTGTCTTACTCTTTGGAAGCTACTCATACTCAATCCACATATAGTTCAAGTGTGCTTTTTCATCTTAAACATAAAATATGTCTAGCAAAATATTTTCCTTAAAAAACAGAGAATAGAACTGAACCTGAATCTCCGGAGACTCACGCTTCTCTGGGAGATTCTTTTGTGGACCCTGGTTGCAAAACGCTGGTCAACAGTAAAAACCATTTAGAAGTCAGTAATTTTGTTTCCCACCCACGTACTTTTCAAGTTGACCGTCGTCACCCCACTGAATTAAGGTCACTGATTTTTTTAACCTGGCAGACACTTTCTTGAACTGTCTTCTTAGAGAGGTATAATTTGATGCTGTTTACCTCCCATGATTCATTAAACCCTCTCCTCCGGGAGAGTTCCTGCTTTTCTTCTACTATTTGGACTGTTTCTTTTCATTTTCCTCCATCGGGCTCTTGTTTTTCCAGTTTTGGGGTGGAATGAGGACAGGAAACAGCCTACATAGCAGGGTTCTCCCTGGGGCTTTATATGGCAAAGATTCTTATATGGCTAATACTGTTCAGAAAACATTCAGAAAAAAAAAGAAGGCCAGCTAATTCCCAAAAATGCAGGCAAACACTAGGAAACACAGGATATAGAAGATGCCAACCAGATGTTGCTCCGTGCCAGCTGTGAGAGTTTGGGATCAGACCCCAAACTTGGTACAGATGAAACACACAGCCATATTCATACAGAACAAAGCTCCTGGAGAAACCTGGCCAAGCTTTTATGCGGTCAGAGGGATTTCAGTGCTGGTGGGGAGGACACTGTGACATTCGTTTCGCACTGATCTACTGTAAATTGAAGAATTTGCTCTTCCCTTGGTCTTCAAGCCATATTCAGGGAGGGCAAACCCACATCATACCACCTTGGCTCCTGGGAAAAGTGCTAAGGATTAAGACCAGAAGGCATGCTGGGGAGGGATCTGAGAACAGGGCAGCTGTGGCAACAGCCCCCCCCCCAATCTCCAGGATCTGAGCCGTTATGGTTCTGTTTTAAAATAAACTAAGATTCAGATGAACAGAAAGTTTGTGTTTCACATTAACATTGTGGCTTTTGCTCAGCTGGGTGTTTTTATTTTCGCTGTCACTTTGCATTACAAGAACAACACAGCTTTCCAAGAGAACAGCCCCATCAGATAAGTAAACAGTGAAGAGGTTCGAGTAGAGAAGGTGGAATCTAGGCTCCCTGAACCAAGGAAGCCTTGGTCATAAAGGTCAATGGTTGTTGCCGTAGGCCATTAGCTTTGGCATTCGTTCTAAACCAGGCTGGCAAAGTGGTCGTATCTCTAGCTGTAGGCTGTGTTGGCACAGGGAAAGGTATATAACTCTGCTTGCCCAGTTCTTCCTAGTACTAATGGAAGTTGGTGGTACTGGTGGTACTAATTACCAGCCATCAGCAACCTCAGACGTATCAAGTCCTAGGTCAATGAACACCCAGTTAAGAAGGATGTCAATGTCAATACCTTTCTACTTACTGGAAAGTTACCAATTTATATAGAGTTGTCCACATACATTGTTGTGGCAGAAAATTCCTACTCAGGTGTCCATATGGACCCCTTCATCCCCAAATTCCTGTATACTTCCTAAGACCTAACTGCCCAATTGCCTTTCTGGACCAGTTATTGGTATGACTCCTGGATATCCCTGAAAAGTCATTGCCACTTTGTACCTTAGCCCACCCCTCCACAACCCTGTACTGCTAAGCAGTCTGAGCATAGCACAAATAGGCATTTTGTTAAATGATAATGACAAAACAAAGAGAAGTCTGTTAAAATTAAGTGAAGACCAATTGTCACTGCTCCCACTATCAAATAAGATTTCATATAGATCAGTCTTTATTAAGACCTGACTTGGTGTTAACTCCTTAGGGTAATGATTTTAGTGACACACTCTTCCTGGAGTAGGCCTAGTTAGTCTCTCTTTCTCATGCCAACTCTACACACCTCCTTCCAGTCCCAGCCTTGTTTCATCCCCGGGAAATCACCATCAGAGAATACTTTCTATGAAAACTGTTTTGTTTTTACATCTGCTTTGCTTTGTTTTCATTTCTTGTATTGTTCTGTTATGGACAGAATCCCAGGGCTATCCTCAAACTTTCAATCCTCCTGTCTCAGCTTTCCAAGTGCTGATGTTGCAAGTGTGTGCCACTGCACCTGGCAACAAGGTGTGAACAGCTTGTGGGAGTGGAGAAGTTGTAGTGTGGGGTCTCAAGCCCAGGGTTTTATATGTGCTGGATAAGCAGTGTAGAGCAAGCTACATTCCCAGCCCTGCAGCTTTTTAATTTTCCTAACTCTGATGGAACTCTGGCAGACATCAGCTCTCTCTTGAAATCTTTTACACTGATCACATGATTTTTTTTAATCTGGAAAAAGTCTTCCCCATGCCAAAAATTCATGTATCTTAATAAATCAAGTGGTAAACTCAAGTCTACTTCCAAAATACAGGTTGCTATGAAAAGTGACAAACTACAGGAAAAAAAATCTTTGGGTGTTCTTTCCTTTTGCCAATGTATTTCTTTTAAAATTCTCCTGGAAGGGTAAAGCAAGAAATCTGGGTATGGAAACAAGAACTTGGCTAGAAGATACATTTTCTGTTTCGACAATTTAGTCACAAGAAAACATCCAAAAGATTTATCAAGCTTTTGCCTGTATAATAGTTATATCCTGCCAAGCACACGTTCTTAGTATTTTACCATTAGATGTTTTCAAGTTAGAATAATAAAATGAATTCCCAAATACCAATCAACCATCTCCCGCAGTTATAGATGATAGGAAGTCGAGTTTTGTTCAGGTTTTTATCTTTCCCAGATTATTTTTTGAGTTCATCCAAGGTGTCTGTCATTGTACCTGCCTGTAGCTTCATGTTTATGTCTATAACGGTAGGATTTGCCTTTCAAACATGACCATCATGGCATAGCATGCATAACCTTAGCAAATCCACAGTCACCAGATTCTCTGATTTCCCCATTTTAATATATTTTAGTGTCAATATTAAAATAACATGACATGTTACACATTGTTTATTGATATACTTATTTATTTTTACATCTTAACCTTTTGGAAAACTGCTTTGGTGAACAACCACCAACACAGATAGAAGCAGTTATGCATATTTAATGTATACAGCTTGATGGGTTTGCCATGATCAGGATTACATCTACCACTTTTTACACTTCCTTTCTAATTCCTTCATTGCCACTGTTATCAGTTTGTACTTGAGTTCAGAATCTTTAAGGACATTCACTTAACAAATGTTAACTATACAACAGAGTATTAACAAAGAAACTGCTGGAGGGCAGACCTCTAGCAGTCCTCATGCTTCACTGCTCCATGGCACTCAGTGGCCATCATCTCATCTGGCCTCCCCTCTACTCTTCAACAACCACCATTCTATCATCTGCTTCTCTGACTTTAGCTAATTTAGATTCCATATATAAGAAAAGCCATGGACATAGTTGTTGATGAATCGGGTAATTATATTTTCACATATAGCCTTCTTCTACCTCCAATTTTCTCTTTTCTCTCCCTCTATTTTCTGTGCAACTTATTGATTAGAGAAATAGGGTAATTGGTCTAGATTTTGTTGTTCACACTTTTTGTGAAATACACATATATGCACATATATGCGTATGTATGTATATATGCATATATATGTATATATGTGTGTGATAGAAAGAGAAAAAGAGAGAGAGAGAGAGGCAAATGCAGAGGCAGAAGACAGAATGAGAATACTGGAGTTCATGTTTGCCAAGCCTGCATTCCACAACTAAACCATATCTACATCCCTGCCTGGCCCTTGCCCTAAAATGCTCATCATTTCACAGGGGCATGACTCCTGAATCTACTGTCATCACTGTGGATCTAATTGATGTCACCAGTGTTCATTGTAATCCAGAGGCTACTGTCATCCCAGAGAGTCAGAACCTGAAGCTGTCTCATTCACTGGAAATAACAGAGGGTTTTAACCAAAAGCTCACTTGCTATGTGACTTTGGAAATCTTAGAACAACCTCTTTTGGTTATAAATGTGTTAGTCAATATGATCCTGAAAGGTTTGGTTCTAAATTAAAAGCAGTATCAGTACATGTAGGATGCTGAGTGGCGTAGGACATGGCTAGACATATATCTGAGAATGGCGCTACAGAGGAAACAATCTTCAGGTTTGGGATCCTGACGACCTTGGATGAATCACCAAGCAAGTAAGTACAAGGTCTTCTTTTGTACTAGAATCTGAAGGGAGAAAATACACAATTTAAGTAGTCTCATGCTTGGGGTATGCTGCACAAAGCAATTGTAGGCAATGATAGTGGTATAGGTTCATCAAATAAGACTAGGAAAAATTGAAGATTGAGTTCTACACAGTTTTTATTTAAATAAAGTTCTCTTGGTAACTTCCCTTAAATAATGTCCTACATGTGTGAATAAATGCTAAATTTAAGATCATAGAAGATGCAACGAATGATTTTTTTTCTGCCAACATCAAAAAGTAATCTACAAGCACCATAATGTTGGATCCTGAAAGGTGACTAGAAGATATTTGATAAGTGAGAGAATCAAAGGGCATATGAGTGTGCACTAGAGAAACGATAGCAAGGATCATGCATTCAGAGGACTTCAAGGTATTTCCTGAGACTTATTGACAGTGAAGGATTCAAGATGTGGAGTATTTGTTCTGATAGTATTAATTAGAGCCAGACAGGACTCTATGATAGATAATATTGTGAGAAAACACAACCACGTTATGTTCCACTCTGAGTATAACAAACCAATGCAATGTCAAGTAATGCTGCTTCAATCAAATAATATAATTTAAATCAATTTAAATGTTAAATAAAATATCTCTAAAGATTACATGAAAAAGAAGTTGATTTTGCCTGAAGTGATCATAAAGTTGGTAATGTTTGAAACAGAACTAATAAATGAAATGTATATGATTCATACTCAACAAATAAAACAGGCAATGACTTAAAGGAGTGATTACAAAGTCATGAGGGCTCTACCCATCCTTTCAGAACAGGTGAATGAAACCACAGCCTCCCCCTAAAAAAATTACTGTTTCAGGTTCTATGACACAATCAGCATAACACACATATAGACACATATGCACATATGCATATATGCATACGCATATACATGTATACACATGCATGCATTTGCACACATATGCACTTGTGCATTGCTGTGCATACATGCATGAATAAGCACAATATAAACATGCATGCATGTACATGCACACGCATACACACATTCATACACTTCTTTCCCACTTTGTATGAGACTTCATTCTAGGGTTTATCAAAGAACATTCTACAGAGCACCTACTGGCTTTATGTAGAAAACTCAAAAAATTGAAAGGAAAAGAAAAGAAAGGGAAGGAAAAGGGACAAAGAGGAAAGGAAGGAAAGAAGGGGAAATGTGAAAGAACAGAATTGCCAAACCGGTTGGAGAAATTCTGGCTCAAACAGAATTCAGAAGGACCCTTTCCCATAAGACCTCTCACAGCTCATGTCAAGCATACTGCAAACTTCCCACGTGAGTGCAAAGTACGCAAAGCTTGAACAGAGACTCTTCCCCCGCAGGACATGTGAATAAACACCCTGTGTACAAATAGACACGGGTGCGCTGCCATCAGTCTCCATACATTGCTTCTCTCAGAAGCTGACTCTGAAGCGCCAGCTGACGGAAGCATTTCTGCTGCCACTGTTGCCAGGAAAATGCAGATGTTGCTGGGATGTAAGTCACAGAGCCTCTTCTGTTCCGCTCAGACTAGTGCGTGTGACTATGATCCAGCTAGATGAATATTTACAACATACATCGAAGAGAAGGCTGTTTCACAGTGCTTGCCCATTCATCTCTTAATCCCATGAGGGGGAAACTCAAAGTGAACAGCCATTTAAGAGAGGACCCTCACAACAGATGAGGGGGAGGAAGAGCTCTGGTTCCCTATTGAAATGCCAATGATATTCCACCTCTAACCTGTGGAAGAGCTCACACTGGAGCTTCAAGGCCTGCAAGAAACCAAACTGTTCAGTCCATGGTGAAAACATACTTCATTGCTCTCTCTCTCTCTCTCTCTGTCATACCTGCACTCACACAGACACATATTCTACATATAAGTACAAAATGCAACTGTGCTTGGTTTACCACACTCACCCACACTGATTTAACACCCAGCTGCAGACATTCGTATACCATGTCTTCTATGGCTCCCTTTGAAGTGCAGACATAGTCTTAAACGCAGCTCTGCTGGCGGGGTTGCTTTCTCTACCTAACACTTCCAACCTGTCCTTTGAGTCTTGCAGAGGGACCCTCATTTCTGCTCCCAGCTTCAAACTCCCTTATGAGAGCCTCAGAGATTCTATCTCGAAGAGCTCTGCCTGGTCCTTCAAGCCCTGTTTCTTATTCTTACATCTGACCTCTTCTTTTGCCTAGGATTGTTTCAAGCTTTCTGTCTTAGTTAGGGTTACTATCGCTGTGATAAAACACCATGATCGAAAAGCAAGTTTGGGAGGAAAGGGTGTATTAGCTTTACACTTACATATGGCTGTTCATCATCAAAGAAAGTCAGGACAGGGACCCAAACATCAGGGTAGGAACCTGGAGGCAGGAGATAATGGCTCTTCCTGGCTTGCTACTCATGGTTTGCTCAGCTTGCTTTCTTTTGTTAATTAATTAATTAAGTTTTTACAGACCAATCCCAGTTTCCCTCCATCCTCTCTTCCTGCCCCCCTTTCTCCACCCCATCCTCATCAGCTCCTCGGAGAGGTTAAGGCCTCCCCTGGGAAGTCAGCTAATTCTGTCCTATCACCTCATTGAGGCAGGACCAAGGCCTTCCCCCTCCACCCCAGTTCCTAGGCTGAGCAAGGTGTCTCTCCATGGAGAATGGGCTCCACAGAGTCAGTTCATGCATTAGAGTTATATCTTGATACCACTGCCAGTGGCCCCTTATACTGCCCAAGTCACACAATTGTCACCTGTATTCAGGGGGCTTAGTTCGATCCTATGCAGGTTCCCCAGTTGTCAGTCTGGAGTCAGTGATCTTCCACTAGTTCAGATCTGCTGATTCTGTTGGTTTCTCCATCATGATCTTGATCCTTTTGCTCATACCTCTCTTCGACTGGAGCTCAGCTTAGTGATTAATTGTGGATCTCTGCATCTGCTTCCATCTGTTTCTAGAAGAGGGTTCTAGCTTCTCTCAGGTTGTGTACTGTAGGCTGGTTATTTGTTTTATGCTTGGTATCCACTTATGAGTGAGTGCATACTATATTTGTCTTTCTGGGTCTGGGTTTCCTCACCCAGGATGGTTTTTTTTCTAGTTCTGTCCATTTGCCTGCAAATTTAAAGACGTCATTTTTTTTTTTACCACTGAGTAGTACTCCATTGTGTAAATGTACACATTTTCTTTATCCATTCTTTGGTTGATGACCAAACATACCCAAACATACCCAAACTTAAGGGACACAATGAAAGCAATGCTAAAAGAAAAGTTCATAGCGTTAAATGCCTACATAAAGAAGCTGGAAAAATCCCACACTAGTGAATTAACAGAACACCTGAAAAATCTAGAACAAAAAGATCACCCAAAAGGAGTAGACGGCAGAAAATAACCAAATTGAAGACTGAAAACAACAGAATAGAAACAAAGAAAACAATACAAAGAATCAATGTGACAAAGAGTTGGTTCTTCAAGAAAATCAACATATTGACAAATCTTTATCCAAACTAGTGAAAAGACAGAAAGAATACCTAAATTAACAAATTCAGAAATGAAAAGGGGGACATAACAACAGACACTGAGGAAATTCACAGAATCATCATTCAAAAACCTGTATTCCACAAAATTGGAAAACTTAAAGGAAACGGACAATTTTCTGGATATCAAAATTAAATCAAGACCAGGTAGCAAATTAAATAGATCTATAACCCATAAAGAAATATAAAGTCATCAAAAGCCTCCAACCAAAACAAAAAAAGCCCAGGACCAGATAGCTTCAGCACGGAATTCTACCAGAATCTGAAAGAAGAGCTAGTACTGATACTCCTCAAATTGTTCCACACAATAGAAACACAGGAACACTGCCAAACTCTTTTTATGAGAATACAGTTACTCTAATACCCAAACCACACAACTGAGAAAGAGGATTACAGACCAATCTCCCTCATGAGCATTGATGTAAAAAGACTCAATAAAATACTGGCAAACCAAATCCAAGAACACATGAGAAACATCATCCACCATGATCAAATAGGCTTCATCCCAGAGATGCAGAGATGGTTCAACATACAAAAATCCATCAATGTAATCCACCATATGAACAAACTGAAAGAAAAGAAAAACAGATGATCATCTCATTAGATGCTGAAAAAGCCTTTGACAAAAGTCCAACACCCCTTCATGATAAAGGTCTTGAAGAGATCAGGGATACAAGGATCTTCCTAAACATAATAAAGGCAATATACAGCAAGTCAACAACCAACATCAAACTAGATGAAGAGAAATACAAAGTGATCCCAATGAAATCAGGAACAAGACAAGGTTGTCCACACTCTTCATATCTATTCAATATAGTTCTCAAGGTCCTAGCTAGAGCAATAAGACAACAAAGAGAGGTCAAAGGGATGCAAACTAGAAAGGAAGAAGTCAGCCTGCTTTCTTATAGAACCCAGGGCTACCACCCCAGAGATGGTACTAGCCATGATGGGCTGGGCCCTTCCCCACCAATCCCTGATTGAAAATGTCCTACAGTCAGATTTTATGGTGGCATTTTCTCAATTGAGGATCCCTCCTCTCAGGTGACTCTAGCTTTGACAAGTTAACCAAACTACCCAGCACACTTATCTTACCACCCAATATGACATTCTACAATGTTAGAGATATTTGGGGCTAGAAAGGTAAGAGTATTTGCTACTCTTGCAGAAGACATTCCCAGCACCTACACCAGATGGCTCAGAACTCCACTTCCAGGGTACCTAACACTCTTCTGGCCGCCAGGGATATCAGGCAAAAAACAAGTGATGCATCTACGTAAGGCAAAAACACTCACACAAATAAAATAAAAATAAATACATCTAAAAAATATAGTCTATGTCCATGATGTCCAACACAGTAGAAAGTAGCCTGTTCCTCTTCTCAATCAACAACTTGCAATGGACAGCTTTCACTGGTCACATATAGCTGTCAAGCTGTTATTTCACTGAGCCCCGGGGAGACAATTGTACATGACCTGAAGGGGTATTGTTAAATGCTTTCATATGAGATGGTGTTTGTGACATACCTATCATAGAGCCTAGCACACAGCATGTGCTCAATAAATTATTATTTTCCTTCTCTTTATTAAAAGTCAAGTCCAGTGGCTCAGATGAGTTCACTTTTCCCTAGGTCACTTGGGATTGCATTGCTAATGTCCTAAAATATTAAATCCCATAGGTTTTAAAATTCTTAGCTCAATGACCCAAAGACAGTGCGGGCTTCTCTGCCCTAAGCCTTTTGGTGTGGTCACACAGTGCTAGTTTCTGTCCTGTCTAGCTCAGACTTTCTTCCTGCCTCAATCAAGGAACCACTCCTTTCTTCAGGAGCCTGGAAATGAAACCCATTGTTTATTTACGCTGCACAATCTTTCCTCAATGAAAAAATTCCTTTAAAATATGGAGGCTGAAGCTTCCCTTCCTCTCTCTACAAGAGGCCTCAGGAGACAACTGGTCCAGTTACTGCAGTCTGAGAGGAAAGGAGCCTAGGAGAGACAGAAATTTTACCCTGGGGAGATGCTGCTGTGCTCTTGTGTAACCCAGGAGTCGGCTGAAGGAGGTCCCATGACCCTTGAGACATGGGTGTGGCCATCCTAACCTCACTTTATCCAGTCTGCAGCAGCCAGGATTGTAGTAGGCTTTCTCTGACTGCCAGCCCCCAAATCATGGCACCGAGACTTAGTTTTTAATGTTTGGCTTTATCTTATGCTTGTCTCTCTAGCTCTTATAATTTAACCGGTTTCTCTTCGTCTGTGTTTGCCTCAGGGCTTTTTACCTCTCTTTCCTGCTGTATCCTACTTTCCTGCTTTCTCTGTGTCTAGCTGCCTGCTACTTGCCTGGCTAGCCCAGGATGTCTCCCTCTCTCTCCCTTGTTCTCTCTTGATCCTAGATACTTATTCTTTCTGCCTGCCAGCCCCACCTATGCATCTACTGTCTAGTTTTTGGCCATTCAGCTTTTTATTAGACCAATCAGGTGCCTTAGGCAGGCCAAGTGAAATAGTAACACATCTTCTCATCATCAAACAAATGCAACACACCTTTACCTAGTTAAAGCAACATTTCACAATGTAAACAAATATAACATATTTACATAGTTAAAGTAATATTCTACAACATAGGACCACTTCTATTCTAGGACAGACTATAATTCAGCAAACTTCTCTGCTTCTGGAACTCCTGATCACATCATTTTTAGTTTTCAGCCCACATTGGGCAATTTTGGAACCAATTTTTAATTAAAGAAATACAGATCTGATGTGGTAACTTGGAAAATAAAAAATAAAATAAACATTAATAATCTTCCAGACCCTTTTACTGTTCATGATTAATGTAAGTGATTTAATCTACTTCTTCATCCATACTATATTTTTGCATGCACAAAACTTATATGAACCTCTACATCTTAAATTGCAGAATAAACTCCGAATTCTGACTACTATAGGTTGCCATATGAAGTTGAAGGTGAAATGAACACTTATAACTCAAGAATTGCCCAGGTTGCTGAAAGACTACCAGGCATTAGAGGAGCACCCTGGGAGGGAGGGACCACCTCTCACTGACCTCAAGTGAAAAAACCCACCTGCATCTTGGCATCCTCCGGATGGAATCCTCCACTATCCTCCATAATTACTGGTCAACTGATGCTTATTGTTCAAGTTGCCTGCATCACCATTCTGTGGGAGTTTATTATGGATGGACCTACCTAGGAAACTAATTTAGCATCCTTATAAAAATCTTTCAGGAATGGTGTAGGAGGGTCCTTCTGTATTTGGGTTGCTTTCATTGGTTAATAAAAAATCTACCTTAACCTTTTAATAAAACAAAACTTAGATAAAAAAAAACAAAATGCTAAAAAAAAAAAAAAAAAAAACAAAGTCAAAAAGAGTCACCCACCATAAAGCCTACCAGGTCAAACACACTCAGTCTTTCCCGGTAAACCACAACTCATGATAACACACAGATTATTAAAAATGGATTAAACAAATATATAAAAGTTAACCAATAAGAGACTAAAACTAATAAACCAAACAATATTTAAATAAATACAACAAACCAAACAATAAAAACCGGACAACTACCAAAACCAAAAACAGCCCACACACCTCTTACTACACAGGAAAGCAAGGCTTTGGTCACAGAAAACCTATTTTGGGGATCCATGATATATATTACCAGGTGTCCTTCCCTAAATTTATGTTGATGTCTAACTCCATCCACTCATTGTGAATGAAAGTACTTACATCATCACAAACTCCCCAGAAGACTGTTGTTCTGATAAACTTGGCTAGTTTAGTTGATGAACTATATTACATTGCTTTTCTATTCAAAGTTTTTTATTTGATTACCTCTGAGATTAAACACTGTCAACATTTATTAGCAATTTTTTGTTTTCTACATTTTGAGTTCTATGTTCTCTCTATGCCTTTGAAATTATATCTACATTTAATTTGTGGAATTATGGATGCTTTCCCTTTTCTGTTTGCATGAATTGCTTTTATAGCATGGGCAGCAATTCTCTTTCTGCCACACTTACTGTTAATATGTCTCCAAAGTGTTCTGTCATTTTAATTTTGCTTTTTTTCCTTTGGATCTATATTCTGATGAAACAACATTTTTGGAATACTTTTTATTTTGTGAGTTAAATGATATTATATATTCTAGAAAGTCGTCTTGTTTTAAAATAAAGTTATTTAGTTGACATGAACTAATTATTTTGCCATGGATGGTTAAGCATGGATGGTTATGCTTTGTTTCATTAGTTACTTTGTTTTAATTAAATTTTGACTAAGTTGTTAAATAGTAAATTCCCTCATATTAATAAGTTTCCTGTTTTTCTTTCCTATGTGATGGAATAATACCTCTGTACATTTACATTTGTGTGTGCATGTGTGTGTGTGTGCATGCATATGTGTGGTATATGTGCTTTTTCTATGTGTGTGTTTATACATGCATAATGTATGTAAGCAATACTCTGTACTCAGGAAATCTACTCTCCATAAAATTCTCCAACTCATTTTGCTGCTATACCACTTGTGTTTGGTAATTAAACTTGATAATATAACCACAGATTTCAAATGGAACCTTGAAGAGAGCATTGTGTGTGTGTGTGTGTGTGTGTGTGTGTGTGTGTGTGTGTGTGTAGCTTGTGTTGTTCTGATTACAGGTATGAAGCTTGTATTGTTCTGGTTACAGTTGCATCCACCAAAATTCAGTGGCTTTAAGTAGCAATAAACTCATATCACCAACTTGTATGACATAGGAGGAGCACAAGTGTCAGCTAGGTGGCTCCTACTGGGGGCTTCCTCATGAAATTTCTTGTTTTTCTTTTTTTTTGTCAAAGATTGTCTGAGATAGGATCATCCATCTAAAGTCCTCTTGGTACACATACCTGCTTCCTACTCTAGGAAGACTCCAGCTAGAACAAGGAGGCCTTCAAGAAACTGTCAGCATGGGCCTCTGTGCATGGTATCTGTAGCACAATGCCTTGGGGGGACTGGATGTCTGGCCCTGAGACCTGTCTAGAAAAGGAAGGTAGAACTAGACTTAGCATCTCGGCTATTCATCATTAGCCACTTCTTTCCTTTCCTTTTCTTTCCTTTCCTTTCCTTTCCTTTCCTTTCCTTTCCTTTCCTTTCCTTTCCTGACACTTCATGTCAGACATAATGCCTGAATTGTCACAGCCTCTCAAACAAAGTGATATGACAAAATTTATATAACAAAATTAATAGACCTAGTTAGACCTACTAGGCTGTGAGCTGCTTTTTTGGCCTATAGTGTTCTTCTCCTGCCCTTTAACTAGTTGACAAAGAGCTGTGGTCAAGAACATAATCTTTAGTCCCAAATTACCAGGCTGACATCAGGAGGAAGATATTTATACCTCTAGGGAGCCAAGCTTTCCCCCTGTGAACCATGCTTTAGTGGATAGCTTCATGGTGAAATGAGCTATGTGCACAAAACCCATCTAAGAGCACTAAAAAGTTAATTTACATCAATGACTCAGTATCCTAAGGGTACTCTAAGGAGTTGTCCCTTCTCCTCAGATCCTTTCCACCTTCCCTGGTCTAGACTGGGTCACCCTATCAATCTTCAAATTATGTTTTGATTGCCACACATTTTCCCACAACGTTTAGCTTTGAATTTCTTTGTCATATTTCCCATTAAGCTTTAAGTTCTATGATGAAAAGATCATGTCTCCTTTGTTCTGTTGCATCCCTTATTCTTATCAGGTGATTGGCTAGGAAAGGCCCTCATTACAGTGAAAACCAAAAATGAAATTAATGAGTGATTTAAGAAATGGATAAACACATATCATTTAGTAGAAGGAAGAAATCACCTTAAGGGAATAAATTGTGACCCGACATAGGCCTGGCTGACATTCCAGGATGCTTCTCAGTTATAATAAAGTAGAACATAATCACTAAGAGAACCTGGAGGTTCAATGGGTGAATCACAGTGTTGTAAGGAGGAGCCGGCCGCATCCTGCTGCCTGGCTAGCTTAACCCCCAAAATAACCACACAGAAATTGTATTAATTAAATCACTGCCTGGCCCATTATGTCTAGCCTCTTAGTGGCCAACTCTCACATATGATCTAACCCATTTATAGCAATCTTTGTAACACCACGAGGTCGTGGCTTACTGGGAAAGATTCTAATCAGCGTCCATTTCAGGCAGGAGCTTCATGGCATCTCTCTGTCTCTGCCTTCTTCCTCCCAGAATTTAGTTCTGTCCTCCCTGCCTATCTAAGTTCTGCCCTATCAAAAGGCCAAGGCAGTTTCTTTATTCAACCAATGAAAGCAACACATAGACAAAAGAACCTCCTACATCATCAAAGAAACTCTTTGGAAATATATTTCTGACCCTGAAAGAGTTATTCATGGGTCCAAATTGAGGCTTCTTTCGTCATCATACTAACATCACAACAAGGGGAAGGGAATGATTGAGTGGCCTCTTGTGCCTCTGTTGACTGCTAATTGTGTGAAGTGTGCACTAGCAAAGAGTTTTGGAATAACACATGAGGCAAATACTCCTATAATTTCCATTTTACAGGGAGAGAGAGGTGGAGGACAAAAGACAAAAGAAGTCAAATTGTGCCCAAGTCAAGCAGCTACAAAGTGGCTAAGCCAAGTTTGGAGGGTACTGAGTCCAGGGCTGTGCTCAACACAATGACATCTTGGTCTAAAAATCCCTTGTGTTTTCAGGAAGGGAGAAGATTGTATAGTTGTCTTGGTTAGTTGAATGGGACTGTTAGTCTCATCAAATCTCTAATGTGGTAGAATCAATCAGTAACCATATCTTATTTGAAAAATCTTCCAGATAAACACTGGTCAAAACTCCACCCAATCAGCAGTCTTCCAGAAAGATTTCTAGGGATACTGTGATTCAACTAAACAGCATTTTAATGAATGCTTTGTTTCTGTAGCAACTGACAATGCCATAGACTGGTATCCCTACCTATGAGCCTCTTCAATAATTGTTTAAGGGACCTGTTGACCCATCATACCCTTCTCTTGCAGCACTGTGGTTGGAATGATTTATTGATGACACAGTATAGGAACCAAGCAATGTCAACCAATTGGAAGTAAGTCTCAAGGTGATCCCAGCTCTAGATTTTCCCAAGAGGTCAGGGAAGGTTGTCTCTCTGTCCTCTCCTACTTCCTCTCTTCCTCTCCTGCCCACAGATGTGGATCCCACCAACATTCCTAACAGTTATTCTGGTTGCAAAATCTCTGCCTGAGTCTGTGTCCCAGGGAGAACAACTGTCCACCTTAGGAAACCCCCTGTCTGCAGACATTTTAGTCACTGCCTTGCCTTCAGCCAGTCGTGATCCATGTTCCAACTATGGTCTTCCCAGAGGCCCAATCAGCATAATCAAATGCTCTATGAATCTATTAGCAGCTCCCAGTTGAAAGGGCTTTCCTTTCTCATTTTCAAAATAGTCACCCAATCATCATCATTTATGGCTTCCTTGTCGCAGCAAGAAGCCCCGAGGAGGGTGAGTTCAAATGGTTCCCTGCCACTGAATCTCTGCTATAGATCAAGACAACAACTGTCTTGAGTTTGCAGCCAAATATAGTAAAAAATATTGAATATATCACCTTCCTGCACCAAAATGGTATTGCTATAACAAGCCTATTTCTTCCTCTACTCCCTGATTTAATGGCTTCCCTGATTTATGAAATATTTTTTACTCAAGGCCCACTGAAAACATCTTTATAAAATAGAGTTCATCTTTGAATAGGTCACTTTCCTATTGAATTTTAACATTTCAAGAAAGAAGAGGAGACAACTTCTGACCTAGCTATTTCTATGAATGAGTATTTAAGTGAGTTCCTAGATGCCAAGATTTAAGCTCCATGAACATCCAGCAAAATCATCAGCTTGTAAAACAATGTCTTAAGTTCATGCCTGAATAAAATTAAGTGGACAAAGCTCTTCAAATCACTCTAGTAATGTAGCATAAACTATTGCCATTTCTGTCTATGACCAAGATATCAGTCTTAATTCCACACAATTAGCAAGTGACAAAGTCAAAATCTTAAACAGACCAGTCTGAAGTGTATTTCCATGCTCTTTCCACCACAGGTAATGGATGCTTCCTTAAGGAGAGGGAGGATAGTTTCCCTTTATAAAAGAGAAGAGAGAAATTACTCTGTTCGTTTCTGGAAGATTATAGATGAAAAAGAGTAAAGGTATTCCTTTGACCCTGGAGGATGTAGCACTGGTCAACCAGAGACAAACTCTAGTCTTTCTTCTGTCGACCAGAATCGAAGTCAATAAGTAGGCACTCCTTTATTTCTGCTAATAGGACCTTTAGTTCTGGCTTTTCACTTTGGGGATGTTTGTAAAGAACTTGCATACTGCCCTCACAACACTATGAATGTGGTCAATGCATATTTAATATGACAGAAAAGTCTGGGTGGATGTAGAGCTCATCCTGGTATTCAGATAACCTTGCCCTGCTCTGTGTAGCAGGAGTCTAGAAGCTCTGCATGATCCAGGAGGTAAAAAGCACACGAGCATACACTGGGGTGGTCTTGTCAGAGGCATGAAACAGCAGTCTATACTCAGAAGCATGAGTGATGGTCCATCTAGTCAGGGGTGGGGTCTGTCAAAGACTCATTAAGGTAAGTCATTGATTCCATTCATTTTTCAGCCCAAACAGTTCACTAGAACCCTCACCCCTGTCTACCATGGGCAATGTTTTCGAGCACTCTGACACAGTTATTATTAAAACACTTGTTGCTCTTCTGGAAATGCCTACAGTTTATTTCAGAAATGTTTATTTTGTGACATTCTCCTAAATAGGCAGAAAATAATGCCATAAAGTGGCTTGCCCAAGATAACTTGATCTAGAAATCACTTCTCTTGGTCCTCTTATTCAGTGACTGTCCCACATCTGACACAGTGGATGTTCTAATCTGAGGAACAGGATCCTTTGAGATTATCTAACTCTGTGAGGTATGTTCAGTTTGGAGTCAAGAGAACATATACCTCTCTCTCCCACCCAAGTGGCACTCTTTAATGTGACAGTCACACAACCCTGAACCCTGGTTCATATATGCACATAGCTCCTTGAGTCTTGTGTCTAGAAGCAAACATCATCTCTTTTCTTCCCTCAGCAACCTGGACAGTGGCTTCTAGGAATGTTTATTCCAAGTCACTGCCACTCTGAACCTTCCTAGTTGAGCAGACACAACTCATTACAAAGGGCTTCCAAGAGTTGGATTAACATAGTTTGGAAGGGGATCCTGGAGACCCATATGTCCATGTTGTAGGATATTTGTTTACACTGTGTGGATATGTGTTGTGGTGATTGGTTTAATAAAGAGCTGAGTGGCCAATAGCTAGGCAGGAGAGAATAGGCAGGACTTCCAGGGAAAGAGAGGAACTGAAGACAATTTCTGAGATGTGAAGAAGATGCCAGAAAGACACTGAGGAAGTCAGACATGCAGAATGGAGGAGAGGTTAAAAAAAAAAGTCACGTGATAAAATGTAGATTAATAGAATCAGGTCAATTTAAGTTATAAGAGCTAGATGGAAACAAGCCTAAGCTGAGGCCAAGGTTTCATAATTAATAATGTCTCCATTTCATTATTTGAAGGCTGGCAATCCCAAAGAAAGTCCAATGAGAAAGTCTGGCTACATGTACCTCCTGCATTACCTTTGCCAAGTGGTTTAGCAATGGCATCACCCAAAGAAGACAGTCTCTTTCCAAACCATAACGACTCCACACTCAACTAACCACAAGGCTTTCCCTGCACCCGTCCTCCGACCCTCCACGAAAAGATCTCCAAAGTGAGTTTCAGAAGATGAGAGAAACCCCATGAAAATGCAAAGTTCTCTTGAAAGTTTTTCACCCTCCTTTTCTAGGGGAAGGAACTGGGGCCCAGAGAGAAGAGAGAGTTGACTGAGTTCTACATCCTGTGTCACAGAAACCTTTCCACCTGCGCTTTCAGGCCTCCACAAATGGATGGGACCACTGGATGTGGCGGGAGCAGCATAGAGAGGGCATATCTAGCCTACAGAATTTCTCTACATGAGTGTCTCATACCTGGGAACAAAATGCTGAGTTGCCTCTGACATATAACCCATTAGGTGGTGCCCAGGTTTCATTTTTGTTATTGTAGTATAATATCCTAACAAAAAGCAACATAAAAGAAAGGATCGAATGGAATTGGAATTCCAATTTATAATTCATCATTTTGTAGATGTCAAGGAAGGAACTCGTATAGTTAATCATATTACATTCATAGTCAAGATCAAAGAGAGGTTAAGTACAACATTTTCTTGCTTGCTTGTTAGTTTGTCATAGCTAGTTTTGTTTACTCTTGTACAATTCAGAGACCCAAACCTAGGGAATGGCGCTTCCCACAATGTCATGGCTCTTTCTATTTCAATTGACAAGACAATCCGTGCCATAGACGCATAGGCCACACTGGTCTAGATTAATTCTTCATTAAAAATCCCCCTCCTTGGCTGCCAATGCCTGAAGCATGTGGGAAAGCTGGCCCTGTGGTCATAAGAATGGGAGAGCCATCTCTGACCCCCACCAGCTGCAACACTCGGGAGAGCAGGTCCTGCACCTCACCTGGGGAGCACAATACAGCCAACACTGTTAGCACAGGTGTAGGTGAGCCATCCCCAAAATTGTGACCATGGGAGATCTGTCCCTATTTCCCATCTGACTGACCAATCCTATAGCTGCCCAGACCCAGGGTTATGACTTGGCCTGCCCCAACATCCACCACATCTATAGTTTGTTGGAGCACGTGAAGGGACCTGGCATGCAGACCCAAAGCTGCAGAATCTCCACAACACAGGTTGGCAGCAGGCTGTCCAGGAGGAGTCCATCAGCAAACACGTAGTGGAGAGCACGGGCCCCAAACCAGACCAATGAACACTTGCAAGTAGCGATGTATGGGCAAAGGGATATGTGGTGTGACTTGTTGGGTAGCACTGCAGTTTCCATGATGAGACTTTAAATTCCTTCCCTTTATTTATTTTTCTCATTTTATTTTCTTCCTCTTTTTCTCTTCAATTTAGTTTTATTTGAGGGCTATGTGTAAGGGTGGAGGGCAGATGTGAAGGGATGGAGAATGAAGGGGATCAAGATACATGATCTGAAAAACACACAGAATAAATTTTTAAAAAATAAAAAAATGCAGCCAGGCAGTGGTGATGCACGCCTTTAATCCCAGCACTCGGGAGGCAGAGGCAGGCAGATCTCTGTGAGTTCGAGACCAGCCTGGTCTACAAGAGCTAGTTCCAGGACAGGCTCCAAAGCCACAGAGAAACCCTGTCTCAAAAAAATAAAAAAATAAATAAATAAATAAAAATAAAATAAAAAAAAAATAACTTCTTCCTAAGTAACGTTAGGTGTCAGGCTGACAGTCAAAACTAAGAAGCACAGGTGATCACGATATTTTACTGGCATTGAACAAAAGCTGGGATGGTCCCAAATGCTGGCATCTTTTATATTTAGAATCAGAAGGATAATCAGAGAAGTAATCCATGGAGGAGAATGAGGAAAATGCTAGAAGATCTTGATCTAAAGCTGAAAGGTAGCTGGGCCCAAGTAAGAAGGACATGGAATTGTCCAGAAAGGGGGAAGAATGCCGGGAGTAAGGTGGATGAGTATCAAGCAGGTGAGGCCGCCATTGAGGATGGCTCTAACTTTCTGGATCTCCACAGGGTCACTGTGGCTGAGGACTTAGAAGAGCAGGGAATATCAAAGGTGACAACACTAGAGTTACAACAACGTTCAGAGTGAAAACTAGGGGCAGGGAGATGGATGACATGTCTGAGAGTGAGGAATTAAAGGGACCTAATGCCTGACCCCCAAAGTGTCAGAAGTATAAGACTTACGAACTCAGTAGGAAGGATGCAGGGGGACATGATCTGGGTGAGGGATAGGGTAAGATGTCCAACCTGCACCGAAAAGGGCAGACTTCTCTAGAAGAGAGAAGGTGAAGACAAAGATAGAATGTGTTGCTTACCCGAGAATGTGCAGTGAGGGTCAGAGGATAGTGCTGTCAGGTGAGGTATGGATCTGAACATGCTTGGGGAGGTAGGCCATGGCTCCAAGAGAGGCCTTGAGAATGAGCAGGGCTCTGGACTGGAGCTGAGCTGGTAAAGCCAGTGGCCAAGGTAGTTTAGCAAGGTGGTTGACCAAGGTGGGTGCCTAGAGGCTACATACTTCCAAGAGCCAGAACTGTATCGTCTCCACTCCAAGATCACTCCAGAGTCTTCATCATCCCTCTGAATGCTTGCCATGCACTAACTGTACCAATTGCTTTAGTGACATAATTTACTCCACCCCTAAGAAACCACTGAAAAGCGGTTGGAAATGCCAGCCCATGTGCACATGCGTGCAGAGCAGGTGGAGATGTTGAGTCCACCTCCATCCCACTGCTTTTGCTCCTGAGTCTGAGAGTGTGCGTAGGGACTAAGGTCAGATCTGTGCCTGGATCTGCTTCCTCTCTGTGTGTGGCTTGCAAGTGTGTGAGCGATGGCGTTCCAACGTCTGTGTTCTGCTCATCTCCGTGCTGCACAGGACGAGCCCTCACAGAGATATGGTGACAAGCCACTCACAGATGGCACAGAGTGTGTGTCTGTGCCTACCTAGCTAATCTACGTTATTGTGTCCCTCCCCTGTCTTGAAGGAACAAGAGGGCTGTTGGAAAGCCAAGCCGAGGACAGGGATAGGGTCGTGTGGAAGAGTAAATAATTAGGAAAAGAGGCAGCTGAGCGCATGAGCTGATGGGCAGGAGCGTGATTGGTTGCCTGCTATTTTGTCTGACCTTTCTCTGTTGAACCAAGTGCAGCTTGGAGCACTTCTGATGGCACATAGCCTGGGCATGCATGGGTATGCCGTCTTGTCCCTTGATGCCACTGTCCATCTCCAACCCAGCCCCAGTGCATGAAAGAAGAGGGAAAAAATTACTTTCTCAACTGGCAAAATTCATCAAAATGAATTGGCAACACCTATCAGCCTGCAACAGCAGTTTGCAACTTGCTTGGCAACAAATCTTCTCGGGGACATTATCTCACAGGAAACAACACAGGATAAATTCCTCGCACAATATGATTCTGCCCCTCCCTTCACCTCCTCCCCACTTCAAAAAGATTTAACATCTAATTCAGGTTTTGATGAGCTGCCTCCTCTCTGTAGAAACACTGTTGATCTCTGTCGGACCCCAATGGCCTTGGACGGAACCAACTGAAGGAACAGGGACATGGGGACAAGAAATGTAGGCAGTGACAAATAAATACATTATGTCCGCCCCTGACGGAACACCCTGACCTCCAACACAGCACAAATGCCGAGCAGCATCTGTTTAACAAAAGTCACCCCATTTCTCCTGCCACCTCAGGGTCTTGAAGTACAAAAACGAAACAGAGATGCCCAAAGAAGTGATCCCATTCAATCAAAATCCAGACTTGCAGGGCTTGACGGTTCTAGCCAGAGATTTTTCTTGGGTTCCCCCAGTGATCCATAACCCTTCCTAGGAGCAGAATGAGTTTCCTCATGTAAAATTGGAGGCTGGCTCAGGAGGAGAGCTCCAGCCTAGCAAGCAGGAGATGCTCAGCGGCTGGGGGTAAGAGTGGGAGAGGGTGGAACAGCGAAGCCCACACAGCTAGGAAGTGGTGGAGATGGAAATCACATAGAAGCGTTGTTTTCAAAGTTATTCCCTAGGCTGGAGAGTTCTAATCCACAGAACCTGTGTAAATTCTAGCCATGATAACACATGTCTGTAATCCTAATCCTCCTCCAGTGGGATGAGAGGTAGAGACCCAAGAATCCGGAGAAGCTTGCAGGCCAGCTAGCCTGGCACACACAGCAGTGCGGCGGAAGACAGGTCATAATTTTAAACACAATGGAAAGCAGGCACCAGCGCTTGAAGTTGTGTTCAGATCACCACACGCACACCTTGGCTAATGTGTAGTTATACTCACAGGACTCTGTGTGTGTGTGTGTGTGTGTGTGTCTGTCTGTCTGTCTGTCTGTCTGTCTGTCTGTCTGTCTGTGGGCATGGACACTCACATTCACATCTGACATGTACACACACACACACACACACACACACACACACACACAACGTCCTGATGAAGACTGGGCTGGGGCTCAGTATAAAGAAAATGTTGTTTTACATAGAAGTTTATGGATAGCTAGACATGGAGGTCTATTTAAATTGCATAAAAAAGCAGTATTTCTATCGGAGTCATTTTGGAATCTGGACAGCTTGTGGCCATTGTTCCAACTGCATCCACAGAGAATGGGACCAGGGGAAATGTCTTTTGCCTCACGTTGTACAGCCAGTACCTTACTGCAACAGCACCTGCCTCTGCCAACTGCCACCCATTTCCTCACTTCCGTTGACTGTTCCATGCTGGAGAAAAGACAAAGGATGTAGAACCTGGAAAACTTCAGCCCTCAAAATCTGCACCAACCAGTGTGGCAAACACTGTCTTAACAAAGAACCCAGCAGGTCCGGGAAAATATCCAAGAAGGAAGCTTTTGTCGGTGGATTTGACCGAGAACTCACTTAACCTTAAAGATAGCCCAAGCCTGGCCCACAGAGAGAGTTCCATAAATATGAGTGGAATGGAAAAATGACCCTTCCTGTTGGCCACATCAGCAGTGTGTGGAACCTTTCCGAGACCCCATTGCTGGTGCGCCTGACACTGAATGCTCTCTTTCTCACCCAGATGCCTGCATTATTCACGTCACTATTCCATTTCCCTCTGGGTCCCCACCACAACATGGGGCCAGAAGGGCAAGGACCCGTTGTTGGTTTACTAACCTGCCAGCAGTGTTCAGCACCCTTCTCTGGTGCCTCAGTAAATACATGCCGAGTGAATGAGCGTTCCTGCTGTTCTTGGCTTTGATGGAGCTGTTCGTTAAGACTGACTGTCTCTACTAGGTTTTGGTTGTGGATGTAATCCATAAATACACAAAATGATAGTTAAAAGAGATACAAGTGAAGCCTCCAATTTTGCAGTTGAAAAATAAATAAATAAATCCAAGGGACAGGGACGTTTTTTTCAAAGCAGTATATCTTACCCATAGCTGATTTTAGACTAGAATAATGTTCAGTACTTGCTCCATGACAGTCCCACTTTCTACCCCAATTGGTGTGCATGTTGCTTCTGCACATCTGGGCAGTCAAGTGTTCTTGATGAGTAATTGCGGGCTAGGGGGTGAGGCCATATATCCATCCACCTTTAGCACACAGGTATTTTCATAAATAAGCTCTTATGAAAGAACCAGCTGTGTGGGAGCCCTATAGCTGCGCTGCTCAGATGCCTCTTCAAAAGGACCTGTTGCAGAAAGCATGGGTGGCTGACTGCCTCCAAACACCATGCCTTTGAACCTTCTGCATTGTCAGTGTCTGGCCATACTTCTCTCTGCTTCCATCTAAGGTCAGTACAGAATGTGACCATCCCTGCCCTACTTACATGTCTGTCATAGATATCTTGGCCCTATAACTTTCTGTCATCTCACCTGGAAACTTGGCAGAGTCCCACTACAGTCTAAAGCACTCAACCTTCCTAAGCACCCAACTGTTCTCCTTTAGCAGATGCCAGGCTTATAGCATAGTCTGAAGCCTCTCCCCACCTAATACTGTGAGACACTTATCCTGCACAGATGATCCCCCCAAGAAATCTCTCCCATGCCCAGTTTTCTCTCGGTGTCTATTTCTCCAAGGACCCGAGATTAGGGTTCTTGATATTTGGCCCACTCGAGTCTACTAATTGATTCTCGGACACGAGCAGACCCTGCTATATACCCCTGGATGAAGAACTTGCAGCTTTCCTTCTGCCACGAATGGCATCCTAGTGAACTCCCTCAGAGATAGAGTATACTCACCATTCTACGAACACGTGCCTCAAGTGTCCATCACAGCCTTCACGTCCTGCAGTACTGTCACCTCCATGGAACATCCAGGGGTCTAGGACAAAGGTTCTCTAAAGGGTGGGGAATGAGCAGGGCTTTGACACACACAAATGTGGAGGAAGCCTTTTCCCCACCCAGGGGACATGGCATGACTCTGCCCAGGAGTGAGCCGGTATCCTGTGCGCACTGACAGGATATAAAAGGTGGGCCCCAGGCGCAGTTATTTGAGAACTTATTTCCAAGTAGCCCAGTCTGGCCAGGTACAGAGGTGAGTGTCCCAAGCCACCTTCACCTTTTTGTGGCATCCACTTTTTGAAGAAAAGGCTGCCACTATCCTCACCTGTTACCTGGAGTCACTGAATTCCATAGCATTTAACTGAACTACTCAGACACCCCACCAAAATTCCGCATCTCTAACCCTGTATGTGTGGATCTGAGAAGCATAGACACCTCCCCAACACAAACCAGAGGGCAGAGGCACAGAAGCAGAAAAGAACAGACTGTATGGTTCTCCCAGGAAACGGAGACTACAGGAAACAGGAGCCACAGCCCTGAAAGGGACCCTACTACCAACCCACCTGGATGAGGCCAGGGTGATAAGGGTCCTGCCCTAGATCCTGCAGGGCAAGCTGGAAATACCCAGAATCCTATGCAGAGCCTAGAAGTCAGAGATTACCACAGAGAAGGGGACACTGAGGACTGACAGGCTCTGGGCGTCTCCATAAGAACGGAAGGCTAGGCCCAAGCTGAGCTCTAAGGTTGTAAGGCTGCCTGACATCAACGTTCATCAAGGCCAGAGTGTTAGGGCCCTGGTGGTTTGAGGTTGTAGGTTAGCCTAGGTCTTGGAGAGAGTGCTTGGTCTTGGAGAATCTCCTGTCCCCTGTTATCCCCTAAGGTAAACAATTAGTGACTAGGGAGTGGCTGCATTAGATCTCATTCATCTTTTCTCTGTTCCTCAGATTTGTCACCAAAGGGTAGGGTTGTTCTGTTGCCTACAGGCCCTCCAGGGTCTTGTTACAACCCTGTCCCTTCTCTCTCTCTCTCTCTCTCTCTCTCTCTCTCTCTCTCTCTCTCTCTCTCTCTCTCTCTCTCTCACACACACACACACACACACACACACACACACACACTTTACTGCTTGATTTGACTCCAGGCTTAGGCCTTCTCCCTTGCTTAGCTTAGAGCCCCCCACTCTGGCCAGAACAGAGCCAATGGGTAGATCTTGTTTCTTAACTGAACATAACTGTCTACCATGTTCATATTTATGCTTTTGTATGTGCCCCACAACCCTGGAGGCACTCCAGCCTGCATGGCAAACCTTAGCGAAGATTCGATTCTAGACTCTATAAACAGATTGCCCACACACCTTACCTCCTGAGTGAAGAACTCACAGATGTCTTTATCTCGATCGTGTCTCTGTTCTTCTCGTCAAGTCTAGAGACATGAAAACAGTCAGTGAGCTCTCAAACCAGGCCTCGAGCCAAGTTCTTCATGTAAACTGTGTTATTTAACCTGCACGGAGAAACCTATGCACCTGATACTGTTATTGTGGTTTCACAGATGAAAGAAGCCAAGGCTCAGAGAGGTTAAGCAGCCTGTTCAAGGTCAGAGAAAGTATAATAAAGCTAGGACAATGAGACTGGAGACTGAGGAGGTCCCAAAACCCATGACAGGCTACTGAAACTCAAAGAAACATGGTAGGGTTACAGGAATGCTCTTCATGCTGTGGGAAAACAATGAAGGAAGGATGAACTCCTTAGGCTTTAGGAATTTGCCAGCTGAGTGCCTCTTGGTAAGAATTATGAAAATATGAAAAACAAGCATGTCATAAAACAGAATTCAAAACGATGGGTACTGAAACACGGGAATGCCTTAAACAAGGCCTTAGATGAATGCTGTGGATCAGTGTGTTAGGGGAAAGAAATAAAGTGAATATTGCTTGGATTTAGCAAAGAAAATAGTAAAAGTGGAGAGTCTAGGGCTTTGAGGGGGTCAGGACAATAAGTAGGAATTCTATTCTACAGGTGCCAGGACCTGGCCAGACTCAGCATAAAAGGAAGAACTTCAGAGTGTCCTCCAACTCCTCCCCCTGGCAGAGGCTCAGACTAATGTGAGCAAAGCAGCCACCTAATCCATTGCACCAGTCCTGTCAGAAGAAAATGGGGCTTGAGGGCAAGCTGGTGACAGAGAAAGGACCCCAAAGTGGATGGACATTCATCGTTCTTCTAAGACGTTACAGGCCAGTTTTTGAAGTTAACAAGTCCTTCAACAAGGGTGCCTGGCTCCCAGGCCCAGAGCATTTACAAGTGCTCCTCACACACCAGTTCAATGCTACAGAGTTGGGTGGTGACAATTCTTGTCTTCCTTCCATAGAAACAAAAGCAAAAGGCAACAGGCAAACATATGGGCTACAGATGCCCAGTTGCTGAGTTTCAAGTCAAGAGATGCCAACTCCAAAGTCAAGAGTTCAGTGTTAAGAAGTAGAAATTGGTACAATCATTCTGTTTCTCTCTACATTGAAGTGGTGACTGATAAAAAGCCACCTTCTGGTGATGTAATTCATTTCCTCCACAGTAGTCCTTCTGACTTTTGGAGACAGCCCACACCCTGATGGAGGATGTCCTGGGCACGCCTTGTCTCTACCAATTAGACACCAGTATCACCCCTTCTTGAGGGCACCAAAGCTGTCTCCATCTTTACCTTTGGGTGGGGTATGGATAAAAAGAAACCTATCTCAGGATCTTCTGCCAGAATTGATGTCCACTGAAGCCCATGTCTGGTGAGGAACTGAGCTCAGGGACCTGCTGAAAGTTCACACACTCCATCACCTAGTAAACCTCTGCTTTAGCGCAGGGTTCCCCATGGTGAGAGCCACGCCACTGAACTAAGACTCCCTTCTATTAGAGATAACCAAAGTGTGAAGGGGGAAAGAGCCTTCTTATGCCTAGAGATGCATTTATTTATAAATTAAAGGGCCAGAGTTTAAGTGGACAATTCTGAATCAGTCACCTGAAAGCCCAAATTAGTTTTGCTTTTCTGCTTATTAACTCCCTTTAGGTGTCCTGTTTAATGATTGAACAATGTCGGATCCTGAAGTTCTTCAAAGCAGAGGAATTTGTACACGCCCTAGGGCAGCGTGAGCCTCCCGTCAGCAGCAGGCCAGGGAAGCACAATTTCTCCTCCTAGCTCCTTCCTGCAGGCCTTGTTTGGGGGGACACCCCGGGCAGCATTTGGGCAAGCCCCAGGCTGTGGGTTAGGTCCCCAGGAGCAGGTCTGTAATTTAGAAGGCGAACTAAACAGAAGAGGTGGAGGAGGGGTCGGAGAGATGCCTAATGAGATTCTAAGAAGGACTTTCATTTCATATTCGATCACTTCTGTAATGAGGAAACGTTTTACACTTAACATTTACATTTAAAGTGCCAGTATGTCTTTGGCCTCTATTAAATGGATGACGGGGCTAAAAATAACAACACTACTGAAACTGAAGAAACATGGGATCAAATAGATAAGTGTGATTTACTTAGATAAAGATACCTAAGTGCAATGGTTTTTGTACATATAAGGATAAACAATACTTTCCAACTGAGCACGTTTAAACACGAAGCATCCTTATCAAGTACATGTGGCTAATTCTGTTTTAAAATGAGAGACTTGAGACTCAAGCTGTCTGAGTCAGATGCCCAAGGTCACACACTAGTTGAAAGAGAGGGATTTTACCACCAGGCAAACATTGCTCAGAGAATTCCAGTATATGGGAATCATCTTCATGTCTCAACCCACCAAATCTCAGCTCAACATATCTCAACTTCTGTCTACTTAATATTGGCCTCGGGACCCTTTATTTCATATATGCCCAGTCTGTCTATATTAATGTTTAAACATCATTTGTTCTCAACCTTCCTTGTCTTTGCATGTGTGTGTGTCTTTAAAAATGCATATTACATTGCCCTGATAGCGCTGTATGAAGAGATCAACACTGTATGCACAAACACCAAATACAAGAAGTTAAAACAAACATTACCGGCCAAACAATCTCCCGTGAGATGGTAGCAGACTAATCTTTGCTTCCAAGGGCCATCTTGGCCGGTCAAAGCTTAAAGGGATTGCTTCTGAGTGAACCCCAGAGCCGCAGAGATCCTCTGTCACTGCAAGTGATCTCTGCAAGGGTCTCCACTGTGCTGTAGACCTCAGACACTGCCTCTCACTTCTGACGAGAAGCATTGTGTAGGAGCAGGGGAAATTTTCTCTGCAGGCAAACAGCTCTAATCACGCCTAACATTTATTAGCTTTGTTAAGTGCTGGGTCTGAGAGTTTCTCGCTAAGGCTGGGGTCAGAGATGCCCACTGCTCTGGAGATGGGGAGGATTTCAGAAGAGAGGAAAAAAAGATACATCAATTAGCTTGTCAAATCTCCCCTGTGCGCGAGTGTGATAGATTCTTCAGAAGCAGAGCATCATTTCCTCGCAGTGACAAGCATCCATTTCCCGGCTTCTTTCCCTGGTCCAATTTAGAGTTCTCAAGTTATTCACGAATCAGCCTGGCATTCACAACAGTCACACGCGGCAGCTAAGGGATATTCTGCGATGTTAAGCAGTTCATGTAAGTCTGAAATCGGAATATACACAAGTCTAGACAGAACATGCATGGAACTTGCTACGACCTTTTCATGCTGACAACTGAATGTGTCCTGGAGTTGTGGATTTAAACCGACTTTTCTATAAAGTTTTTATTAAAATTTCATTAGATTTTATTTAAATTTGCATCAAATTACATAAAATGCTGAAAACGTAAGTGTATTTGAAGTTAAGTCAAGGATACATCCTCATTTTAATTCTTGTTTGTATTTTGTCTTTATAAGTAAGCTTTTAATTTTCCCTTTTGAAACAATGATCCATAAACACATATACACAGGAGCAACACCAAACGGACTCAGCAGGATGTACTTACAAATGCGTGTGTGTGTGTGTGTGTGTGTGTGTGTGTGTGTGTGTGTGTGTGTATTAATTACAGAAGAGGTGAAAAAGTCCTAAGGTTGAGAGGAAGTTGGAAACGCCAGAAGATGCTGAAGAGGGAGAAATGTAAATTAAAACTGACACAAATATCGTGTTAGTACTCATGTATGACATGAAATAATGAAAGGTAATATTAAAATAAATGTTAGAAATTTTATAAATATTCATCTCTTTTTTAATAGTTTTCAATATTTTAGAAAAGTTTTTTTTGTGAAAACATGTTTTGGTTTTTACATTCTACATATTTTTATGGTCCCAACATTGACCTCAGTGGGACTTTCAGCTGATACAAAATGGGGCTGTATGAAAATACATATACATTCTGAATAAATTCCATTCATATTTTAACCATCTAGGCTATTATTTTCAATAGGACCAAAATCCTGGGGAGATTTTGAGTGTGTCAATACCCTTACCGATTTTGCTGAGACGTGAAAAGAATAAATAAATCTTCTGTAAGAAATATCAACTTATGATTCACATGGGTCTGTGAATACTCACCCAACTTATTTATTCCACCCCCAGCACCTGCAATAATAATTAAATTAAGCTCTGTCTTATGTTTTGATGTCTTTCCATCCTGTGAATATCACACAATTTCATTTTGACAGTATTTTTTTTTTTTTTTGCCTAAGTGTAAGGACAGAAAGTGTTTAACTTAGCAGCTTGCGCTGGTGTTGTCACCGGTACAGCTCCACACCAACTGTCTCTGTCCTATGCACCTTGCCTCGCACCCACTCGAAGGACCACTTTGCAGGTAAGGGCCCTGAGGCTAGGAGCCCTGGCCAAGCTAGAGCCGCACAAAGCCTCCCCCATCAGAGGTGCCTCCCTCCAGCTTTGAGAAATGTTTGCTTTTGCACATGTTGTACCCTCTTCTTTTTTATTTCTCTGGGAGTTGGGGTTGCATTTAAGGAAATTCTCTAGTTACCCCCTAACAGGAATTCTAGGTTCAGGTTAAAACATACAAAGATGATATCCTAGAGCATGGGCAGATGGTGGGGAATTTTTCCTGATACCCCCAAAACATAACTTCTCTCTGTCTCAGTGAAGATCTGTCCCAAATAGCTATTGAGAAAATATAAAGCCACCATTACAATAGAGTCCCGGAAGTGCAGCTTTGAAGTGGGGGAGGGGCAGACATTTCCCATCAGAAGGTAAAAACAATCTCCTTTTCCACACCACAGCCAGGCCTCACTTCAATAGCCATGTTCTCCTGAGCCCACCTCTCCTGACCATCTACAGGGAAGCAGGAGGTAAGATTTGATCCTGTCTCCACCCTCATCCCACACCCTCACCCCCACCCACCCTATTTTCTTTTTCTGACAGCCCTGGAATAGCTATTGCCGTCAGGCTGTAATTTAAAGCAAACCAATGCAAACTTGAATCAACTTTACGCTGTGATTGATGGGCCAGACTGCATCCCACCCCCCTTTCATGAAATCCCTGCAAGCAGATACTAAGATCCTAACGCATCTCATATTATTCCTTAATCCACTCAACAGCAATGTTTGGCATCTAGCTTTATAATAAAAGGTATCAATTAGGAGCTGTCGATGTTTTCTGAGGCAATATCTAATTACAGTCACTTGCTATAGGCGATCTTGTTAAAAAATTTGAACAGAATGAGTAAGTATTCCTGACAAGTTCAATGCATTATTAAAGGCGTAATTACTCAGTTATTGCTCATGTAATCCTGAGTTAATTATGTGACTTCAAAATTCATCACTTTTATGTTTATTGAACTTTGATAAGTTCACCCATATCTGATTTATCCCAATGAACCATTCACTTTTTTATTTCAAACTCTTTCAGACCGGTTAGTTAGAAAACGAACAGACATTGAAATACTCTAGACTGTCCAAGCCGTGGCAGGGCATCCCAAACTGGCATTCATGGTGGACACCAACATGGAGGTGTGCTGTGCTGCCACAAGGATATCTTCAAGTAGCCATAAAGTAAGTCATGGGTTACTTCTCTGGAGAGTGGACAGAGGCATCCGTCTACATATTCTAAACACAGCATGTATGGACTGTTGATTATATAGCCATGGCAATAAAGTCCCAGTGCGGTTCTGCTTTTCATGTCTCTACCGAAGCAACCATTATCAAATAATGCTCTCAATGTTCACACCCACAAAGCTTGAGAGAGGTGCCACTAAGCATCTTGCAGATGCGTGGGAAGTGAGGAATCCAACACAAAAGCAAAAAGGAAGCAAACTGACTGAGGTCAGGATGGTCATACACCCCCCTTTGCCTAAGCAAGAACTTCTGCTTGTTCTCTAGGGCCGGGAAAACAAACAAACAAACAACTTTGGTGGCACACCCCACAATTCCAGAACTTAAGAATTGAGGCAGGAGAATCAGAAGGTCACAGTCCTCAATATAAATAAGCAAAAATCATTTGTTCTTTATTGAGAAGGACAGACAAACAGCATGCTACTAACAGAAAAATCATTTTTTTCTAATTAGCACAGAATGAGTTACATCTACTCCCCCAAATGTGTCTGGGTACTTCCCACATGCCAAGCAATTCTCTCACAGATATCTAACTGGTGTCCTATAATTGATTTAGGCTCTAACACTATCTATCCAGCCACAATGTGAGATCCTTCCCTTCCTAAGATTACAGCTCCTTTCTCGCAAGACTGCCCAAACGTCTCTCCCTGGGATATCAGCTGAAAATACAAAGTGGTGATCCATACTCCTGACAAAGTTACAAATCAAATTCCCAAAACCACCTCCTTGACTTTTATCTCACTAGATAAACTCACAGAATTCAGAGAAACAATTCTTGCACTGCTGTTACAGCGGATATCTGGAAGGACATAAGTCAGAAGGACATTACACCTCTGAGAAGAGGGCACAGAACTTCCAAGTCCTCCCTGACACACTTCTACATGCCCAGAAATTCAGAAATTCTCCAAGCTCTGTCTTTTAGGGGGTTGCTGGTACCCTCATCCTGTAGGAATGGTTGATTATGTCATTGGTCATCGGTGAGTGTCTCAGCTTTCAACTGCTCTGCCTCCCATGAGTTAGGTGGAAAGCTGAACACTTCTGCCCTCCAGTAACATGACTGTATCCCCTGGCAAACAGCCTCACTCCTGAGGCTTTCCAGGAGCACACGAAATAGTGGACTCAGAAAAACAAAAGACCCTCCTATCATCCAGGAAGTCTCACAAGATTTAGACACTCTGCCTCAAAAACGGAGATCAAAGTCTAAAAAGCAGAACTAAATATTATCCCAATGCCCAGTCTACAAGAAAGTAAGGACTTCTATCTCAGGAATGAGAGGCAAATACATAATACATATTCCTGATTACATCACAATTCAGCATTCCCTATCTTTGATTGTTGTCGGAGTTCCCCTAACATTTCGGTCTTCCTTAACAGATCACTGGAGCTGGGACTCTCTGAACTTGAGTTTGAATACCTGAAACAGATTGGATATACTAGCTTTCCTGCTTCTGAGTGTCTCGTTCTTAACTAGTAAATTCTGCACTTCATCTTCCAGGGTATAGCAAGCGGGTGTAGAGAGCAGGTGACAACATCTTCAGTGACCGACGTAATCCCAGTCTACTCAGGCTTATGTCTTGCTCATCCTTCCTTTAGGGTGTGAGTGAACAAACGGAAGTGACGGAACAGCGCTGCCAAGAGTCGGTGACAAAAGCATTGTGGTCTCCATCTTGCTCGTGCTCCCTCTCACTGTACCCCTTGACTCCTTTGTGAGAGGAACCTGCCACATCATGGGCAGGGCAAGAACTGTGCGACAAAGAACTGATATCTGTAGCCAACAGCAAAACAGGATCATAGACTTGAAGAAAACCTGGAAGTGGATGCTCCTTGCTACAGACCAGGGAAGACACCATTGCCCCGGTCCAGCATGACCCTTGCTTTGCCTCACAGGAGTCCTTGAGGCAGTGGCACTAGGCTAAGAGCTGGAGAAGTAACTGTAAACCTGAAGCCTTGAGATATGACATGGCTCTATCCAAACGTCCACAGTTGTCAATTTTTCTAAACACCATTTCCTCCTCCACTTACTCCCTGTGAGAGGCACTTGTGTGTGCCCGTTTCAGAAAGCAGCCCCCAGAACCTTACACCCTCAGAGGTTTCAAGGTCAATGTCACACCTTTAAATTTCCTTTCTCAAAATAAAGTGCCCTCAGTTTCTGCAATGATGCCTTACAGCTGTGGTTTCTCCATGAGCTACCATTTTGTCCATTCCCTTACTGCCTTAGCTTTGCGCCCATAACTTGACAGAACTCCAGATTCCTCCCAGCAGATGTGGGGAGTTTGAAGTCTCAAGACCTTAGAGGACAGCAGGTGCTCATGTGTGTGTGTGTGTGTGTGTGTGTGTGTGTGTGTGTGTGTGTTATGGGGGAGAGGGGAGAGCTGGAGATACAATTGTTTATCTCAGTTTAGGACATTGTTTCTCATCACCCCCTGGCAAAACAACTTTTGCATGAACTCCAAATGGATTCATCACCCTGGTAATCGCTTTCTCTGTGTCTCCTAGATCCTCAGGTGTTACCTAGGCTACTGAACCCGGGAGTGTGAGACCTCTTCTCTCTCCAAGGAAACCAAGACAAGTAGAAATGCAGTCACTACCCAGGCCATGAGGCAACTGGGGTAATAAATCCCATTTGGTTTCCGTTCAGAGGAAGAATCTTCAATTAAGTAAGAATTGATTTTCTAATGATTTTTTTTTCCTCCTGCTGGCCATTGGTAGACTGCTTGAACCAGTTCCAGCCCTCGCTCATGGGGTAGAATAATTAACCTGCTGTTGCTGACAAAAGAGCTGGCCTCAAGTGTAGGGAACACTGCAATATTTTCATCTGAGATAGAAGATGAGAGGGCCTGTCGTAGAGGGGTAATGGGTCTAAGTGAGAGAAGCTAAAAATGCCAATCCCTGAGTTTCCGGAAACGCGGCTCCAGGATGTTCCAATGTCCTTCATGACCAGAGGGGGCACTCTTTTTGTCTGGGCTACCCGACCACTATCAAGTAGTACCGATAGCAAAACTAGAAGAGTAGCCGTGGGACGCCTACCAGAGCCACCCTGAAAAGTCATCACTGCCCATGAGGTTGTGTAGCACAATTAATAAAAACCAAGAGACAGAAATTGGGGTTCAACCTGGAGGTCAGAAAAGCAAAACAGGCAGCCACTGGCTCTTACCTCTACCTCAGTCCAATATATGGTGATCCTGCCTCCAGGAATCTCAGAATGAGACTGTGTGACAGCTGTCTCCTCCCATTTTATAATCCTCTCTAAGACTGGGATTAAGGGCATGCATCACTACTGCCCGGTTTCTGTGGCAAACTAGTGTGGCTACTGGGATTAAAGGTGTGTGTCACCACTGCCTGGTCTGTAAGGCTGACCAATGCAGTGGTTTTTTATTCTCTGAACTTCAGGCAAGCTTTATTTATTAAAATACAAAAGAAATACCACTATGGGGTTTAGGTTAATAGAAGAAAACCTGGGGTGAGGGATTGGGAGATAGAGAATTGTAGGGTAATTCAAATTAAATATTGTGAAGGGGGACAAAAGGGGTGCACTGAACACAGTTGTAATGTAGACATTAGTGAGGTTTTCAGGACATAGGTGGATGCCATCCACTGAGTGATCACTGTTAGCAATCTATTATTATTATTAATATAATCGAAGTTGTTCAAGTATATTTTAACACTGACACCCCAAAATACTAAATTGGTGAGTTGCTGTTTATGTTAACTAGCTTGCTTCAATATTTCCATAATCCAGACATAGACGTGAAGAGCTTGTCTTAGTTTCTTTTCCTGTTGCTATGATAAAATTACCCTGACAAAGGCAACCTAAGGGAGAAAGGGTCTAATCTGGGGTACAGTTTCAGGGTGCAGTCTGAATGATGGGGATCACCGTGGGAGGAACATGAAGGAGGTGATCACATTGTATCCACAGTCAGGAAGCAGAGAAAGATGAACACACACTGCTGCTCAATTCCCTTTATCCACTGCTATAGTCCAGGATCCCATCTGTCGGTGACAGGCCATCGTTCCCACCTGAATTAATACAACCAAGAAAATGCCCCCCAGGCATGTCAGACATCTATCCTCCAGAAGATTCTAGATTCTGTCAGTTTGACAACTAGCACTATCATACTACCTCATAAATATATGTAACTATTGCTAATTACAAACAAATAAAAATTGGGGCTGGGAACATAGCTCAGTTAAATAAAGTGGTTTGTGTGGCATGCAAAAATCTCCCATTTGATCCCCAGCACTGCATAAAACTGGACACAGGCCTATCATCTCAGCACTTGGGAAGTAGAGGCAGAAGGATCACAAGTTGCATCAAACTTTTTCTTGTTATACTAGTTAAATAAATTATATGGTGGTGTGGGAGGTCCTTCTGTCTATGTGTTGCTTTTATTGGTTAATTAATAAAGAAACTGTCTTGACCTTTGATAGGACAAAAGAACAGAGCTGGGTGGGGAAGACTAAAGTGAATGCTGAGAGAAAGGAGGCAGGGTCAGAGAGATGCCATGTAGCCCCACCAGAGACAGATGCCAGAAGTTTAGCCAGCAAGCCACAGCCACGTGACGATTCACAGATTAATAGAAATGGGTTACATTCATATGTAAGAGTTATCCAATAAGAAGCTAGAGCTAATGGGCCAAACAGTGATTTAAATAATACAGTTTCTGTGTGATTATTTCTGAACTAAGTGGCTGGGAACAAGCAAGCGGCTTCCTCCTACAATATGAAAATGTCACTTCCCTGCTGGAGTTCACAGTCTCTCCTGGAAGCCAGACTTGTCAATAGAGCCTTCTGTGACACTTGAATGGAAAAAAAAAAATCACTGGGTACTATTCCATTTCAGAGTTTATCCAACAAAATGCACGCTCTCAATATTAAGTGCACAGGTGTCTTGGCTCATTGCTGCCACACAATGGCCACTCTTGTCTAATTCAGAGGACTGCTGCAAGCTGCAATTCCCTAGCTGTCATCTGAGAAGCCCCTAAATGATCCAAAAATTTTTTTAAAAAGTTGATTTGATTTCTGATACAAAATCAAATGCCATGTTTCATTTAAGATTTCCGACTGAGTGCCAGTAGTGAATGGTTCTGGGAAAGACTCAAAGCAGGGCTCTAATTAACAAAAATTCAGCATTTTAAATGTCTCCCACTACAAACAATCAGGAAAGCAGGAAAAGAAAACTACCAGGAATAACACTGCTTCTACTGTTACAAGCAGGGACATCACACCAACCACTTACCACACTCACAGGGCCCAGGAGTCAAGCTAAGTACATTTGACATGCCACACCACAGCGACTTGCTAACAATTGCTGTTATGATTCTCAGTTAACAAGAGGCAAAAATAAGGCTCAATGGGGCTGTGGACAGTTTCCAAAATCCTGTCACTATAAATCTCTGAGTCAGCACTCGAATCCATGTCAACCTGACCCTGATGTCGTTGTCCTTAACCACGTGTCTGTAATGTGCCAGGTGCCTGAACAGTTCTTTATATTAATTGAGACACTTAATGCTTAAACATGACTATCAGTTCTGTACCAGTGGTCCCTGGAAAGAGCTGAGGCTTGGAAACATTAGTGGTGTGGGCATGATGGGGTCTCTCCTAGCCAAAAAACTACTGCTGGACTGGAGAAGTGAGACTCATGGATGTTAAAGGTGTGACAGCTGAATCACCTGTGTAGATAGTAGGGACCTGGGTTTGGAGGTATGGCTTACTGTATAAAGAAACTAGGCATTCATGAAGTTCTGAGTCCAAGTCTCCAGAATCCAAGTGAAAGTTGGCAGTGTGGTAGGAGCATCAGTAATGGCAGCACTCCTTGGGGAGATAGGAAATGGGGACAGGAAAATCCCAGGAAACTTGACTGTCACCTAGCCTGAACACATACATGGTGAGCAAACAGCAAAACATGTCTCAAACAAGATGGAAGAAGAAGACTGAGAGCTGGATAGTCTTCTATAGATGCCATAGCATTCATGCATCTGCACACGTGCACACACACACACACACACATGCATGCACACACAGACACATATGTACACACACATATACACAGAGATACACACATGCACAGACACATACATACACACATTCACATACACACACACACAGACACACAAAGATAGCGGGAATCTGGTATTAGATATGGGCAGGAAGAAGAGACAGAGGTATAACAAACATGTTACTATCATTTTGGCTAAAATGAATCAGAAATTGTTATGGAACAATAATGATTTTTTTAATTATTTGCTTTTCAAGACTTTATTTGTTATGAATACATAATAATTCTATATATTTGTAGATTACAGTGTAATGTTTAGATAAATGATATAGTTATGTGTGTGTGTGTGTGTGTGTGAGAGAGAGAGAGAGAGAGAGAGAGAGAGAAATAGAGAAAGAGAAGAGAAAGAGAAGCTCACTATCTATCCCAGGCTACCTTGAAACTCATAATTCTCCCTGTGCCAGGATTATAAGCATCCATCAGTATGACTGACTTATACATATACTTCTGATTTTAAAATATTATAGATTTTTGATAGAAATTTGAAAATATGGAAATTATATCAATGAAATAGAAACAGTGTATAACTTTATACAGAGATATAAAGTTTCCCACTTTGGGTAGGTTTTCCTCCAGCATGTACTTTTTATCACATGTGGGCACATTGTTCATTTTTGCGTATTTAGTACAATGATCTATGTGCAAATATCTCACCTGGTCTTTTTAAATCTTGTATTAAATCAAAATTCATTTCCTTGTTACTCTGGCATTTGAATTTCTCAGTCAAATGTCTTGCTTTGGTTATATTCATGTAGTCCTTGTACTCGTGTGAAAGATCAAATGTTTTGGAGGCATCTCTGGATTAAAGTGCTTTAGGACGCCACTCCAGAGATAGCTTGATAGCATGTAAACTGACTTTCAAGGCTACAGATAAAAGTGAGCAAGTTGATTCCTAAGATGTGACATTTCCACTCCAGTACATTTCCCCATCTTTTATTATTATTACCAGTCAGGTATTATCTTACTAATTTGGTCTCTACAAGAAAGATCTAACTGCTTCAATTTACATTGTTTTAAGATGTTTTTATTTTTCTTTATCTAATTATGTTTTTGTCTTTGTAAATGGAGACTGCTTGCTTGTTTCCCAGCCACCCAGACCCAAATAATCACATAGAAACTATATTAATTACAACACTGTTGGGCCTATTTGCTCAGGCTTCTTATTAGCTAACTATTATATCTTAAATTAACCCATTTCTATTCATCTAAGTATTGTCATGAAGCTGTGACCTACTGGCAAGGTTCCGGCAACTGCATGGCCTCTCCCTGACTCCTCCTTCTTTCTCTCTATATCTCTGTTTGGATGTCCTGTCTGGCTTTACTCTGCTAAGTCATTGGTTGAAACAAAAGCAACACTTATACAGAAGAACATCCCACATAATCTCCCCTTTTTGGTCTAATTAAAATGGAATGTTTAAACTTTAACATAGTAAAATTACATATACAAAGCAGTTATCAAGCAAGAATTATAGCTACAATATTTTTATGGGTATAAAGTTTCATATCTAATTTACTTTTTATCATAACTAAGGAAAACTACAATGATCCATCTTCAACTCCACCAAAGACCCAGAAGGATATAATATTACCTAAATAAACAGAAAGTGCAATGTAAGCAACTTCCAAAACTCTAGAATTGACAGAGACATTTTGCTGCCTGAACAGTTACCCAAAGCTCTTCTATAACATTAGGGCATCCATCTTCAGCCTACAGGCCCTTATTATCTGGCCAACTTTTCCATGAATCAGGAAATTTGAAGATCTGTTTTGCCTTGTATTGGCAAAGTTCATCAGTTGCTTTTTTTCTGTGTCCTGCAGAGTGTCTTACAGACTCTTTCATGAAGCAGGAACCCTGAAGGACTAGCTCACCTTATTTTGGCAAGTTCAACATTTTTCTGTGGGTCCTTCATGTCTAGTTCATATAGCATACCATCAAACAGTCCAGGCAAGAGTAATTTCTTGCCCAAATGGCTATCCTTGTTACATTGAAGGCAAATTCCATAACAAGTTTCTTCAATGCCCATCAACCTCTCTGAAGTAATTGGTGCTGCCAGAAGCAGACATGTCTCACTGTTGAGAAAAGTCTAAGTTCTTAAAACATTTTAAATGAAACATTCTGTAGGTCTTTGAAAGATTTGAAGAATACCTATTCATCTGAAATATATCTCTGTACATCTAGAAAACCTAACCAACATGACTACAAGTTTAATTATACATTACATTTTTTAGATGAACTGTATAAACATAATACTTTAAACAAGACTAGAAATATACATATACAAAATTGACCTTAAATTTGTATCAATAGGCCAAGATCCATATCAATGCAAAGTATTCATCTTTATGTATATTCCCCTTATTTTTTTGTTTAGAAATTGACTGTGATCATTAACCATTTATAATCAACCCTCTTTAAATGAAAACAAATGTCTATAAACAATCATTTTTGGGAATTTAGGCAGTTTCCTCCAAACTGCTTCCTATGTTTTGTTGGACAAAGTAATTTTAGGGTTCACAGAGACCTTTTTGTTCCATCAAACCACATTAGCCTGTAAGAAATCCACAGTTTCTCATCTTCTATGGAAACAAAACCAGAATCTCTTTTCCTAAGTAACATATCAGACCCAAATATTGAAGTCAAGATACCTTTATGTTGGTTTAGCTTAACAAACTGTACAATAAAATGTCTCTCTCTATTTAGCTCATTCACAGTCAAAAAATTCAAAGAAAACACAATAGTATACAAAATCCAGACTTTCTGTGTATTCTCCATCTTTATGTGACTTTTTTACTCCATTACTTTTTAATATTTAATTGTCTTTACTCCTTTAATCTATGACTTTATGTACTCTTTCTTCTCTCTCATAAGCCTATGTACATTTATCCAACACTGTGATCCATTTAGAGGTCTTTTTCATCTGGATCTGTCTTTATTGTGTATCTGTAATAATTTTCTGAACAGGAGTGCTTCTTTAAGTGCTAAGCAGCATGGCTAGGACTAAACATTGCAGCTTTGCCTGTTGACACTGCTCAGTCCAACATGGTGAAGGTATGTTCACTGCCTCTGCAAGCCACGCTCACCACCCCAGCTCCAGAGATGCAGAGCGCCTATGTCACCATTAAGCAACTGGTAGCAAAAATGCTCACAAACCCCATTTAAGTACAGAACCTCCTGAAAGAACAGGAGTGTTTGTGCTATTAGCACAAACCAGGAAGCTGTCTCTTAAAGAAATCATGCAGTTTTTGCTGCTAATGCTGAGTCAAGAAGACCACTCTTTAAAAAGTAGCATCTCTGCTCACCACCACCAAACAGAGACAATCCAAAGGGAAAAAATGTGGCTACCAAGAAGCTGTGCTTGGTTCCTGCTTTTGTGGGTCTAGAAGCCCTTTTCTTTCTTTCTTTCTTTTATGCTTTCTTAGGTTTTATGTGGATATATGTTGCACAACATTGGGCATCATTATGTAAACAGAGACTGCTTGTTCATTTCCTGGCCATCCAGATCCAAATAATCACACAGAAACTATATTATTTATAATATGGTTTGACCTATTGGCTCAAGCTTCTTACTACCTAACTCTTATATCTTAAATTAACCCATTTCTATTAATCTCTATGTATTGCTATGAGGCTGTGGCCTACCAGTTAGGTTCTGACAGTGTCTGTCTCCTTAAGCAGCTATGTGGCATCTCTCTGACTCTGCCTTTTTTCTCTCTATATCTCTGTTCAGATTTCCTGCCTGACTTTACTCTGCTAAGCCATTGGCCAAAACATCTTTATTCATTAACCAATAAAAGCAATGCCTATACAGAAGGGCATCCCACATCAATTTCCACTCCAGCACATTTCCCCATCTTTTATTATTATTACCAGTCAGGTATTATCTTACAAATTTGGTCTCTACAAGAAAGATCTAACTGCTTCAATTTGTATTATTTCAAAATATTTTTATTTCCCTTTGTCTAATTATGTTTCTGCCTTACTAAAATATTTATTGATCTTTTCTACTTAGCTTTTAATTGTACTTTAATATTTTATTACAGAGAAATATGTGTATATGATAAAAGAGGAAACATATTGATTATAAGTAGTTCCTTAATTTGTAGTTTTGTGTCTGACTTCACTTATCTTTAATCACTCTACTAATTAACTCCTTTCCACATGACTTTCTTTGTTTTAGAAATTCTGAATATAGGGGCTAGAGAGATGGCTCAGCAGTTAAGAGCTCTGGCTGCTCTTACAGAGTACCTAAGATTGGTTCCAGCATCCATCTCTGGCAGCTGGTAACTGCCTGTAACTCCAGCTCCTAGAGATCCCTCTACTGGCCCCTAACAGGTCTGCACTGGCACCCACATGCATGTAACCAAACATGTGCATGCACACACATACATAAACACACATGCATGCATAAATAATATAAAAATAAATTGACTCTTTGAGAGAAAATAAATTCCAAGAACGTTTCTTTTACAAACTTTCAATGCTATGCCACCATTATGTTATTATTTGATTTTCTTTCATCTGTCATAATTACTTTAAGATTTTCCCTGGAATGATTTGCGAATGCCTCTACTCTCTCCTACTGTGGGAGAGTATGAGCTGTCCCTAACTTGACACATATCAGATACAGACCAAGGAGAATAAAGACAAGTGCAACACAATAAAGAAAGCATAGCAGAAATGGAGACAAAAGAATGAAGACTGTCTACAGACATCAAGGATCATCAAAACTCCTCATGTCACACATGTCTTAGGTTAGATGGGGATGAATGGGACATCTGGGTAACATATCCTCTTCAACACGAGGCAAATGTCTTCGCCCTGAGCCCCTTCAGCAGGAAGGAGCCACAGGAGACTTGGTAAAGGGGTGACTGAAAATATTTTAATTTAAGTTAAGAAAATGAGTTTTCCAGAAATACCCAGGAGAAACGGAGGTGGGCTACCCAGAGTGTAACTCACAGACCACAGCAAAGAGATTGAAAGTTTACAGACAGCCAAGAATGACTCTAGCTTTTCTGGGGAAAGGGAGAAGAATGACTAATGCAAGGGCTGGGAAGTAGGAGCAGAGGAAAACATGGCAGCACTCGAGTCTAGTCCAGAGCTGTACATGTGTGGCCATCCTCTAGGCCAGATTAAGTGATGCCAGTTACTCTACAGTGGGACTCCTCCTCCAGGATGGCACTGAGCTTTCCAGAAGAGCACCCTTTGGCTACCCCATTGCTTCCATAACACCTGTACTCATCCCCAGGGACCAGGCACCATTATCACCCATCTCCAGATTCTCCCAGTTGGAGTGCTTCCCCATTCTTAAATGCTCATACCCCACAGTCACCCAAAGCCCATTCACAGAACTGGAAAAGTCTAGATGGTTACTGGATTCATGGACCATCTCCTGGCAAGCTCACAAAGGCTAGCCTAGACCGCATCAATTGTTCACTTATACCTTGAAGACCAAACCGAATTCAAGCAATAAGTAACAACAGTGAGCCATGAAGGAAATCAGAACTCAGACAGTTTAATCTGATTTTTAAGATGACTTCTGAGGGTCTTCTCCGAAGCAGAGAACTAGGAAACACTAGGAAGGCTATCAGTGAGACAGAGGAAGGATAGCAGTCAAGAAAGAGTAATAAATGTGCATGTTCTCCACTGTGGAGAGAAGCTTGAATCACTGAGAGCTCAGGGAAGGCCATGGGCCCTTACCCAGTAACAAGAAGCTGTACATTTCAAGATCAGCTGAAAGCTGTGTTCAGTAGGAATGATGCTAATCCTTCAGGTTTGCAGTCTGCACACAATATGCACTGGTAGAGTGCAGCTACTGGAGCATCTCTCAGGAAAAGATGAGCAAGTGGCTGTCTGAAGTCGAAGGGCACTATGCATGGTGAGACTCAGAAAGCATGAGTGGCCTGGGACACCATCTGCTACAGAGGGAAGGTTGAAAATCTTATAACAGGGAGCCAAGAAAATCAGGAACATTTGAGCATGTATTACCCAAGGTACCTTTAATACTCTAGGCCAGTCACACAGAATCTAACTTGTAAAGAAAACAAGTCTGTTAGGAATGTAGTCTTGAGTCTGGAGAGATGGCTCTGCCAGTCAAGTATGTGCCTTGCTCTCACCTGACCTGAGTCTGATTCCCTGATTCCACACCAGAACAGCTGAGTTTGGGTGACAAGATGGCTCAAAGGGTAAGGGCATTGTCGCCTAGCTTGAGGACATGTTCAGTCCAAGGGACCCACATGGTAGAAGGAGAGAGCTGGCTCCTTCAGGTATCAAAATAAGTGATGAAATAAGCTACATCATAGATAGATGATAGATAGATAAGTTACAGATACATTTTGATCACAGAAAGATAGATGTTAGATATAGATAGATAGATAGATAGATAGATAGATAGATAGATAGAAAGATGATAGATAGATAGATAGATAGATAGATAGATAGATATGATGGATTGATAAATAGATAGATAGATGATTGATAGATAGCTAGATGATAGATAGATAGATGATAGATAGATAGATAGATAGATAGATAGATAGATAGATAGATAGATAGATGATAGATAATAATGATAGATTGATTAATACTATATATGCCAATCATAATGGCTTGTTCATGCAATCCAAGGATTGGGAGACTGAGACAGGAAAATCCTTGGGATTTGCTGGCTAGATAACCTGCCTGGCCTATTCAGTCAGCTCTGTATCAGTAAGAGAGTTTGTATCACAAAATAAGGTGGATATCTCCTGAATAATGACACACAAGTTTATCTTCTGGCCTCCACACATACATAAACACACAGGCACATTCACTCACAGACAAAAAAGAGCAACAAAATTAGTTAAAAATTATCATTATCATATATATCCTAGTGTGACGTGTGTGTGTGTGTGTGTGTGTGTGTGTGTGTGTGTGTGTGTGTGTGTGTACACCCCACTAGGTATTAGTAATGCTAATATGTAATGTTGACCTTTGTGATATTTAACATTAATGCATATTAAAAATGTTAATGTAATTAAAATGTGTAATGGATATAGGTTAGCATAGGAGGCAGGCATGCAATGCATGAGAAAAACATTTCTCAAGCTCTGCTACAAATGGAATCATCCAGAAACAGATAGAAAGCCCCTGTTCTGGCACTTTACCTAGCCTAAGGGATGACTTCTCTGCTGGGATTTGGGCATTTGCTTCCCTCAGTTAAATTCAGAGCCACTCACAAAGAACCTCTGGGTAGGTTGCCCTTTGCCCCATTCCCGTCCTTTCTAGAGATATGCTTTTTGTACATATTCTAATCTTGAATATTAGTTAAGAGTTAATGTCCAGGACTGGAGAGATGCCAAGTGGGCTGGAAGCACTTTCTGCTCTTTTAGAGAATCAAGGTTTGATTCCCAGCACTCACGTGGTAGCTCACAAGTATCTTTAACCCAAATTCCAGGAGATCCAATGACCTCTTCTGACCTCTTTAGAGGCCAGGCATGCACACAGAACACAGACATACATATAGGCAAAGCACCCATACACATAAAGTACAATAGTTTTAAAAATTTATAAAAGAGGGAGTTAGCTGGTGTGGTGGCTCGCACCTTTAATCCTAGTTCTTTGTGAGTTCCAGGACAGTGAGAGCTACATAGTGAGACCGAGTATTAGAAAAAACACCACCAGTCAACCAAATAACAAATATTGCCAGGCATTTGAGGCACAGGCCTTTAATCCCAGTACTTGGGGAGCAGAGGCAGAAAGATCTCTGAGTTTGAGGCCAGCCTAGTCTAAAGAACAAGTTCCAAGACAGCCAGTACTGTTAAACAGAAACCTTCTCTTGAGAGGAGAGAGAAAGATTTATGTCTAAAGTTTGGGAACCTTTTTATGAGACAGGGTTTTTTGGTGTATCACTGGCTGCCCTGGAACTTGCCTTGTAGACCAGGCTAGCCTTAAATTCACAGAGATCTACCTGCCTCTGCCTCCTGAGTACTGGGATTAAAGGTGTATGCCATCACCGCCCAGCCCAAGTTCAAGGATCTCAGTAACTAAAAGACTCTGTTTTTCTGAAAACCAAATTTGATCTTTATTGTCGAAGTCATCTCTATTCAGCCACGGCCCTGTGTCTTCTCACAGCAGAAACACCCAACTCAGGAATGATTGGCTATGAAGTTGAGACAGATGGATGTCAAAAGAGAGACTGGTGCCCATGTCTTTTCTACAAAGGTCTAAAATGAGTTATTTTTAGGTGGTCTCTTAAAGTTAGTGAAACAGGCAGGAAGTAGGGATGAAGGTTTGAGACCTCGGCACTCCTGAGCACCTATATATAAAAGCAGATCTGATCAGGTCTAGGCCATAATCCATGGCCTCCTAAAGCCCATAGTCTCATTCTAGAGTTCAGACTCGAGTCTGAAAGTAGATTGTCACTATAAATCATATATATATATAGTTATATAAATATATATTAATACATTATATCATATATCAACATTTGACATATTTATTTATATAAATCTTACATATTGAGACACCAAGTTCTCTGTTTCACCTCCCCAACTTTATTCCTTAGCCATATCTCTTCCTTATGGCCTCCCCATTTTGATAGATGAGCAGAAATCCTCTAAGAACACAATGCCCTATTCTTAGCCCCATACATAGGTCTTTGAAGTTTTTCCCATCAAGAAGTTGAACTTACATATAATTCAATTGGTCTACGGAACATGGTAGGTGTGACCATGCATACTCTAGGTCTCAAGCCTCAGAAAGATCTTCCAGCCTTCCCTACTCTATTAGAACCCTTAGACCACCTTATTATCTAATAGAGCCATGATGAGAAACAACAATGAAAGACCTGGCCTTCATGGTTTTCCCAGACAGTGTACCCACTGAATACAAATAAAAAAGAGCTGTCATAAATTGTTGGTGTGAGATGCTATTTTATAGATTGACTGGTTACATAGCAATAGACCTGCTATCTCCCAGCCAAGTTCAGAACTAAAAGTTAGCAATGACAAACATATCTTCTAGTATACTTTTCCTTGTCACACATACAAAAAAGGTATTCATGATTTGCGCCATCCTATAAAAATGTTCCTCTCCTCCAAGGGTAAGAGACACCTTTAATTCTGTCACCTAGCCCTTCCTCTGACAGTCATTCTCGATCTTCGGGTTGCCAGATACCCTGCATGCCAACTATTTACATTATTAGATTCATAACAATAGAAAAATTATAGTCTTGAAGTAGCAACAAAAATAATTTTTTGGTTGGGATCACCACCACAAGAGGAACTGTATTAAAGGGTCACAGCATCAGAAAGGTTGAGAACCACTGCCTAGAACCTCCACTTTCCTCTCCTTAGTGAACCTCCTTCTGCTCATGCTTCATGCTGTTCTTACCTGGCCCACAGACTGACCTACTGTCTTCTCCTGGCCACATAGGTCCCCTGTGTGGTCTCTGTCCTTAGGCAGAGTTAAGCTGTGTCACATCCTATCTGAGTGTGGGCGAACTAATTGTGGGTCACATTTCTCTGAATTCTATTTTACGGCACATAAAACATATTAGAATAGAACCTATGTCAGTGTGTCTTAGAGTTTCTTCCCAATGGAATATTCATTAAATGCAAGGTACTGCAGGACTGACTTCTTTAGTCATGTCTGTTCTAAGACCTGATTATAGTCCTCTTTGACACCGCCATCAGCAGGGACCCTGGGTTCTAGAGGTAAAAGACTGAAGCATAAAGTAGACTTGAATCACAGTGTACCTTGGGTAGCTGCTAAAGTTTGCACCTTGACACCAGAGGAAAGCAAGATGACACATTGGTCCATCAAAATGGTGTGATCTTCTGCATCAAACTTTTCTACACAAGAGTCCAGGCTCTTCAGTCCCATGTGTCACTGGCCTTCAGCAGAGGGACTTCACCCTTCTCTCTCATCTTCACTACAGACCTTAGCGCAGGACCTCACAGTGCTGCAGGAAATGAAGAAATGGGTGGTTTGTGGTTGGAAATGAACCTTGTTGATGGAGTGAATAAACTGGCCGGGCATATGTTTGGTCCCATGACACATGTAAGTGTTTAGAACATATAAATAAGTCAGGTGCATGTCTCTGCTTCACAGATGTGCTCTTTTTAACTTGAATTATTCAGTCTTTTAGGGACATGATTTCTAATCTTGACCATCTGTTGCATGGGGTTTTGGAACCCATGGCTCCCCCTAGAAAGAGAACAGAGATGAGGACAGGCACAGAAACACTAAGATCTCTGCTTGTTTTTCCAAACTGGCTCAAGGACAGGACTCAGGAGGACTTACAGTCCTGCTGTCCTGTTATTCTAGGAAGGTGGGGCAAGTAGAATGTTCTCTGCCCAGCTGTGTGCAGATGTGTAATTCAGGAAGGTGGGACAGTGCAGACCACCCAGAATCAGGGACAGAATAAGAGTAGGAACGCTGAACACATGGGCTGCCTGAGAAACAGTGGGTTCCCAGAGCTCTGCCCCCACCCCATTAAGCAAATAGGGAGTCCTGGCTGTTTTTATTAGGTGAATGGGAAGAGAGAAAATTGGGGTGTAATAGAAAAGCAACTACACACACATTTTATTTCAGCAAAGAAAACATTGTTAAATTCTACCCTTTTCACTCCCAAGCCTGGTGTCTGGACTAACTCAAGTGATGATGACGATCTTAGGTATTTCTTTTAATTATTCCACTGCTACCTGGCTGCCCAGCTCTATTCCACTATTGCACAGTGACTCCAAGCAAAGCCATTATAATGATTTCGATTAAATCCTGGCCTCCTCCCAACCACACACAAATTAAAAGCATTACTGGCCGATCCCAGCTTCAGCTTTTGAAAGTGTTATATAAAGGAGGAGGGAGGCTGCCAAAGGCTTGTTGGCATTTCCTCAGCCATAAGGGAGAATTAACCCCTAGGGTTTCTGGGATTGAGAGGTTTTATTTCTTGCTGTCCTCAGAGTCCTGCTTTATTGGTATTTTTTAAAATGCTTCCTTCAAGTATGTTTTAAATGGATTTATGATGTGGGAGGCACCAGTTAGCTTTTTATTGAACACACATTTCCCCAAAGTTTTGGAGTTGCTGAGGCTGGGGAGATGATTCAGTTCATAAAGTGTTTGCCCCACAAACATGAAGACTTGAGTTTGGGTTCCCAGAATACACAGGAGCAGTAACTTACACCTGTACCCTCAGCTCTGAGGAGACAGACGGGGGGGGGGTTGTCTCTGGGTACTTGCTGGCTAGCTAGTGTAGTCAAGTCAGGGAACTCCAGGTTCAGTGAGAGACCTGTCTCAAGAACTAAAGTGTCAAGTAATTGAGAAAAATACCAGATGGCAACATCTGGCCTCTACGAGTACCAGTACATCCACACATGCACACATAGACAAACACACATTTACCCCAGTCATATCACATACAAGTCACACACTTGAAGGATGTTAGCCTCTTGATTTTAAGATGCCCCTCCAGATCACAGGAGTGGGGATGTTGCCTGGATTGGGGATGGCTTTAGATGAATTATCTCATTTGTTTGATAACTCTGAATACGGTATTCTGGGCCTGGAATGATTTTAGAATCAGCTTCCCCGAGAGACCAGAGAAACTTTCCATCATGGCTCAAGGCTCTCTGTTCTCCATAGAGCCTCCTGAAACCACTTGCTCACAATCCCTTGCTCTGTGTCCTATAGTGCAATGCATCTGACCCAGATGAAGCCAGGAAGATGAAAGACACCCAGCAACCCAGGAAAGACAGCACAGCTCCCACTCTCCAGACTCCGAGGAAGAAACTGAAGTTCACAGATATGACGAGGCCTGCCTGTGACCACCTACCACTTGTGGAAAAAACATGAACTCAGATGAAGGTGCTTGGTCCCCTCTATTTTCTCTGCTTCTCAGAATGAGGCATGACTACTATATATCACAGGAATGTGCAGTGAACCCATGAGGCCAAGAGACATGCTAAGGTCAAAAGAGATGGGGAGGCCAAATGATGGAACTTCTCGTCAGCCTTTGAAAACATCGTGCTGAATTGCTCCTATCACAAGTACTCAGTTTGATAGGGACGTTCACAGGTCAACATCTCTCAGCAAAATGTATTTCTACCTTCCAGAAGCCTCCTGGAATCCCCTCTCGAGCACCACCTCATCTACAAGCACCTGTCATTCCAACATCTACCACTGCCGAAAAATGCTGCTCGTCATTCCTTATGCTGGTAGAACCACACAGAGTGACCTCTTTGTGTCTCCACTAGAACTGCCCCGGTTTCCGGCTCCTCCTCATTCATATATTTAGTTGTATTCCACCAGGTAAGTAGACGGCATCCACGTCAAGAGTCAAATCTCTCTGCTCTAGTGATGGTAGGCACTTGACACCTTCAATAGTTTTGATAGGCCGGACGCTGGCCAGTGTCCTCAGAGATTTACACATTCTGTTACACATTCCCTAAAAGCCAAAGCACCTCCACACAGTATGAAAAGGACACTGTGCTGGTAAAGATTTGCCTCCAATATTTCAGCTATGGGGGAACCAAATGGTCATTCCCTGATAAACTATCTTATCGCAGAGGAGTAGGAATTTATTTTGATGTGTATTTGTTTTCTATTTTTCCTTTTCTAGCCACAATAGTCAAAGAACTTAAAGTTGAAGGAACCACGTGTTCTGGGGATGATGGCTGAAGGGCAATTCTCCTATGCCGCCTGTGAAAACCGGCTTTCCTGGAACGATAATGCCCAGACTGCCATCTGGGTGTAGAGCTATGCATCCTTAGCAATATCTGCTGATGGAGAGAGAAGTTAGCATCCGATACTTTCTTTGAACTCCATGAAATACCCAAAAGCTGAGAGCCAGTCAAACCAAAGACAGGGGTAGGCATGGACCAGTTCCCTCTGCGTGTTGCTGGGATTGTTGGTTAATTACATAAAAACGTGGATATCCATTAGAACCTGTTAGGGAAAGGCTGACAAAGGCATACATCACCTTTCCTTCTTTCCAGAGAAATCTGGTTAGGGACTAGACAAGACAGAAGGGTGACTGGGGACTGGGATCACATCTGTCCCCTTGCTGCTCCAGCTTCTTGCTTCAGCAGTGCAAGCAGGGGATGCCAGCTCTGCGTCCCAGGCCCACAGAAGTTAATGTTTCTTGCTTCACTTAAGAAAGTGCTTTCCTGTCTCCATCCATCAGCTGGCTTCCACTCAGAGCCTGTCCTTCTGTCCCCTCTCCCAGAATCTCTATGTTTTATTTATGGGCTGACCTCCTTAGGAGCTAGCCAAATCAGACACACATCTTCCTTCCTATTACTCTTGACCCTTAGGTAGAAGGAGACCATGGAAACAGATAAGAAGAGCCTTCAATCAAATCTTGATGAAATGAACTAATTAGGGAGATTACAGTTCCACAGTGATGCTAATTGTGCAGACAGAAAAAACACTGACTTCCTGGCTGACTCTGTTTCTCCCTCCATCAAGCCTTTCCAAACGTCAGTGCAGTATCCATAAGTGACAGGGTGGAGCCACTGTCACTGTCAAGGGGGCTCAGGGTTTCCCACCATGGAGGCCTAAAGACTTAGTAATAAGATGCTATCGCTGATTCTACTACTGCAAGGAGTAGAGTTTTCTGGGGACCCAGAGGAGACTGATTTGGGGGCGATGATGGAACAGAGTGACAGAAAACTTGGTAAACGGCTCTCAGAAAGTACTCCAAGTAGACACTGCATTTTAATTCTGCTTCTTTGTTTTCCCATTCCCTGTCCCCTTAGGTCCCCCAAATACAGCTAGCAAATGTCCACAGTCTCCCCAGGAGCCTCTTCCTCACACAGAATTCAAAACAAAATCCAGTTAACTCCTTCAGTTGTTTGAGTCACTATAAATACATCAGGAGGCTCCCTCTACACCAATGAACAAAACAGCGCAGTGCCTCACACATCTTACATCTCATGAAGAAACAATAAGAAGATAGGGACACTAGGGTCACGTGGAATGGTGGTAGAATCACGGAGGAAAAGAAGCATTGGGCAGCATGATGGCAAGGGATCCCTGGGCTATTTTAATCACGATTCTTGGAGGCCCTTTTGCAAAGGTGATGCTTGGGCACTGGTAGACTTTGGAGTCCCAGGCCTGAGAGAACCCAGGTAGGGGAAACAGCATATATTAGCCAAGTACTCTTGAGTAGAAAGAAGTCCTTGAGGGCAAAACTCTCTGAGAGATCAGGAGAAAGTGATGCCCACACAGTTGTATGTGACACTATCTTCTCCTGCTAGTGACAAGGTCCTCAAGGGCCACCTCTCATAGAGTTTCCTCCCCTTGTACTGCAGCATTCTCCCTACACGTGATTTCTGATCAACAAGGTTTGCTTTAGTAAGTAACCAGTAACAATTAATGCAATAATTAGAATTTTAATAATAAACAAAAGAGGGGCAGGGATGATATGTAAGTCTCCTAGTACTGGCGGGTGGGTGAAGCAGAAATGCCATGAGAAGGCCCCAGTGGGAGCTGGGAAAAAGCAAGTGAAAGGCTGACAACCCCCCCCCCCCCCCCCGCGCCAGCCTAACTCTCGTGTGCAGAGAAATTCATTTGCCTTCCTTCTGTGGTCATCTCGGCCGGCACCTTGCCATTCCTCAGGACCTTTACCGTAAAGTGGGCGACTAAGGAAAGACCACAATGGACATTCAATTCTCCTTACCTGAGGCGATTCCTGACATAAACCCAATAATGTTATCCCAAACACACACACAAAAAAAACTATATCCATGAAATTCATGGCAATACCATCATGTAGGATGCTTCTATGGCATTCGAGGATTCGAGGAGTGTGCATGTATAACATATGCTTTAAATGCAAATAAATTAGCTATGAATGCCACAAGTAACTATTAAATTAGTAATAATATAAAATAAAATGTTAATACCCTGTGCTGGCAAGGAGGCCATGAAACTGTCATTAATTATGTCTTGGCAGGGTGTATTTTGGCAACATTTATTCAGGAAATAACTTGGCAACAGATCACCGGAACAATAAAAAGCTCATACTTTTTTAGCTTAGTAATGACAATTCTGGGAATGTATTCAAAGTAAAATTTCTAAATATAGAAGATCTATATGTTTAAAAATACATATCCCAACACTATTTATAGATGGGAAAACACTTGCTAGCAACATCCCAAAATAGAGCTACAGTTAATTTAATATATATAACTATATATGTATTTATTTATAAATATTTGCATTTACATGAGATTTTATGCATTAACAATTGAAATTTTCCAGCTAAAACGGGAACATGGAAGCACACATAAAATAAACTGAAGAAATGAGTGTGTAGCCATTCCTGATTTTATATTTAAAGTGTGTGTTCTCATAGGGACAAGGCATAGAGTGAATAAGCAGAAGAGAGAAAAGCTGTTTCGTTTGACTCAAGTCAACACGCTAATTTCAGAAATGCAAATGAATTGAAAGATTAACATTGGAGTAGCCCAGATTCTTCCTTCATCTGACCTGAGGCAGAGCAGTAGAGCCAAGAGCAACATGCAGCAAGAGGAGGGGCCGAACACACTGAGAGAACTTGTTCAAGCTTCTCCATGGACTGCTGGGTGGAGCCATGCAAATAGTTTAAAAAAAAAAAAAAAGAATCCTCTGAAGTCAAGTCCTAGGGTTACTTTGATGAGCCTGGGAAGTTTCTATTTTTAACAGCTCCTCCAAGTGACCTTGGTATTAGCTGAAGTTGGTAGCCAGTGATCAGATGCAGCACAGCCAGCGTTCAGCTCTGGCATCCTTAATGGAGTCTGTCTAAGGGTGCCATTTGTTGTGTGGTCACTCTGCCCATGGGGTTGTTCCATTGCTTTGTATAGACTGTCACTGCTACTCCTCCAAATCACCTCCTAATTTGGAACTAGTCCCATCCCATTTTCCACAAGGTATAGAGAAGGGAGATAGATGCGTGTGGACTCTTAGACTCTCACAGCAAGTTTCCCTGTGCCAGCATGGGAGACCTTCCTTCAATATAGACAGGACCAGACCACAACTGCCCTGCAGACTTCCCTGCCCCTAGGTTCCAAATAGGAATGCTCCGCAGTATTGGGCTTATACTATGGACTCACTAGAAGGAGCACCCTGCCTGGGGGAAGGGCACACAGGCCCTCCGGCATCTGGACCTTGGGACAAGCCTGGCCCTAACCAGTGTTTATAACAGCCAGAATGACATGCCCTCCTGTCCCGACATCTCTCTGTGACTGAAGATTGATTACATGCAAACAGTTTCCGCAGCGATCGGCACACGTTTTAACAGAATCCAATGCAACCCAAGTCAGGCTAATCGCTTCAGAGCACAAGCCCCAGACTCTCGGTGACCTGGTGGCCCCTGCAGCCCCCAAGGCAAGTAGAGCTACTCAGGGTTTTGTCACACACGCATATAACCTAAGACTCCCTTAGCAAGAGCAGGAAAGGGTAATTTCACTTTTTCCATTCAAGCAATCAGCTCCGTAAATGTAGGAAGCTACTCTTTTATCCATTATCCACATTCGTTCAATAGATAACAGGGTTATCATGCTTTCTAGGCTTGATACAGTGCGGAGGAGGAGTGGGGAGCAAAGGTGGTCTCTGCCCTCCTGGAGATCACAGGCTAGAGGCAACAGGCACTACTTAAACAGCCATTGTAAAATATCGGCAGAGGAGGGAGGACAGTAGGAGCTGCAAAATGCTTTGAGTGGTCAGTCATTATGCCTGAAAAAAATGGGGAAACCAGTAAAAATTCTTCAAAGGAAAGGCTCCCAGATGAGAGCTATAAGACTAGCTAGACCCTCACCAAGGAAGAGAAAGAAATGTGAAAATGCCTGGATGAAGTCAGAAGAACACAGGAGCTAGAAAAAGAGGCCCCTTGTCCCATAACCCCATGGGAGCCCCATCACAAGGGGCCTCGTCATGCTAGCACACTAAAGATTCTGAAGGGTCTTCAGCTAGGAATGACCGAATCAAATTTATGTGAGAAAACTGACTGCTTTGTAAATATAGACCCGGGGTGGGTGGGAGTGAAGAGGAGAAAAACAGCAAGTTGTTTCCTTGATTTCCTTCAGGCTTGGAAACTGCGAACCTGTGTCAGGACGGGGTCTACAGGTGAGAAGCACGTGGGGCGGAAGACAAGGAAATGATAAAATGATCAAGGTTGATGAGGGAATTGGGGTGAAGGAAAAGAAACAGCGCAATCTCTTGGAATTGTGGTCTATTTTATTTGGAGGTCTCTAAGAATGAGTAATCCTTAAATCACTTTCAAGTCTAAGAAACACAAGGAGGAATTTTTAGACATTCATCCCTGATAGTTACTATTCAAGTAATCCCTGGTGATTCTTAGTGTGGTGCCATTTCCTGGTTCATGGGTTTGGGAGAGGGAAGGACACAACACGGTAGGAAGATGGGTGCCCTAGATCTAACAGGAACCAGCAACAGAAAGTCTGGGGGAGGTTACTCTTGGTGCGTTCCATTCTCCCAGAGAATATGAGAGACTCTGAGCCAGCCCACTGAGTAGGATTTCAGCAATGGGGTCTAACTATGTCATTAACTTAAGTGTGACCTAGCCCAAACAGGTCCCTACCCACTTCAGTATAGGCGTAGATTACCAATGACAAACCTCTTGACTGGCTGTGAACTTGGTGCTGCCAAGAGGTGACCTAGTTGTGTGTTTTCTGCCCCTGTGTCCTCAGAGCCACTTAACGGTGAAGAGTTTCCTGTGCAGAAATCCACAGGAGCCCAGGGGAATTGTAAAGAAGAACAAAACACACAAACTGCAACATTAACAAGGCTACAGCAAAGCAGGGGAAAGGTCAACTTGTGCTCCTTCTGCCTCCAAGCAGAGGAAACCATGAACCTGGCCCCAGGGCCTCTGGACTGCCTCACAAACAGAGCCCCAGGGGCTGCTCAGAATAAAAGCAGGTCACAGTGATTCAAACAAGCTTCTGAGTTCACATTCCCTGCACACTGGCAGTGGTCACTGCTATTGAGAACAATGGAAATGCTGGCTGGCTTGCTGGACAGAATAAAGCCTGGGGGAGAAGGCCATGTGAGAAATCCATCCCTGTCTGCAGCTGCAAAGGGCTCCTTCCCCTCAGGTCCCTGAGGTCCCAGCAGGACACTGGATGTGTCCCAAGCTTGTGTCCCTACTAAATAATAGGAAGACTTCAATCCAGGGCCTCCAAGTCACCACAGCTGCTTCAACCCAGCCACATGCAGCCCAGGGAAAATTTCTTCTTAAGGAAGATTGACTTAAATACCCAGGACCTTGGGACTGCCACTGATTCTAAGCTGGAGGCCAGGTTATTATTTTCAACATGTCCCCGTGGGTTTATGAATGGCCGCTCTGAGAAACAATTTTGAGGAGAGATCTAGCTACATTTTCATTAACTTGCTATGGACCTTTGTCAAATCTACTCGGTGTTATGAAATAGTACTTGGAGATACACACATATGCATATTTCATGAAATTTTACCAATTTTAGGGCTGATAGATGACTATGCCAAAATCTGGACCGTGCACCCCTGTGCCAGAGTCATTGAGATGAGAGGAAATGGAAAGTTAGTTGCCCAGGGGTCACTGGGTCAGAACCACACTGTCAGGAGCCCTGTTCTTTCCAACTCCTCCACCAACCTCCATGCTGTATCCTCAGCTTCTAGAAAAAAAAAAAAAAAAGAAAATCCCTCCTTTGAGGAAACCTGAATCAGACTCCTCTTGACCTCTTCATCTCGAGGCATGGTCCTATTTGATCCGTTTTTAGCAAAAACATGATGGTTAAATCAGTGAAAAACCTGCCTCGATATTCCCCCAGACCACGCTCCTCATCCCCAGTCTCTGCTGTTACCTTTGCTTTCCTGTCAGGCCACTCTTAGGCAAAGCTCTTCTTATGGCTGAATTTAGTCCATCTCCTGACCTCACCCATTCCTTTCCTATAAAAACCCCTTTGTTCTCATTAGAGAGGGCAGAATCCAATCTCTTCTCTACTTACTGCCGTTGTCCCCTTACCCCTGGTGAAGCTTTCCTTATCATCGTGATCAAGGTTTTTGTTTGTTTGTTTGTTTGTTTTGTTTTTTGAAACAAGTTTTCTCCGTAGCTTTGGTGCCTGTCCTGGAACTAGCTCTTGTAGACCAGGTTGGCCTCCAACTCACAGAGATCCGCCTGCCTCTGCCTCCCAAGTGCTGGGATTAAAGGCGTGCGCTACCACCGCCTGGCTCATCGTGATCAAGTTTTAAGGATATATTTTTAATACAACACTTCTCACAAAGGACACTGGGAAAAACATTAGTGATAGTTTCAAACCAATAAGAACCTGGCTCCAGGGGCCTGGAGCTAACAAGTTCTGAAGGATGCCTGTGTGCACACCCAAGGGAGGACTATCAGGCAGGAAGAAGCAACATTTGACCAACATCAAAAGGAATACATATCATTCTGTGGGTTAAAGAGCTACACAAAGGGACAACTTACCAGTTCTTAGTAGCAAAGGCATTAGACACATGGATGCTGCATAAAGGGTCTACCCTTTTATTAGCTGCTCAACCAGATAAGCATTGTGTTACTTAATCTTCTTAAGCCCCGGCTGCCTCTGTCAGTAAAGTGTGATTGATAATGTCTAACAGAGAGAAGTGTGTGAACCTGTGTAAGATTAGAGGAGAAAAGCGCTTATCATAGGCTGCAGCATGATAAGGATAAAATGCATTGTGGGTTATCAACAGGATGGTGATCAGCCTTTCTTGACATTCACGCTGCTTTTGAGCTCTTCAAAGAAAGAGAGGGCCCCTGGGAGACTGTGTTAGTCAATGTTCTCTATAGGAACAAAACCAATAGATTGTACTTAATAGAGACCTAGTAGGTTGATTCACATGCCAAAAGGATGAAGGGTCCCATAGCTGTCATCTGCAAGCTAGAAAAAGCGAAGAGGTGGTAGCTGCTCAACACAAGCATCTGGGATCCTCAGAAAAAGAAGGGACAGTGGTGCTGCTCCTGTCTCAGTCAGACCTAGAAGCTGCCCAGAAAGTGGCTGGTATCTGTGGATGTGGAAGGTTCAAGGAGCTAGAGTCTGGTGTCCACAAACTGTGGCATAAGAAATAACAGCAACAAAACCGCCAGCCACTCAAGAATTAGTCAAAAGCTTCTTCCTTCCATTTGTGTGTGTGCCTGTGTCAGTGTGTGCCTGTGTCTATGTCTGTCTATGTGATGTCCGTGTGCACAGTGCTTACACAAGAATGCATGGGCACACATGCCTGTGAATGTGTGTGCAGAGGCCCGAGGAAGATGTGGCCCAGTGCCTTCCTTCTGCTTCATTGCCTTCAGATGGGTCTCTCACTGAACCAGAAACACTTTCAGATAGGATGGATACCCAGAGAGCTTTCAGAACCCCCCTCTCTTTACTGACCACCCCCTCCATTGCTGGGATACAGTATGTACACTTCTGATGTGGGTGCTGGGGATTCAAATTCAGGTCCTAATGTTTATACAGCAAGCAATCTTAACCACTGATCCATTTCCCTAGCCTACTCCCTCTACTTTTGCCCCATCTGGACACCGCTATTGAGCAAGCTGTATTGCCCACATTAACAGTATTACTGTAAGAGGATCTTGGGGAGATAGTCTATGAGAAAATGTTCAGGTTCTTTGGATATCTAATAAAGACTTGAGTGAGATTCAGAAAAGCAGAAGTGAAGGCATAGATTTATTAAAAAATAAAATGAAATAAAAGTTGGAAGTTCACCCCACAGAACAGGAGCCAGGAGCAGTTTCAAGCAAGCATGAGGCTCAAAAGACCTCCTTTCCAGGTCCAGTGGCTTTTAATTCCAAAAGGGAATAGAGGGTTGTCTGAGGAATGTACTTGTTTTTGACTGTTGTAGGTGATTGACATCTCTAGGATATATTCCTACACATATGCCATCCCATGACCATATACATGAGATTTAGTCCATATGCATTAACTGGGGCTTTGTGAAGTCCCAAAGGTTTCAATGAGAATCCCCTACTAGGTTTTACTTTCCTGCTTATTGGGAGTGGTATTCAGTCAAAGTGAGGATCCAGGGCTGTCCAAGGGGTTTTGTGTGTGTGTGTGTGTGTGTGTGTGTGTGTGTGTGTGTGTGTGTGTGGTATAGGTTCACATATATATGCAGGCTGCACATGCTTATGCATGCATGTATGGAGACCAGAAGAGGACTTGCTCTATCACTTTCCTTGAGATGGTGTCGCTCACCGAACCTGGAGCCAGACGGGCAGTCATAAAGTTCAGGGATCCTCCTATCACCTGCCTCCACCATCCCCCTACACCAGTGTCACCGATGTATTGACAACCATGTCTGTCCATGTTTTTGCTTTGCTTTGGTTCTGTGAAGGATCTGGGTATCCTAACTCATGTCCTTACATTTGCAAAGCAAGAACTTCTACCCACTGAACCATCTTCCGGCGAAGTCACACACTTTAGACCTGACTTCCCAGCCTCAATGGTAGGTCTTCTCTCCTCAGATCCGTTCGCTGACTCACATGCTGTCTTAGTTGGGGTTTTAATTGCTGTGAAGAGACACCATAACCATGACAACTCTTAAACAAGAAAACATTTAATTGGGGTGGCTCTCTTACAGTTTCAGAGGGTCAGTTCACTATCGTCATGACAGGGAGTAGGGAGTTAGCAGCATTCAGGCAAATATGGTGCAGGAGGAATAGCTGAGACTCCTATTTCTTGCGGGCAACAGGAAGTGGACTGAGACACTAGGCAGTATCCTGAGCATAGAAAATCTCAAAGCCCACCCTACAACGACACACTTCCTCCAACAAGGCTGTACCTGCTCCAACAAAGCCTCACCTCCTAATAGTGCCACTCTCTATGAGATTATGGGAGTCAATTACACTCAAACTGCCACACATAGCAATCACCTCTGAAAATACCCTCACAGATACACACAGAGATATGTATCTCACCCTGAGCAGTCTAATAACAGATTAACCTTCTTACTCATCTTCATAGCCCATAAAACATTATATTTCTCTCACTTACAGTATACTTTATAGAACAAGCATCAGTTTTAGTATGTGTTGAAAGAGAGGGAATAATTAGACCAAGTGGGGAGAGGAGGAGGAGAGAGAGACAGAGAGAGAGAAAGAGAGAGAGAGAGAAGTTGAATAAGTGAGTGAATGAAAGGACCCAAGGTGCTGATCTGGGCTCTTTGTGTTAGACATCCCACTACTGTATATCCTTCAGCATCAATGGTCCAGATCAGAATCTGACTTTCTAAGCAGAGCCAAGTTTCCTTTCCTTGGGTCCCTCAATTGCCAAGAGCACACACAGAATGTACTGAGCCCACTACTTCCGAAAGCCATCTACTGTTCCGTATTTCAGGGCAAGCTGCTTTAGTCACTGTGGAGCCTGCCTGTTTCAGTTCCCTGCCACCAACAATTAAGTGGGCATTGTTAATTAAATTATCATCTCACCTAATTAAGAGTCAGATAATTGTGATTTTAATGAACTTGAATTGCTTTTGGGTAAGACAAAAGCTGTCTCTGAAGCAGCCACCTTCCTGCTGTACTGCTAATCAAATTCAGTTGTATCTGCTGGAGTGGATAATAGCAATGGCTCCTCTACCTCCACCTTTGTTTTAAGGAGGTGGATGGAAGTAATCTGGGGGTGGGAGTTATCTAAGAATGTATTTGAACGGGATGGGAGGAAGTGACCATAGGCCTGAATATCCAGATCTAAATCTTCAAAAGACAGAGTTATAACTTCCTAGCCTTATCTAGCATACTCTGATCAAATTCAGATGAGGTTATATCACATTCTCCAGGGTGGAAACATCAAGGTCTGCGTTTATTTTGAGCCTTGGGGCTCTATGATCTGCTCTACCCTGCCACTGTGATGCAGCCTAAAGTAAATGAAGGTGTCCGTGTTCCAATAAATCTTTATTTGCACAAGCAGTCAGCAGGACAGATGAGGGTGAGCCAGGGATTACAGTTTAAAGTGTGAGAATTATTTTTTCTCAAAGATAGATCACCTGACAAGAGCCCATGTTCCCTGAACCTTTCTCTTCACTTCACAACAGACACTCACATAAAGTTGTGAAGTTCACCTCCCACCGATGGAATGAGACACAATGATAACCTGCATTAGAGACAAAAGATAGAGGCCAGTTTGGTCACGTGTGCTCACCCCCCATTTGGGTTCCTGAGTACCCCTTTTGCCAAAAGAAATTCCCTTGCTCAGTACTTTCACTTTGTTCACGAGATTGTTCTTCTTCCCTAAAAATGAAGGTCATTTCCTTAACATGCCCAGGCGGTGCGGCGGGGGCGCACACCTTTAATCCCAGCACTCGGGGCAGCAGAGGCTGATGGAGCTCAAGGAATTTGAGGCCAGAGTGAGTTTCAGGACAGCCCGGGCTACACAGAAAAACCCTGTCTTGAAAAATAAATGAATAAACAAACAAGCAAACAAATGATCGGTTATTTCATTTTTAAGCACATAAATACATATTTCTAAAGGCCTGTTCCTACATAATTCAAAGCTGCATTACAGAAAGATTCACAAACAAAAATAAGAAGGGCTTTCCTACACTCAAATGCAATACCTGTAGTGGTGTATGTTTTTTCTCATCAGCACCATCAATGTAATTGTTATCCTAGTATGTAAGTTTTAAAAACATATTCCATTTTCTTCACATCATATGAAGGCATTTTAGTGTCACTCTCTCACGTTTATTGTCATCCTTTGAAGTATTTACACGTTATTAATACAAATACACAGAAAATTCCCTAAGCCATTTCTCTAGTGTCAGGCTCCCTTCTATCTTCTCGCTACAGGGCATCATCACTGCAATAGTCTTGTCTTCATTCTGTTATTAGGGCAGTTATTAGGTCAGAGTATAAAGATAAGTTATAGATTCTGATACAAATACCATAATATTCCCTAAAAGCTTGTGTGGTGTAATCTGCAAATGGAAGACATGCCGGCGTTATCCCAAAGTGATTGTCTATCATTGCAAAGATGGTTCACTCTTTTTGGTCTTGATCATTAACTTCCTTTTTTTGAGATTTACATTATGTGTACATATAGCAGAGGGTATGTGCACTTGCCTGCAGGGACTGGTGGAGGACAGAAGTGTTAAATATTCTGGAACTAAGGTTACAGGATGCTGATCTGGCTGCTGAGAATGGAATCACAGCCCTCTGCTTGGGAAAAGAAAAACCACAGCGTTGCCCAAAAGGACACATGAACAAAGCAAACAGTCATTTGACAAGGCAATTTTTTTTCAAAAAAAGAGTGTGACGAAAGCTAAACCAGGAGGGTGAGCACCCTTGGCTGAGATGGCCTCTGTCTTTTATCCTTGACGGAGTTGCTGACAGTATCTTATCCCATTGATGTGAGCTGGACTCTATAATCTTACTAATTGGTAACAATAGGAAGAGGGAGTTTTCAAATAATTTAGAGCCTTGTCGGGCTAATAACTACTTTTGATATTAGAAAAAAAATCATTTGTCAGATCTGCAAGAGTAGAATGTGCTCTTAACCACTGAACCATCTCCTGAACTTCACATTCTACCTTTGAGATCTTGGCATCATCCCAGCCAAAGACTTCAGTAATCTGCTTCTGCAGGAATGTTGAATTAGTCTTTCCAAGATCACATCTTCATTCCGCTCTCCAAGTGCTTGCCAAGCACTGACTGGTGATGCTTCACCACAGCCCCATAAGGAAACTGAGAGCTATGCCCCTTCCAGGAACCCACGGTGGAGAGTTCAGAATGAGCCTCTTCACTCAAAACCAAATCCAGAAGAGCTGAATAGGCAAAGGAGAAGGCTGAGAAATATCAGAGGTTATTCTCGTAACCTCCTTCTAGTCTCTACTGAGCACCCCAAGCTGAGTTTCAAGCTTAGGGTTTGTAGCATCATCCTGGAGCTGCAAGAACACGCCAAGCAATTAAAACAGTAGCCACATAATCCCCTTGCTATTGAGAAGATGAACATATCTGAAGTCAAAAGTATCTATGGGGGAAACCTGACAGCACAAGGGAGCACCATCCTCCTGCCTCTTCTGTCTTTGAGTGGTTGCCAGCAGTTTTTGGCATTCCTTGGCTTGCAGTTCCACACTGTAATTCCTAGCTTCACGGCCATGTGATCGTCTCCGCTCTGTGTCTGGATTTCTTTGTTATTGTTTTTCCCTGATCTTATAAGAATACCAGTTATTACATCTGGCATTTACCCTAATTCAATATACCCATGTCTTAATTTAATTACAGTTGAAATGATTGTCTCCAAATAAGGCCACATTCATTGGACCCATGAGGTAGGACTTGTGCCTTTATTTGGGAAGACTACAATTAAACTCATGCAGGGGAAATGGGAAAATGGGCAAAATTAAGACATTCTGGATGTCTGTGAAACCATATCTTTAGGCTGTCCTCTTTAAGGAAACCCCAAGCCCATACATCCAGGAGGGCCAGTTGATGTCTGCCACAGGGAGGTAATGCTGAGTGCCTAAATGTTCTGAGATGCTTTGTCTGATCCATTATAATGGAAAGTAAATTCTGGAATAGGCACAGCAGCTCATAAACCCTGCAAAGTGCTTTGATGTCCCAGGGGAGAAAGGGTGGGTGTTGATCTTGGTCCAAGCAGTAGTGGACATGTATGTACGCAGTAGGCATGCAACTAATAGGTATGAGGAATAGGTGGTCAAGAATGCCCGCCTTGAAATCAACATTTTTCAATATGTTCTTTACCTACCTTCTCTTCATACCAGCACCAGCCCAAACCCAAGCCAGAGGATTAAGTACATTAATATTCATTATGCCAGCACCCCTGCCCCCACCTCTTTGTTTTCTGCAATAGCTTCTTAGCCTGCAGTCAAATGAACTCAAGGAAAATGGTGTGACTTGGCTTTGGAAACGTATTCCTCCTGGCTGCCAGAATGGATTTAGCAGACTCTCAACTCTGCTCGTCACTCCTTCTGCAACTGCCTCTGTGCACACAAAGGGCTGTGACAGTCCCTGAGTTATGAGGGGCCATTCCCAGCCTGTGATGGATTTGATTGTTTTATGCACTGACTTAAGATCTCATTTCCTGCTACATTCACAAGTGCTTTCTGGGTTGCTGCAGGGAAACCCCTCATGCTGGTCTTGTGCTGCCCCCACCTGTGCTCGTCTCTTTGGGGGACAAGTCTGCAGGGTTCGGAGTTTCCTATAGGAGCCAAGGCACCTAAAAGATCAAATGATTTAAGAGTCGACAAGAGTGATGGCTCTATCTCCCAGCCGACCTTCCTGTATTTTTTTTTTCTTTCACTCTTATGTTTTGGTTGAGTCTCCTTGAAATATTTCAAAAAGGATGTGAAATTAAGATGCAGATAACTCTATTAGGTGGCTAACAAGCTGACATCCAGAAGGCACTGCAGACTGGTCCACAAAAGGAAAAACACTTCCTTGGAGTGGGAAGAAGGCAAACTCTTTCTAGCTGTCCCAATACTGGAGAAACTGATTGACTGTTTATCTGGCTGCTTAAGTATCTTCCTTTCTATTCTAGCACAGTGTGGATAATGCCTGTAGTGGTTTCCCTTTTATTAGCTCGTTAGCAGCATTTTCATCTGATTCAGAGTTAATCACAATTGTACTCATTCTTACACGCAGAGGAAATTCTGCAAGGCCGAGGTCCAAGTCAGCTGTTGGCTGCTGAGTCAGTAAGACCGAGTCCACAGCCTGGACACAGGAAACCTTGTATGTGTCCCTCAGGGGGAAGTTCTCAGTGTCTTTGACTGGAGAGGTTCATCGTGGAAAGGAAAAGAAACCCTGTTCATCTACGACAGCAGGTAAGAACACAAGAAAGCACAGACCACCATCCACAAAAGCAGCATCCACTGGGAGCCCGTTAGATATGTAGACAATTGGTCCATTCCCAACCTCGAGAGTCAGAAACTCCAGGGACAAGATCTGCCAATCTGGGCATTGCTAATCCTTCTGCATGGTGATGTCATCCATTAATACAAAGCAGTATATTTACCACCTGCATACAACCCTCAAGTAAACCGATAAGCCATTCTTTGTCTTATCCCGCATCGTCCCTCACACCTGCCTCCAGTAGTTAGTAGAAAAGAAAAGAAGGAAACCCATTAGTTTATTATTACCCATTAGTTAAGTTATCTCAAAGTTCAGAAGTATAGACAGACTGGGATTATACATTCAGAAAATCTGCCATTTTTACACTTGTGTGACATTTTTCCTGAACATTTAGCAACCCAGCAGTAGAAACAGAGAGAGAAAAAATGTCTGGGCTTGCTCCCAGACGGAGAAAGCAGAGTGAGCAGGTGTAGCTGGCAGGCCTTGGGAACTGATGGAAAGGAGGGAGTGATGTTGGAAAGACTGGTTATAGACTGATATACTAAAGGCGGAGGCAGATAGCCTGGGGAATCAGGTACATGCTCTCTGAGACTAGGGAAACGGTGGCAGGGAAGTCAAAGCCCACCATCCTGAGCATGTGACTGCCAATATGTGTTCGGGTCTCATGCACTGTGTGTCTTTTTAGCGCAAGGCCCTGGGTCAGGAATTGGATATTTGACAAAAGCATGCCTGCTCCTGTGCTGTTTCCCAGCAGCTCTCCTACCCCGACAGAGATAACCTGTAATCAGTTCTGTTTTCCACCCAGCGGAACTCCATGATGGCTTGTGACACTCTTGGTACTGATTTCTGGGAAAGATGCTCAAAGTGTTAACTGACCTGGCATCTTCTCTGTGTGCCAAACACGGAGGCCCGGGCACACATTCTCTTGGCCCTTGACTCCGAGGCTGGGGAACTCAGGTTGAATCTTGGCCCTGTCTCTCACTAGCTCTAGGCTCCATCTCTGACCCTTATCTCCTAAGTAAACGTAAGAATGATCATACATAGCACCTTAGTAAGACACACAGTCTCAAGTCAAAGGAGCCCCTCACAAATGCTGTCATTCTTCCCTGAATCAGAGACCAGTCACCCTCAATCTCTCGGCTGTAGCTGGCTGTCTTCATTCTGTAAGAGCCCTGAGACCTCCCGCTACCTTATTTGCCCAATATCCTCACTCCCCTCCCCTCCTAGTCTGTCCTAACTCCGGCTTACACCTGGTTAGCAGAATTCTCTCATATTTTCATTTGACCAGGGCCAGGGATCTGGAGGGAGGGAGGGATGGCAGAAGCCTTCTGTGTTCAGGAGTATGACTGAGGAACTGAGTCAGGAAACTCAAGAGAATCCGTCCAAGTTCCACCATCTGAAGGGGAATCCTTAAAGGCTCCCCCTGTCATCATCCCAGAGAATCGTATATCATCAGAGGAAATAGGTGGTGTTGATGAGATTAACAATTTGGGGGTTTATTGGTCTTTCCAGTCCGGGCACCAGATCTAATAATCTAAGCAAAGACCAACACTGGCTGGCCGTGCTCTCCCATATTTATAGATTATTCATGACATTCTCTGGTAGTGAGACCTTGGAGAAGTTCTAAGCCTCTTGATTTCCTTATTTATGTCTCTGGAAAGTGGATTTACACAGCAACACACAAAGCATGGGTTCTAAACTTTAGATAGATGGAAGAGCAGTAGAAGGACATCAGAAGGTTGGCAAAGCCTCCCTTCATTAAAACACGCCTTCTTCAATCCGAGAGTGAAGCTGGTAGGCTCAAGAATGCTTCAGGGTACTGTTATCCAATAAGCGCTTCTCCTCTACTGACAACTCCTATCTTAAGAAAGTCCTTTCTTAAATAGATCAACACTTTCCCTATTATTTAGGTTCAGTTCTGCCCCAGAATTCCCGGAGGTTGGCAGTGAAGCCAGTAAATGGCAAATATCTATCCCCGAGAGAATTAGATTTGATCAAATGTCTTCCTTGCACTTGAGTACTGACAGCCAACCAAAATCTGTACTGTGCTTGAGTATATATTGCCGCTGGTTTTCTCTGACCCTTCAGATATGTAGGGAATTCCCTATCGCGGATGCTCTGAACCAGATTACACCTCTCAAAGAAGGCAGTACTGGGGTGACTCCAACAGGCCCCCACCAAGATGAGTGGAGTTTCTTTTCACTAGGCTTCTTCTGCTCCCCTCCTCACACACACACATTTTCATGAGGAATGCAGAGGCTGCCAACTTCATTGTCGTTTATCCACGGACAATTTGTTAACTTCAAGAATCCTTGAATGCCAACCTGGATGTCTTTATAATTGCTGTCTCTGTCAGAGCCTGTGTGAAAAATGTCACCAGGAGAATGAAGTCAGAAAGCAAAGCTGCAGCATGTTGCTCATGGAGGTGACAACGACCGAAAGCATTACTTGCTTTCAGGACAGTTTTGAGAACATTTTCAGCTCCTGAGAGAAAAGACATTTGTGAAATTGGAAAAACTAGCCTGCTGACACCGACAGTGAATTCATAATGCACGTGTTAGTCTAAGAGAGGAGCGGACTCCATACCCCTCAAAGGAAAGCTCGGAGTCAGGTAGAAACAGGCTTTAATCAAAGCCACAAAGGTCAGGAAACTTGTCGGAAACCATATCTATGTTCTCAAAGTGCAGATAGACATAAAAATGACCAGCAGATTTGACCACATTCTGCATACAAAGACTACTAACACAAGGTTCTGGTTTGGGGCAAGCTTCATAGTTTGCAGCACTGTTTCCTTGTCTGTGGAGGAAAAATTGTTCCGAACCTTTCTGAGGGTCCCACTAGTCTCCAGTATACATGGAGACAATCTGCATTTAGAGTCATACTCTCTTCTGAAGAACATTAGTGCAAACCTTCAATATGCTCAAAATCTATTGAAACAGGAGCTGTCTTACTTGGACTCCTGGATCAATTTCTTCCTTGATGCCCCTCTACACAAGCTGCATTTTATTAGAACCTGGACACACCTGTAGTAAGAGGAGCAGGCCTGCTTTTTGTCCCGGCTGCCCAGCTCCCAGTGCCTGGCTAGCTTATACCCGAAATATCCACACGGAAATTGTATTAATTAAATTACTGCCTGGCCCATTATATCTAGACTCTTATTGTCTAACTCTCACGTCTTGATTCAACCCATTTTTAATAATCTGTGTGTCACCATGAGGTCGTGGCTTACTGGAAAAGATTCAGCATGTCTGACTTGGCAGCTTCATGGCAGCTGCTCTCTCTCTGCCTTCTTCCCAGCATTCTGTTCCCCACCTATCTAAGTCCTGCCCTATCAAAAGGCCAAGGCAGTGTCTTTATTTAACCGATGAATGCAACACAAATGTAGAAGGACCTCCTACACCATTTCCCCTTTTTCTGTTTAAACAAAAAGGAAGGTTTTAACTTTAACATCGTAAAATTACATATAACAAAACAGTTATCAAGCAAGAATTACAGTTACAATATTTAGATCTATTTTATCTTTTATCATAACAAAGGAAAATGATAACTATAACTATATATTCTTCAACTCCATCAAAGACTCCAGAAGGATATAATATTACCTAAGTAAACGAGAAGTAAGCAAGTTCCAAAACTCTAGAAATGACAGAGACATCTCGCTGCCTGGACAGTCACCCAAAGTTCCTCTGTACTGTTGGGGCATCCATCTTCAGCCTACAGGCCCACAGTATTCAGCAGACTTTCCCATGAAGCAGGAAATTTCAAAGACAGTTTAGTCACTTTCTTCTGTATCCTGCAGAATGTCTCACAGACTTTTTCATGAATCAGGAACCCTGAAGGATCATCTCACCTTTAGGCAAGTTTAGCAGTCCTCTCTCTGCGTGTTCTTCGTGTCCAGTTTATGCAACAGTCCAGGCATGAGCAGTTTCTTGCCCAAATGGCTAACCAACTCCATAAGGAGCCTCTTTGATGCCCATCTTCCTCTTGAAGTAGATTGGTGCTGCCAGGAGCAGACATGTCTCATTGTCATGAAAAGTCCTAAGTTATTAAAACATTAAATGCCATATTCTGTAGTCTTTGAAAGATATGAAGAATGCCTATTTATCTGAAATATATCTCTACATATCTAGAAAATCTAACTAACATGACTACAAACTTGACTCTTATAGATGATTATCCATTAACAACCTATACTTCCTAATTATATATTACATTTTTAAATGAACTCCACAATCACAATACCTTAATCAAGAACAGAAATATCATATAAAAAGATTGACCTTAAATTTATATCAATAAAGCAAAATCCATACCAGTGCAAATTATTCATATCTATATCATATCCCCCTTTAAATGTAAAAGAACATTTATAAACAATATTTGGGAATATGGGTGCAGTTTTTTCTCTCCAAACTTCTTCCTGCTGTATGGGGGCGCTGTCAATCAGGTCTTTCATGGTGTATCCTGTGTGCCAGGTTCCTCTCAGTTGGGAGTTGAGTGAAGTAATTTTCTGAAGGTGTTCACAGTGACCTTTTAGGAGGACATGGTCTATCATACCATATTGGTCTAGAAGGAATCCACAGGGTCTCATCTTCTGTGAAAACAAAAGAAGAACCTCTTTTCCAAAGCACCATATCCTTAGACCCAAATTTGGAAGTCATGATACCTTTAGAACATATGTTGGTTTAGTTTAGCAGCCCATACAATGAAAATTCTCTCTGTATTTAGCTCCTTCACAGTCAAAAAATTCAAAGAAAACACAATGAAATACATAATCCAGATATTCTGTGAATCTTCCATTTTTACATGGCTTATTTTTCTTTATTTTTTTAATCTATAACTATCTGTAGTCTGTGTCTTTAAAGACTTTACCCATTTTTTTTAAAGCATTAACTTTATTTCATGACTCTCTATACTCTTTTTCTTTTCTCTCCCAAGCCTACATACACCCATCAAACACTGTAACCCATTTAGAGGTCTTTTATGTCTGAATCTGTCCTATTGCATTGTCTTTGTCTACTGCCTTGAAGAGCTTTTAAAGTGTTAAGCAGCTTGGTTGCAGCTGCTCTGGATGTTGGCTCCACCTCTCTCCAATTTCAAAATGGTGGACATACCATTTCTGCTAGCTCTGGGGCTACCAGGAAGGAGCTGTGCTCAGCAATTTAACTCTGAGGCTGAGCATGCAGCACATAAACTCTTTCTGAGTTACAGCCAAATCTGCCAGGCAGAGCACTGCACATCCCAGAAACATCTCCGTGTATGGCAGCAGAAATCTGCCATGTTCTCCTGCCTGTGCACGCCTAGTAGACCTGATCGTGCTGCCTGCCCAGGCAGGTGCCAAACCACAGGCATGGTCTCAGTTACTTTGTTCTGAACCCCGAGTGGGCACACAAACATCCGGGCCCACAAATGCTCTATAGCCAGAGTTTGCAGTGGTGGCAGGGTCCAGGAAGCTTCGTTTTAAAATGGCGCAGGTTTTTTTTTTTTCACTGAAGCTGAATCAGGAAAATCTCTCTTAAAGAAGCTGTGGCAAGCCGTCAGCAAACAGCAAGGAACTGTGTTAAACTCTGTATTGTTTCTGAAACTCTCTCAGATTTTACATGGAGTCAGTCAACCACATTGGGTAGCCAATTTGTAGTAAGATGAGTGGGCTTGCTTTTTGTCCCGGCCGCCCGGTGCCCGGCTAGCTTATACCCGAAATATCCACATGGAAATTGTATTAATTAAATTACTGCCTGGCCCATTATATCTAGCCTCTTATTGGCTAACTCTCACATCTTGATTCAATCCATTTTTAATAATCTGTGTGTCACCACTAGGTAGTGGCTTACTGGGAAAGATTCAGCATGTCTGACTTGGCAGCTTCATGGAGGCGGCTCTCTCTCTACCTTCTTCCCAGCATTCTGTTCTCTTTTCCTCGCCTATCTAAGTCCTGCCCTATCAAAAGGCCAAGGCATTGTCTTTATTTAACCAATGAATGCAACACAAATGTAGAAGGACCTCCTACACACACCTATGCATGTGTTGTCTCTGCTCTTTTCATGCTTAACCATGAGCACAGAGGACAGTCTTACCTAGCTGGGACAGAGACCATCTGGCTCATAAAGATGAGACTATTTATCTGGTCCTTTAAAGGAAAAGCATTTCTTGTTATACTATCCCCTTGGCTTTTACTTTTCTGTGTTTGTGGTGGCCTCCCTAAATATCAGAGAAGCCTTCCTTCACTTTGAACTACCTATTTTGTTCCAGGAATGAAAGCTGGTAGATGCAGCAAATAGAGTCCATCTGGGATCTGGCACAAACCTCTGCTCCACTCCATCACAAAAACACAATCCCTGTCTTGAGCAAACTCTCCCTTAAACTCATCACCAGCTTGCCCACGTGTGACCTCTGCCCTTGGATTTCACTTCTGGTCCAGTTTCCTAGGGGTCAGTTCCACTTCTACAGGATGCTCTCTGAATACCTGCCTGAGAAGTGTCCCTTGTAGTATCCAACTCCTGTAAGATGTTCTCATGTAAGACAGTGAATGTTCTTTTCTCCTCTCCAGGAGCCCATCACTGGGCGTTTTAATCTCTCTGAGCCAATGCACTCTGAGTGTTAACCCTGATTACAAGGACCCAGTGTCCTGAGACTTCTGGACTATCTTTCCCCGAAGTGAGTCAATGCAGGGGCCACTTGAATATTTTCCAGATGTGCTGCTGATGTTAAGCCTCATCCTCCCAGCCCCTGGAGTAAAGTCGAATGGTAGGTCAGTGTATAAACAATTGTATTTAAAGTGTAAATGTGATCATTATTTCAATCTATCCAGCTATATTTGGGTCTAAGTATTGTACTTTCTCCCAGATCAGTTCTAGAAATTGTGTTTTCATTCATTCTAAATAGCTTTTCAGTATTTCCTTTTTTTTTACAAGTGGCATCCATGAGAAACAACTGACGTTTAAGCAAGGTGACACTGAGGCTTTGATGTCCTTTATGGAGAATGTAGCCTTGGGGACCACAGATCACAGCTGTCATAGGCTATGATAACTGAAACTGCAGAAGAGTATAAAGGCTGCTCAGGATGCAGGCAGAATCTATTGGGCAGAGATGAGAAGAAGCTAAGTCAACAGCTGATGTCAAAATGCAGCAATGGGACTGGAGGAGGGGTTGCAGAACTGGAGAGATAATTCTTTACTGAAAGAATTGTCGAAGAGGTGGCATCTGGAGATGAAGTGACCAAGCAGGGTGAAGGCTGCACATTCCTCTGCAGTGACAGGGCTCCATCTCAGAACTAAGTGACAACACATGAAAGCCTTCAGCTGCCCCTATTGACTTTGTAAGTAGCTTAATTCTAAGCCTTCTGGTAGCTTGGAATGGTCTCAGGTCGTTCTCCACGCATGCCCCAATGCTCCACCTGAGAACCACTGCATCAGAATTGTGTGGGATCTCTAGATTAATTGTCTACTTGGACAGAAATATCCTTCGCCCCATTTTCCTAAGCTAAAGCAATGGTCTCCTCATCACTACACAGTAGAGCTAGAAATGATGGCTTTTTTATCCTCGATTCCATCATCAGAATTGCCTTATTAGATCTACTGATTTGTCTCCTTCAGTGTATTTACCTATTTATTTATTTACTTATGGATTTGTTTTTACCTGTTCTTTATCTCCTCACCCCTAGCATTTGCTAACTGAAGAACAGTGAACTGATGTTTTAAGCTGGATGAACTCAGTGTTGCTGCCCATAAAATGGAGATAACACTACTTATAGGAGCTTTCTTAGGGCTCCTATAAGATGCTAAATGAAAAAAAAACAAACAGACCAGACATAGTATGAACCAGACCTTGAACAAACATTTGGTTTCTTCATTTTCAAAAAGGTAGAAAATATTTCTTATATCAAATATGAAGACATATTTCATAGTCTAATGCAATCTGTTCTGATAACCTGCACTTACCAGGAGCTCATGACTTGTGTGTGTGTGTGTATATATACATATACATATACATATTATATATGTATGTATATATAAAACAAGAATGAAGAAGGAAAGAACAGATTAATCAATGAGTCAATGGCTGAACAATAAGTGAATGTATTAAAATGGAGCTCTATAGTAGTAATGAATTGATTTTCAGTAAATAACCACCTTTGGTTGTCTCTCACTGAGAATCCCTGATTGTTTCTATACTTACAGCTGCCAGACATAGTCAGACATTATCATGTTCATGGGACCATTTAAAAATACAGTTGCCTTGAGTTCTATATCAAATCAAAATACCTGGTGACAGGGAGACCAGGAACTGAACTTGCTAGATTCTTTTTCTAATTAACTCAGACACACATCTCAGGTAAACACTGCTTTCCCAAGGCTCAGAGAACATCAGAGAAGAAAGGACAGAAAGAGTGTAAGATCCAGGATCCAGAGGAAGGTGAGGAGCACTGTGACATTCTGTCTTCTGGACATGACATCACCATTGCACTGCATTCACACACACACACCCCCAACACACACACAGTGATGGTTACCTGCACAAGACTTGCAATTAAGTCCCTCAGTATTTCAGCATGGGTAATGGAGAGACTCATGAACTTCTACCCTTTGCTGAGGAGCTATTGGCCATTAATGGTTACCATGGGAGGAGGAGTCATTGTTCTTAAGCTATGTAACCACTGGTTAGTTGCCCATGACCCATGAACTAGTCAGTAACTCCATACTTATCGCATGTGAGCAATTCTAATTAAACTTGGTGCATTTTTTATGACATGAAAGTAGGAGCTGAATGCATTGGGAGAAACAGGGAAGGATTTCAGATGAAAGAAGCTAAGAGAGGCCAATTGGCAGTGGGGAGGTGAATATGATGAAGATACATTATATACATATTAAAATTGTCAATTAATAAAACAAAATATTTCTTAAATATAAAAGAAAACCAGGAACAGGCCACATTGTTTTGTTTAGTATAGGAGATATGTTTTTTCTTGTTCTACAGTAGTTATTGAAAGTTTAATTCCAATTGACTTTTCAAAACCTATCCATTAAAGCCTGACATCTGTTTGATAGGTGTATCCTATTACAACCTTGTACTTAGGGCCACAGTCAAGACCTGACATAATCAGACACAGTTTAAACAAACTAATTACATAAGGGCATACAGAGGCTGAGTTGAGCAGGGCTCTTTGAACATAACACGTGACTTTCATCAAAACCAGGCACTAGACAAAAGCAAGACACCCAAGCTGAGGCCATGCAGCAATCGGGATCCTGCAACAGATGTTCCCAAAGGCCAGCTGAGGCTGGGGGTGGGGATGCCCTGAACGATGCTTCTATAGCACACCCAAACTAGATGATTCTGAGACTCACTGAACAAAACATGGCTTATGAAGGGCAGTAGCAGAGAAGGATGTGATAGATAAGCCCTGGTATGGAATTTCAAAAGACCGTTAGTTTATTTGGATTGGTTGCTTGGTTTGAATTGGAATTACATATTGTTCCATACACACACACACACACACACACACACACACACACACACACACACACACACACATGTTTAACAGCCATGCTTGCTGCTGGCTACCACGTCCTTGAAACTGGACCAGTGTGGTTTGTGAAGGAGGAAAGTGATACGGTGTTCCCCTGCTCCCTCTCATTACTGCACAGTGGAAACAGTGGCAATGTCACCTCCCTCTCTTCAAGTGACTCAACACCTCTCTCCCTCAGCTGGGAGGTGAAATTCCCTTCCCTCCACCTCTCGGCTATGAGGACACACTGGCTAGTTTTCTAAGTAAACACCGAAAGAGCTATGCAGCAAAAGGCCTGGGAAGGGCTGGGGAAACTCTCGAACTGTGAAGATCAACTATGTCTGTAGCAAGAGATATTCAAAGGAAGAAAGAGAAAAATGGGAGCTATTGCGGCATGATTTGAATTTCTCTGAAACTCAGTTTTACCATTTGCAAAATGGAAGCGACTTTAGCAGTACAGTAGCTTCCCTTAGGAAATACATTCTGAGGCTCCATTGAACACCTGAAGCTTTGGATGTACTGAACTCCGTATAACTATTCTTTTCTTGTATGTAATTACTATGTTAAAGTTAAATTTATAAATTAGGACACAGTAAGAGACAAATAGTAGCGATACTATAAATAATTATAACTGTAATAAAGTGGTCAATGTCGCTTCTCTTGTGATTTGAGGCCATTAAAATGAAGTGGAACAAGGAAGACTTGCACACGAGCACTGTAAAACTGTGGTAGCTGATGTGCTGAGCAGTCATTCACGGCAGATAACGTAAACATCACAGGCAGACGGGACAAACGTAGTTTCTACCCTGGGATGGGCAGAGATTTCATCCCACTACTCATAACTGTATAGAATTTAAAAATTATGAATGGATCCCGGAATTTTCCATTTAATATTTGGGGACTATGGTTGAGTACTAGCTAACTAAATTAGGGAGAGCAAAATCATGACTAATGGGGCCTTACCGCTCTCCTTCAAGTGATGCACAAGTTTGTTGTGAAGGAATAAGACGATAATTTGTGACCAAGTGCTCGATAGATCGTGAAAGTTCTGAGCAGATGTAAAGTTATTCTTATCACACCTAGAGCTCAGAATGACAATCAGGCACCCACGTTAAACCATAGATTCAACTGTGATTAATGTATTCACTTTGGAAAGGCTAGGAATTAATAACCATTTGCCATACATTCATTATGATCACATTAATCATTATAATTGATTGGTTAATTAGCTAATTATGGCTATAATGTAGATGTCATATGCATTTCCATAGGAATTCTTGGGCAATTCAACATTAATTAATGCCTGACCTTATCTTGATGCTAACCAGATCAAGGGAGTGACCTTCTAGCATATATTTTGATCAAAAGGCAACATGGCAGAGAGGAAAAGTGAAGCAGGTACCTTGCTTTTCTGAACGCGTGGTTCCAGCTTAAGAGTAATAGAATTGGTTGGAGAGTCAAAAGCTTGGGGCCTATCTTATGACTACTTCTAAATCTGTTTCATTCACTCTCTTTACAAGGGTTTTCTGCAAGAGGCAGGAGAAGCCAAGACCCAGACCCTGAAAACCTCCAGCCTGAATAGAATTTCAATTTACTCATCTGCCTCAGACATGAAGACAGCGGTGTACTCTTCAGTGTTAAACAAAAATCAACACCGAAACTCTTCATTTGCCAGGATTCCCTGGATGTAGAAACTCCAATGAAGTGTGGATGGCAAAGATAAAGATACTTGGATGAATAACAGCTATTTTAAAATGATCTGCTTTGTGGTTGTGTGTATAGCATAAAGATTTCTGTTTTCTGTCTTCCCCCTTCTTTTAAAATATAAAATAAACCAGAGTTTACAATTGATATATCTCTCTATTTAAATATATATTAAAAACACACATGTATGTGCACACACACACACACAAATGAAATAAAACTAACTCCCTGCTCCCCTGCAAATGTCTAGTTCATGAATTACAAGAAAAATATTGACCCTCTGCTCTTAAGAATCAATTCTTTGGGGACTTCAAGAGCCACAAAAGTGCAGAGGACATATCACAGAGGTAGAAAGAGGTAGTGTGACCTCCTAGAATGTGCAATGCAAAAAAAAGAGGGAAAAAAGGAGAAAAGCAAGTAAACAAACCAAAGAGTTGCACAAGATGTAAATTTAATAAAATCTCCTTTCAGGAATATGTAAAGGAAAAGGTTTATCAACTGTGTTTTGCTACCTCTGAAGACATCTCTTTGTTTGGAAAGTAACAACATAAGGAAGTTGAATTGGGAATCATTTCTTATGGTGAACTGAGCGAAACACTGTTTTTTGGAAACCCTCAAATATTTGAGGCTAGCTGGACTCAAATTAATTGACAGCATATAAGCACACGAAATAAGGCAACTACATGTGTTTTATGGCTCCATTGATTGATGCTTAATACCACTGGGTGTTTATTTTCCTTAAGAGAAACATCTTTAAAACACAGAAAATGTAACAAGGAGACACTTTAGTATTCTGGTTTTCCTAGAGAGGAAACTATCAGCTCAGGCCTCATTGAAACTCAAGACCCATAACATTTGGAACGCATTATCGAAGCCTGAAATATGAAGTCACGGAGGATTAATGGCTAAGACTCTAACTGCTACTATCACAAAACCCAGTTTGTAAAAATAAGTTGAATGTATCCATCGGTACATTTTTTTAATCTCTCCTCGGCCAAAGTTTAACTGTAACGGGCATGTCAGAAGGGATCTGTGACCTTAGTAAGCCATCAGGTGATCAGGGCCCTGTTTGTTATCTTACTGCGTGCGCTCTAAAGAAAGGGGACATTCAGCTCCATTGATGCGTCTGGTGTAGATGCAGTTAACCTTGTAAGGAGGGTCACTCAGGGTAATAAAAGGGCAGAGGTCAAAACCCAGCAGTCCATGGATTCTGGAAGCTCAAGACACAGCAGGGACAGGGTTTGTGTTCATTCTAGTCCTGCAAACAGCATATGCTAGCATGGGATTCCTAATTAAAGAGTTGGAAGAGAGAGGGCTCGAGAAGGTGCAGAGAGCTCTCTAACTGTGACTCTCTAGCTGAGCAGAGCTAGTCACTTAAAGGGTCAGAGGAAGAAAGGAGGGTTAGGAAGTAAGAAATTGAGACTTAGCAGTTTATTGCAATGTTGTCCATCCCAGGAAGCTAGAAGGATGAGGGTCTGTTCCAATACTATTTGTTAGAAGGGAAGTAGGTCTCTTCAGAACCATCCTTGAGTGTGACTATGCGTGGAATTCCACACCTGTAGGGCAGGTACTCTGCAGACCCATTCAGAATGCTGGCTGAGACCCTAAACAAGGCTACTTGTTTAGCTCTCTAGCATAGAAAGGGCACATGAAGTCAACTTGCTAACAAATGACTGGATGGACCGCCCCCAAAATAATGTTGTACTGGGGGCTCATTGTTGGTAGGGATGAGGGGGTCCAGACTGACCTAAGTGGAAGCCCATGCTGTGGTGTCCGTGGCAGCTTCTAATTCTGCAGGATGGGAACTTATTCTAGTGTTCTTCTGTCACTCATGTGGCTCACCACAGAAGCTGCCTGATGTCACCTAGCCGTGTAGTGGAGCCGGCTTGGTTGCACAGTGTCTTTGCTATGGTCATTGCTTTCCAGTGGGAGGAAGGGAGGAGTGGCTTTACAGACCCGCCCTCCTGTTTGTACCCACACTTCCATTTGGGAGCTTCCATTTCTTTCTCCGAGGGTCCTGGTCAAAAGTCATGGCGTCAGTTATTAACTTCCGAACTAGATTCCTTTCCCCCTTGGGCCACCTCTCAAACTACCAAGTAGATTGCTGAACAGCTGTTATGGCGTAAGCTGTGCTCCCTCCAATGTCCGTGCTAAAGTCCTAACACCCTGCTTCTCAGAACAGGATCCTATTAGAGCTGAGGTTTTAAAAGAGGAAACTCAAACAGGACCTTTGGGGCAGGTTCTAACAAGACTGTACCTTTGTAAGAGGAAGTCTGAGTACAGAGACACAGTGGAGTGTTTGGAGAAGGAAAAACCATGTATACACAAAAAGGCAAATCAAGGAGAGAGGCCGAGCTTCGTCTCAGAAGTGTGGTCTTTGAAACTCTCAGATTTCTGCCCTATAAGCTACCCAGAGTGGTATGTATTGACCACTTGCCTAGAAAATAAACCAACTGTTTCATGTTCAAGCCGCTGTCTCCATTTTTATTTCTTTTCATTCTTTTATCTATTTTTTCATTTAGCCATCATTCCATTGATGCTTTTCAAATGTGTGAGTCACACAGCAAACGTTTTCCCTCTCTGCAGGTCACTGTAGTGTGGGTGTCCCGCTTAGGCCAGGGCTTATCTCTGTGCCCTCATGTCACTTGAGATGATACCCTCCAGGACACCTGGAAATGAATTAGATCGTTCCCAAGCCCCATTGGACAGCTTGGTACCACTTTTGTTCCTTTGGGTTCTCTGAGAAGGCAGAATCATATGTACAGTGATCTGTTTTAAGAGGAATGTCTGTAGAGAGAGAGGGGGTGGTGGTGCTGGAGAAGGCAGGAGAGGAGAAAAGGAGAACAGGGAAGGAGGGGAGGGAAGAAGAGGAGAGAAGGAGGGAAGGGGAGAAGAGGAGAGAAGGAGGGGCATGAGACAAATGTTTAGACTGTAGCACAGTCCTGAGAAAGTCTCAGTCAAAGCTTTTCACCCACTGAGGGGTCCTCAGCCTGCTGTGTGTAGTTAATATTCCCTGTGTCTATGCATTAGTACCCTTTGCTGTGTACACTTATCAACATACTTGGAAAGCATAGCATAGGTCCCAGATTGGATGGCCACCACAGGGGCAGCCAAGACTACCAACAAGGTGTCGTTGTTCAAATGACATTTGTCATGAAGCCTCCGTGAGTTTGGGAAGGTCTTGGTTTTTGTTGGACAACAGGGGAACAGGAAGAGGACAAGGTATGAATCTCTGAGATGCTGCCCCCTTTGTTCCTCTGTCAGCTCTGATCAGCTGCTCGGCAGGAGGAAGAGAAAGAGAATGAGAATGAACCATTGAACTCGCATCTAGCTTAGGGAAATGTTTTATCGGATTTGGTTCACTTTGATGCCAATTAAGCCCATGGGGTAGAGAGGGCCAGGGAGTGAGCATGTAGGTTGAAAGGAGGAATACAGGGTCTCCTCATATTTGCTATAGCCACGTTTGTAATTTATTATTAACTGTATCTTCGGCACCAAGGTCTGCTGGATGCTTCCTGGGGGGCAGTTCCTGGGGCCAAGACTTGGGTTCATCGAGGCATATCAGACAGAACATTTTATTTGCTTATTTTCCCCTTAAACCTAGCATGACTCCACCTGGCAATAGGCTGAAAAATTTAGCTTGACAATGATTGAAACAGTGAATTTAGGAAGAATTCTGAACTTAGAGTACTGACCAAAATCTCTTTCCTCATTCTCTTGCAAGTTGGCAAGAACTTGACAAGACAGTCACTTCATATCAGTGCTAGGCCCTTGCCCAGACATATGTGATGTCCCCAGATGTGTTGATCTTTCTTACACCGAGGGCCTTCTCTGCTGTGCACAGTGCTGTCCTTAGTACTTTCAGAGGTGCTGGTGAGACATTTGCTTTATGTTGCTGGAAAACAAGCAGGGGAATATTCGTAGCATCAAACTGAAGCTAAAGCAACATTACTTCAGACCCTGCTACATGCTAAGAGGAAGATTTTTTTAAAAAAGGACAAGACTTATATAAATAAATTTCAAGTTAGGCATGAAGCAGTCACCAATGTTCTGTACTATTAATGAGGGAAGGGGAATCCAAGGGGTTAATATACCTGAGCTCTAATAGTTCTTACATGCTAAGAGCATAAACACAAACCTGGGCTGGTACTTAAGGCAACATACTACCAGAAACACCAAAGTCAAGTAAAATCACCTCAGGTTGGCCTCAAAGAGCCCAGGAGAGGATTCTCCATAGGAGCCTTCCCATGTGAGCCACTCCAAACAGATGGCTCTCTTGCAGGTTGTGAAGGAGACCCAGCATGTCTGTCACAGTTCTGTGCAAGCTGCCTGGGGTTTTCCACCGGTGTAGAGACCAGATGTTATAAATAGACCTAGGAGAGTCATTGATATGGTGCACAGACACATTCTTGAGAAACATCAACTCCTGTAATAAGAAAGAGACCCCCCCCCCGCTTATGTATCTTTCCCTGTTTCTAAATATATGGAGGATACATCTGGGTTCTAAACAAATATCATTGAACTACTGAACACTTGTTAAATTCCTCTTTAAAAAAATCGGGCTAGGAAGATGGTTTTGCAGTTATGAGTGCTGACTGTTCTTACAGACGACCCAGGTTCAATTCCCAGCACCAGTTACAGGCAGTAGCTCACCACTGCCTGGAACTCTAGTTCCAGGGAATCCAGTGCTCTCTTCTGGCCTCCACTGGCACCAGGAACACACATGGTGCACAGATATACATGTGGGTGAAACATCCATACACACAAAATTAAATAAATAAACCTTAGAAAATAATTGCTATTAATATGATTGATATATATTAAGCTTCAGAGATTTAAATCATATTATTTAATATATTTGGAGACATGAATATATTTCTGGAGCTCCCAAACCCCCTACACTCCAAGAACATAAATAAGAACATAAATGTGTTTGTCACTCCCAGAAGCCATTTTGCCACCATCCCTTCTTTTTCCAGACAGTAACCACTGCTCCACATCCAAGCAACCTCAAGTTTGCTTTCTCTAACTCTGAATTTGTTTAGCTTTTCAAGAATTTATAGGTTTCCTCCATTTATTCTGTTGGAGGTGGGGAGGGGGCTGCTTCTCTCCCTTAGCATTGTGACCTTGACTCTTACACACACTTATCACCTCATCAGTAGTATATTTCTTGTAATTGTCAAGCGGTGTGCAGGGGGAGGAAAGAGGGAAGGAACAGGGAAGGGAGGAGTAGGGTGGAGCAAGGGGAGCAAAGAGTAAGGAAGATTAATATTTAACTTAGGGAAATATTTAGGGTTTTGTATCTCCACCCGGGAGTGAAGTCACTGTGTATCTTTGGTGAAGGTGTCATGACTGGCTTTGTGTGTGAAATGGCACGGGCCTCATGGGTCTCAGAGCATCGTGGAGATGCATGCTTTCTTCTGCAGTGCTTTTGAGCAGGGCTCTTGATGTGTTCCCACAGCCTGTGGATGCTCTGCTCCCTTTCCATGGTCCCCGCTGCCATGCCGAAGTGTGCATTAGGGTTTCTTCTGCAGTTGAGTTCACTCCAAGTACTCACAAATCCAATGATGCTCTCTAGTTCTAGACTTCCTGTTTGACTGGGGAACCTGGCTTTCTGTGACGTGTCTATCTTTATGAGTTAAGGAACAAAGCTCTCATAACTAGCGCTGTTGCTCGGCATGGTGTTTGCATCAGAGCCGGATTGATTTAAATCGATTATTCTGCCCATCATAGTCACAGCTGGCTCCTTTACAAGCCTGGCAATCTCTGATATGATTTAAGGCATTGCTGATTTTATCTTAGATGTTGTAGATTTTATTCTTTCTTGAAAATCGTTAAATTTTGGTTTATTTATTTTGTATGTGCGTGGGAAGAGCAGCTTGTATCACTGTGCCCATGTGGAGGTCAGGGGACACCTTATAGGGGCTGTTTCTCTCCTTCCATCATGTGGGTCCCAGGAATTGAAATCAACTTGGTTGGCTTGGTAGCCACAGTCTTTTTGCACTGCCTTTTCACCAGATCCAGATTTTTATTTATTCTTATAGATAGTCTTTAGTTTCAATCTAGGATTCGGTTAAGTTGTTTGAAATGTCCGTGGCCCTCTGAGGATTTGTTCTGAGATGTGTTAGGTATGATCAATGCAGTAGTGGCTGAACGGCTGATTACTAAGTTTCCATTTGTATATTTTGCCTAATGACCCCTGAATCCTGAGGTCTTGCCCTCTGATTGGTGGGAGCAGACCTTGTTTCAGCTTGTCTCAGTTTAGGGCACTCTCAACTAGTTTCTTGATCACATGCATGGCTGATCTCTACTTGCTGAATGCTTGAGACTAGCCCTCTGAGGATTATCTGGGGATTCCTCTTCTCTCCTCTCTTCTCTTCTCCTTCCCTCTCCTCCTCTCCTCTCTTTCTGCCTTCCTCTCTCCCTCTCCCTTTCTCTTTTCCTCATTCCTACTCTCATTCTTGGCCAGGCTCTTATCTCTCCTGGGTCCTGCTCCGTAAACTCTAGGGGGCTTCACCTTCCTGGACACTCAGCCCTGTGTCATCAGCATGGAGAGTTCTGAGAACCCACCCGAACTCCTTCTTCCTGTACTGCACGCAGTACAGCAGTTTAAAAACTAAATCTATAAATATTCATTACCTTTGTTCTGGAATGAAAGCAAATTGGTGAGAAATGGCTTAGTCCTGTTTTATCTTGCTCCTTAGGTTTGTTAGATGTGAACAGAGCAGCACTGACTGGAGGGTCAACTCTTCTGAGCTAGGAGGCTGAGGCAACCTGAGAGGTCACCTCTTGGTTACAGCCTCTTAGAGAGATGCTTCTGTTGCCTCTTTCTTGCCCTCATCTTGAAAACCATTGCTTTAGAGCTGTTGGACATGTTTTCCAGTTGTTTCTGTTTCTGGGATAAATACAGCCATTCACTCGCACTTCATGTCAGCGCAAAGCAGAAATATCCCCTTTACTCCATCTCTTTTTAGAAACAAAACAATGACAAAGTTCATGCCAAATCAATGCACAGGCAAGCATACACCGCTAGGGCTTAACAACTTTGCTGTCTATATTTGTATAGTTATTTATAGTTAATGTGTTTGTAACAATCAATTCTACTCCTCTATTAATGACAATATCAGAAAATTCCAAGGATTAGCTAATTAGTTAAAGCATAAAATGGTAATCGAGTTAGGAGCTGGGGAAATGGTTCAGTCAGACAAATGCTTGCCTCACAAGCCTGAGATCTGGAGTTTTATCTTGAGCACCCTCTTAAAAAGTCAGGAGCATGGGTCTGTGCATGTCATCTCAGGAAAGGAGAGGCAGATAAAGAAGGATGCTTAAGGCTGGTTGGGCAGTCAGTCGAGCTAACTCAGTGAGCTCCAGGCTCAGTTAGAGACCCTGTCTCAAAAAACAAGTAGTATGAGGTAGAGACTAACGAAAGCATCTGACATCAGCATCTTGCCTCCTCACATGCAAACACACACACACACACACACACACACACACACACAGAGAGAGAGAGAGAGAGAGAGAGAGAGAGAGAGAGAGAGAGAGAGAGAGAGAGAAACTCAACTTAAATAATGCAGTTAGTGAAGAGAATGAGTGGTTGGTAGAGACAGAGAATGCCTGGCTTGGGAGCACCCCGGTGTAGTATTGAGGCGCCAGATGTTGTAAAACAATCCCACATCAGTTTGGATAAAAGGGGTTATTTATTGGAGGGGAAAAAACTTACAGAACACTGTTTTACACCACAATTCTCTCGTAGTAAACAGGAAACAGAGAGTCTAGCAGTTTGAAGGGGAGTCAGAAGCAAAAGAGTGAGCTGGAGGGCTGCTGCCGCTTTTTAAAATGAAATAGACCACGCCCCAATGGTATCTTAAAGGCTATTTGCTGAAGGAGCAGAAAGAGCTCCCGCAGCACCCCAGCCTGCTCAGATGAGTCTCTGGTCTGACTCCCTCCAGCCTTCCCTAAGTCACCTGGTGTGCAAACCTTCCTTACTAGTTTTTGAATGTCCCTGTATGCCAAGTTGATATCCATCTGACGATTAACTCTCTCATTCAAATGTCACACCCTAGTGACAATTTCATCTGGGGACGTTTGCCTCCATAGTTTACTTATAGACCTATGCCTTCTTGGCCTGTAGCCACTGGTCACATCCAGTGCCCAGCTACCTAGTGTGTGCCTAGTCTGAGCTAAAACATGTCCTGTATATAAAATGAATACCACATTTAGAGAACAGTACAAAAACAACGTAAAATCTTATTAATAAGGCTTAAACTAAATACAGGTTTAAAGAATAGTTATGATATGTGAGGTTAAGTAAAAATATGCCCTTGCAATTAATTTCATTTCTTTCTCTCTCTTAAAGTGGTGGAACTACTAGAAGATTTAAAGTTATATGTGTGGCTTATATTTGTCATTTGTACCCCATTTCTGCTGGATAGCCATGCCACACATACATGATCGATCTGTGTTCCCCGGCTCTCAGTGAAATGCTTGACACACAACAGCAGTAGGCCAATGTTTGCAGACACTAGCAGTTGAAAGAGTGCTGGGAAGAGTGTCTCTAACTAGTTTGTGAAATGAAAGAGAGAATTGTGAAGGTCAGGAGACACCTCAGTTTCTCCCTCCATGTAATGGCAGTCACAAATTACATATTCCATGGAGATGAGGAGGATAAAGTTAAATACTTCATGGAAAACTCTTTTTTTATTTTTCTTTTTGGTTTTTTCAAGACAGGGTTTTCTGTAGCTTTGGAGCCTGTCCTAGAACTAGCTCTTGTAGACCAGGCTGGCCTTGAACTCAAAGAGATCTGCCTGCCTCTGCCTCCCAGAGTGCTGGGGTTAAAGGCGTATACCACTACCACCTGGCTTTATGTAAAACTCTTAACACTGGGTCTGGCTCAGTGGACATGCTCAAATTAAAGTATCTAAAAGAAATGTCTTGACGCAGGCTCCCTCTAAAGGCCTTGTGAACCAAGGAGGAAAATCATTGCTTCTTAGTGCATTTTCTCTTGATTATTATATGACCTCCACATGCTCTGAGTGGCTCATGTGTAAGGACCCCAGAACCAGCCCCTCCGTATATACACTGATTGGTGTTCTAACATCTTGATACTTATAAGCCATAGTGTGTGTGTGTGTGAGTGTGTGTGTTCTTCCAAGTCTTCTGGCTAAAAATAATGTACTTATAAATTGCTTTATAAATGATTTATTCCAAGGGGTTTTATCATTGAACAAGTGCTACAACATATTGTGAAAAATGGGGGGGGGGCCTGGAGAGACTGGCAAAGAAGGAGAGGGAGAAGAAGGCATTGGGATCGCTTATAAATAAAACATTTATTGGTCAGAGAAAGTTATCGTCTTTTATGAAGTGTTCAGAATTCATCTTGCATGCTAAGTGGGGTTCTCTCACTGACTTAGGGGTGATCTGAAGCCTCCTGGTAACTCTGTCTCTGAAGCTGATGATTAGGGCGCCATTTGTGTATTTGAGCCAAAGGTACAATCGCCACATCCCGTCACCTGAACATAAACAACAAACAGGACAGATTGACACTGCTGCAGAAACGTAAACATGTGTTGGCAACTCATGGGAGGGAAGGCTGTGTCCCCGAGTTGGGCTGTGCATTTGGTATTCAGCGTGGAAGTGTGGGACCTAATGAAGGCATTTGGTATTCATGTGGATGTCACATGCATTTCCAGAGACGCTGTGCTCTAATTTAACACGGGTTAATGGACACCTCTATTAAAGTGTTATCGAAAGTTTGACATTCAAATAACCCAGTTTAAAAATCAGACAAATCTAGATGTTATATTTGAAGGGGAGAAAAACAGAGAAGCCAAGTATATAAATGCAGCCTTACGCAGAAGCATTAATCTGCCTGTGAGCGAAACAAATGGCTGACCCAAGTGCTTCTTGCTCTTTCCCCTTCACTAATCCTGCCCGTTCCGAAGTTTCAACTGGACCTCTCCATGTGGACCAGTGTCTTACAGTAAGTGCAGGTGGACAGGAAGAGACGGAAAGACAGAGATCATTCACTTTAAACGAGAGATGTCACTTGTATCTGAAAGCCCAACCAGCCCTTTGTCTTTCCTTTCTGAAACTGTCAGGGGCACATTTTATTATTCCTACATAAAATAAATTGCAAGTTCATGGAACTTAATTGATTTGTGAAGGAACACACCCACTAGTATGATAAGAAAGGACCAGAAAATTCATTATATTGATATTATTTTTCTGCATTTATTAATGTAACAGGCATTACTGTGTATGTAAATTGTACCAAATGCACTAACTAGATGGTTGAGGATTGGAAGCAAAACAGACTCTTGCTACAACTGCTTTGATAAAAGATCCAGCATTTTTCATTTAAGTTTACACTTTCTTTGCGACTGCAACTACAATCCTGTGGATCTGCTTAAGATAAAGCAATACAATAAAATGTGGCAGAATGCTCATTCTGTTCATAATGATTTCCTTATTAGTAATAAACAAAGGGTAAGATAAGTGAACCTAAGAAGAAAATGCCATAGAATGCTTTTTATTTACAACACACACACACACACACACACAGCACCCTACAAACACACACTAACCTGAGCATGAATATGAGAGAACAGATAAATGGCAGTGAATAAGGAAATACTACAGAGAAATGAATGCACTCAACTATTGGTTCAAACTACAGTTTGCCAGAATGCAAAATGTTGAGTAAAATAAATTTATTTAAAAGAATGTTTGCTCCTATGATTCTATTTAAGTAAAATTCTAGGGAAGAAATCTAGTCACTGTTGAGAACAATCAAAACAGTAATTGCCATGGGAAGAGTTGGATATAATAAAAAATGGAGCATTCGGAAACTACGGTGGGGCAGGACAATGTTTTCTATCTTGATAGGAGTTTGAGTTAGACAGGTATAGGCACTCTTGAATTTACCAAATTATGTAATCAACAGCTGTACATTTCACTGTGAGAACATTTTATCCCAAGGAAAAATGAGACTCATAAGTAAATATACCCTGCCTAATAGTGATTTGTAGACTAACACATATTTTTGTTGTTTTTTTTTTGTTGTTGTTGTTGTTTGGTTTTTCGAGACAGGGTTTCTCTGTAGCTTTGGAGCCTGTCCTGGAACTAGCTCTTGTAGACCAGGCTGGCCACAAACTCACAGAGATCCACCTGCCTCTGCCTCCGGAGTGCTGGGATTAAGGCGTGGGCCACCACCGCCTGGCTAGACTAACGCATTTAAGGGGAAACAAAGTATTCTGTTTTCTTCAACTGGAACTGAAATTCACTAAGGAATAAGCTGGGTGGAGTGGTGGATGGAGGAGGAATAAACGTAGCAATACGTGATACAGACAATGTAGCACATATCACACCTAATTAAGTGATAGGTTCTGTGTCATGAAGCTGTGCTCTACATTTTTTTTAACTTTTCTGTGTTAAAACTTTTTATTATAACACGTAAAAAATATTTTAATATGAACAAGAAGAGATAAAGGCACTTGCCACCAAGCCTGGTGATGACTTGAGTTCAGTCTGTAGACTCACATAGTGAAAGGAGAGAGCTTACTCCACAGTTTCCTTCTGACATCCACATGAGCACCATGGCATTTGCACACGCGAGCCAACACACGCACATCCACACACATAGGCACCACCCACACACACCCACCCACACACACTACATACACACCATGCATACACACACATATACATACACACATACACTAAATATAATAAAAATAATTTTTAATTGAGCAGGATGGATTTTTCCCTGGGTGACCGTCTGAGCATCTAGCGGGAAGATAGCAAATGTTAAAGAAGCTAAAGCACAGATTGGCAGCCATGGGACTGCACATTCTGCCGAGTAAGGTGTAAGAGATTCATCAAGGGATTTGTTTCGATGAACAATCAAAGAACACTTTCTCAGGGAAGTGATGTTTTGAAAAGCAGGTTATGAAGGTAAAAAGAAGGAAACCGTGAAAAGTGTGTCCATCTATATGGAAAAGAAGATCATACCCCAAAGAAAGGTCCCCATGTATAAAACTTCATAGAGTTTGGCATAGTCAAAGATCTGGAAGCTGGCCAGCGTGCTCTGGCTGCAGCTCAAGAAGTACCAGACCCTGCCTCTCTCCATTGTTTATAGATCTTTCTACAGTTTAGGGTTTCTTTTCTAATAATTTTATGTCTGTGAGTGTTTTGCCAGCCTGTGTGTCTGAGTACCACATATGCTTGGTGTCCAAGGATGTCAGAAGAGGGCATCAGATCTTCTGGTACTGGAGTTATGGACAGTTGTGAGCTGCCATATGGGTACTAGAAATTGAACCCGGGCCCTTTGCAAAACAGTCAGTTCTCTTAAACTCTAAGCCAACTCTCCAGACAGCCTTTCTGTAGTTTGGATCTGAGGTGTCCCCCAAAGGTTCGTATAGGACTGGACCGCAGGAGCAGTAGAGACTTTCAGAAATTGGGGTTCACCAACGTCATGTCATAGATGGGAGATAGGCTCATGAGGCCTCACCCCTCCTACATCTCTTAGCAGGTAATGGCTGCTGAGAGGGAAAGTCAGTTCCTTCAGTAGCCACCGGCAAGGACCCTAGCTTCAGTAAATAGCCCTGCCACCCTCCACTTGTGTTCATGTAAGCAACCATAATTAAACTCAGTAGGTCATAAAAAAAAGACTTGAAAATAGGATGGGGTCTTGTTGGGAATAAGTGGGCAGTGGGAGGGAAATAAGGAAGAGTAATGTGAGGCAAACAATCAAACTGCATTGTATACATGTATAAAATTGTCCACAAATACTTTTCAAACACTATTAAGAGGGTAGAAATGTGATGAGATAGGAAGAAAAAGAAGAGTATGAGGAGGAGGAAGAAAAAGAGGAGGAGGAGGAAGAGGAGGAGGAGAAGGAGAAGAAGAAGAGGGGGGGAAGAAAGAAAGAAAGAAAGAAAGAAAGAAAGAAAGAAAGAAAGAAAGAAAGAAAGAAAGAAAGAAAGAAAGAAGTAGGCTTTAGTGGGCTAATTATTGATCATCGAGGATAGGGCCTTGAAGGGTATAATGGGACCCTAGGTCTTTTCCTGTTTCTCTCTTCCACTTCCTGCTTACGACATGAGTTTGCTCCCTAAGACATTTCTGCCATGACGTGCCACCAGAGGCCAAAGCAATGAGGCCAACCAGTCATGGATTGAAACTTCCACAATTATGAGATAAAAAAATATATAAAGGATGTTTATCTATTCCTGAAAAGTGATGGGCACGTCCCAGGTAAGGGGTATGTGTTGGTCATCTTTGAGTGAACCACAACACTTCCAGAAGATTGATTACCACCCCCAGCCACTGACACACAGTTACACTAACAATCTCTGATGTTTATATTTGCACCAGTACCTACCAAACAATGTGTCAAGCATCTAAAAATTGACTTAATTTAAACTTTATGTTTCCCCAAACCACAAGCTATCTAAACTTTGTTTCTTTAATTTATTAAAGATGGGGAGAGGGAGAGAAACAGAGACAGAAAAAGTCACTTTTCTCCTTCTACCCAGAGGGCCCCAAGGATTGAACTCTGGTCGCCAGGCTGAAGAGGCAAATGCCTTTAACCCCTGAGCCAACTTGTCATGCCTATAGACTATTATAGATAAACACATAAATATTCAGGCTTCCCATTTTACACATGAGGAAAGTGTGGTGTGGGAAACCTTGTTAGCTCATTGAAGAAGCCTGAAGAGCTGGTCCAAAGTGGAATTGGGACTCAGGTCTGATCTAATAAAGGCTGAGAATACCTGGGGAAACAGGTTTGGCCTGGAGGTAGAGATCTCCATAAAGCCACCACTGTCCCGTTGAAACCTACAAAGCCATCAATTTCACACTGAGATTTTTACTTCTACTCTGTGATCAGCAGCCTCTGAAGAAGCAGCACTGAGTGGGTATGTTTGGTCTGAAATGGGCCAAACAATGAAAACATTACACAGAGACAGAGAACTCACAGCAGGAGTCCATATTGTTGACACTTCCTTACCGTCAAACTCTTGGAACCCATGCTTGTCACCATAGGACAGAGGGACTCAATCTCAGAGGCAGGTTGAGCCTAGCGCCTTTTAAATGCCTCCCAGCCCTGAGATCAGCCCTACATGCGGATGCTCCAGCAGGTCGGCAACATCTGTCTTCCTGGAGCTGTGTTAACATCTTCATTGATGCTGAATGCACAAACAACATTTTCCATTTAAACCACACTCATCACTGGCCTCAGGAGAGCAGCTGGTGAGGCTGGAGAGCAGGCTACATAGAAAAGTCAGCACTGGCAATGCAATTGGTTACTGGTCACAAGGCTAATCAACAAGACCCCCAAGTGGAATTGCTGTCTGCTAATTGTTGGTTTGTGATTCTATACTATAGGGTTTAAAAACAGGTAACCTAGATGTGCCCAGGGCCCATAGATACACATCTATGGATTCAAAGATTTCTCTGGGTTTGTACATTTTGGACACACAGGACCTGGATTCTGGGAGCTTAAGTAGAGCAAACAAGGGAGAAAACGTTCCTTTCAGCTCTTCCTTATAAAATCCCTAAACCTCAGTGCAAAAGGCCGGCATGGCCTGTGATTACCATTCTCAAGTTGTGATAGATGTTTACACTCTTCTCCTCTACCAACATCCTAAGCGATGAGATGATTTGAGAGACTGTTGCAAGCCAGACACTACGTTAAGTACTATATTATGTCATCTCACTGAATCTGTGCACTGATGGTGCATTAGCTTTTATTACAGCCCAAGCTTATGGGTAAAGAGAGAGGTATTGAGCCGTTTTCTCCATTCACATCCTTACACTATGTGTAAGGCTACATATTCAAATCTGCCCAACTCAGACTTTAAACCCTTTGTTTTTAAGTACTGGAGCTTATGTGTGAACAAATAAATGAATGATTGAATAACATCTTACATACAAAATTATGAAGTCAATAAACCCGACTGAAAAATCAACAATAATAATAATAATGAAGAAGAAAGATATTTAAAAAAAAACAAAAGTCAAACCAAAGCAAAAGAACTGTGTATATAATTCTGTGTGACAATTCCTAGTAGCTGAGATGAATAATAAAAGAAAGGAAAGAGGGGACCCTGAAGTCATCTAGCCTGGGTGTTTTCACATCCAGAGCTCAGAGAATGCTCAAGTCAGTTCTCATGTGGGCTAAGCATCTTTAATTAAGGTGCCAGCTGCAGATATGAGCAGCATCCAGGCTTACAAATTATGTCTCTGTCCATTTGCTCCATTAGACATCCTTTCTAAATGATTGCACTTTGAACATGAAATATGTTATTTCTGATGTGTTTATCCTTGACATCTTAGGTCACTGAGCTCAATGATATAAAATTGTCATTATTATTGTCTAGAAAGAAAGCTGGCACAGGTTGAAGAGCAATTGTATTCATCTATGTGACAAACCCTGGTGCTATAGTACCATGTCTTTATGTCTGTGCTGCTCAGACAAGAAAACTGACAGTCATTGATCCTACAGTGGAAATGACCTGGCTCTGAGTGTAATACTAAAACTAATCATGCCTTCCCATCTGTTCCATAGATTTCAAAGCAGACCTTAGCTGCTCCATCATGGCTCTTCGTCGCTGTGGTAGCTTGTGAGATATCATCTACAGGCTCAGGCATTTGAGCTGTAGGTCTCTAGTTGGCAGCACTATTTGGGAGGCTTAGGAAGTATGGATCTGTAGTAGGAAGTGTGTCACTGGAGGTGGGCTTTGAGAGTTTAAAGACTCCTAATCCTACAGTTTCACCTGTGCTCTCTCTGTTTCTTACATGAGGTTCAAGATGTAAGTTGTCAGCTACTACTCTTGCTGCCATGACATCATGGATTCTGGCCCTCTGGATCCATGAGCCCAAATAAACTCTTTTCTTCTCTAGGTTATCTTGGTCATAGTGTTTTATCACAGCAATAGTAATGTAACCAAAATATTAGCAGTAAGTACTGTCTTCTATACTTCTATTCTAATAAGATATATAATTCCATATTTTTCTTATTCTACTAGAGAAATGTTATTTAAATAGTTAGAAACAATTTTACTCACATGCTGGAGAAATAAAACTGAATTTTAAATAAAGAAAATTCATATTGCAAGTTCACATAGATTATAAGAGATGGATCTGAGTTTTAAACCCAAGCATGTCACATTCTTGGATCTAAGTGTGGCAGAGTCCAACTCTCTTCCTATTGTATCATACTGTCTTCCTAATGAAAACAATTGATGGCCCACTCTTCACTCAGAGCAACTTCAGTGACAACCCAGTTGCTGAGATTCACATTTTCCATGTTTTAATTATATATGAAATAGGAGAATTAGCTCATTCACTGAAATTCATGAGGCAGTTTGGGCTTCATTTCGTTGTGAGCAGATTTCTACTAAAAAGTAACAAAGCTATTTTCTTTTTGTGCCTTTACTGTCACTATTGTGGAACAAAGGGTGGAACTTGTTGCTCTAAAAGCCAGGACTCCTTGGTTTCTTGACATGCTAAAAATCTTCCCAAGGTCCCCTTATCCTCTGATTAAATATGAATAGGTATACTGTTCACTTACTTGGGATCCTTTCCTTGGAAACTCCTGTTACTAAAACATGGCTGAGGAAGGCTAGAGATGTACCTAGCCTATTACATATTAATTCTTAATAGACTGGTGAATCATAATGATACCTTCACAATGAAAATGATGGGTAGACGGGATCCTGTCTATACCTAAGATTCAATCTGAATGAAAGCCAAGAAACTGAAACGATACCCAGACATGTCAGGAGACATGCAATAGTCCATCTGCATAGGGCCCAGACATATCCCAGTGGGGGACTCCCTGGCCATGTCTGATGGGTTCTATGCCCCTGCAATCTATAACTCAAAGCACCAGCCCAAATATTACCATTCACAAACATTTCTGAAAGCTTGTGTGGACTGAGAACTTTCACATCTGACTCTGTCTTTTCAGTTCCTAGAATTTTATTCTCTGTCTTAGAACCAAACCTGACGGCAGTTTCTTCATACCCACATTCTAAAGTGTCCTGTAGAGGAGATAACTGAGAAGTACATCAGGGGGAACATTTTGGTTTTGTCCTCAGCAGCATTTTGAGTAGATTGGTCCTGTCTACTTGGAATTCTGTGTTTGAATTGAGGACTCTGAAGTGATGTCTAAGCTAAGTGGGAAAGAAGCTATAATTAGTGATGTTTTCCACCGGGAGTGTAGAAATGTCACATATTTGTGACATCTGAGACAAGTTCCATACCTTTCTAATGTAGACAGGAATTTCTTATCCATTCAATGAGATCCCCTGGCTATGGCAAAGCTCTGAGGACACTGAAGTCTGTTTTTAGAAGCGATCAAACTCTGAGGATGTCCTAAGAAAGAAGGAGGAGGAGGGATCCTAGGAAGGAATCAGACCTTTGGTAGGACTTAAGAGGTTCACTTTAAGACATAGCCTCCTGAAGCCCTGTGTGGCTTTGGACCACACTGTAGTGTAGTGCTGTGACTCACATCAGTGAGGTCTGATATTCTCCTATCAGTGCTGTGAACCCTTGCCTCCCAAAGCTGCCTTCTTTCCTGTTGTCTGTGTACCTTTAACATACTTCCTTAATATTCTCTGCCTTGGTCAGAATCTGGTTCCTTTCAGAACATTGGAAATGCACTTCACATACTATGTGACAGATGGCAGTAGTCAGAACAGAAAGGAATTTGATGCAGTTCCCTTCAGTGGGGTTTGTTAGAATGAGAGAGCTTTGGGACCAAGACTAGGCACTGAGATGAGGAGAGCATTAAACAGAAATAACACGACATGGAAATCTGAACATGATGTGGCATCAAAGGGAAGGAGAGTCGTTTTAAATGATAGATTCAAGCTTTATAAAGAGTGAAAATAAGATATTGGGGGGGGGGGTTGGGGAGACAAATCCCAGCCATGAGAGGGCTGAAGAAGAGTAAAGCAGAGGGGCCTCTCCAGAGAGCAGCCAGCAAAACATCACTCCTAGCAAATTCCCCCATGAAGAGTTTCTCTGAATTAAATCCTCAAACAAAAGAAAGGTCCACTTTCAAATAAATAAATAAATAAATAACTTTTTCAGAGCGGCAGAAAGTTTCATAACCCATGATTTAGTTCAATACATCACCAGTGACAAACAGCACTGGGGAGTTACATACCATCAATTGAGAGCTGTCAAATCATAGCACATACTGTGTCCAGAGAGAGCTTTTAGAAGGTGCGCCCTGATGCAGGTTGTAGGATCTGGCCTTAAGCCACCGGCCTATGTTCTAACTTTCATTGCTTCTTTGCTCCCCACTCTTGACACAGTGAATAACGGCCCTTCATGTTTACCTATTTTAATTCATTTACTCTATGGAGGTGAAGTTTGAGAAACAAAGAAGCCAAGTAACTTTGCAGACACCACCCAGAGTTATGGCATTTGGAGAGCTTTATTGCTGACCCTTTGACTCCTTGGCCAAGGCTTTTTCCTGCACGAACTATCTGCCTTCTGTTTACTAGGCAGCTCCAAAGAGCAATGTCATCTATGCCAGCCAACATCTGGTGTCAAGGGTACATATTGGGTGTTCAGCCTCTAGTCTCCATTTTGGGTTAATGGTTCTCATTTTGGTTTGAGGATCTGCTGCCCCTCCCCAACTCCCAAGCTCCAAGGGTTTGGACAAATGGATGCTGGAGTAGAAGACCCAAAATGTCTACTTTCTGAGTTGCAGTTGAGAAGAGGCCCATGTCTTAATTCTGCCCAAGCAGGAAAAAAACTTCAGGCTGTGTGGCTGTGAAGACCTTAGACTCTTTTCCAGTTGAGGTAAATCTGGAAGGAAAGGATAGCATTCACTTTACAACAGAAGCCAAGTTCACCTAAGAACAGAAACAGCTCAGAGATTAAGCTATTTAAGACCAGAGACCAAAGAGCCCTTGATGACATCATTTTCCCCCTATGCAGAGCCACATCTGAAGGAAGATTACTACTAGACTCTGCAGTTTTATGAGTCAATAAATTCTCTTTTTGCCTAAGTCGGTTTGGACTGGGTTTTCCCTGACTTACAACTGAAAAAGCCTTCCAGATACCTATGAGTTCAAGATGAATGCTTAAGAGAGTGTGGCTTTGGGTACGGCGTTAGAGAGCAACTGCTTCTTCATTCACTCTGAGACAGTCCAGTTCTTATGGGAAACAGAGTATAAAGTCTAACATAGGAGCCACTTTAGGAATTAAACAACAGAAAATGCAAATATCATTGACACCATGGCTCTTTATTTTGGCGTCTCAGTCAATGTCCTCCTGTGAGCCAGGCATGTGGGGTGTTTATGTAAAATGCTCATATGAGAATGTATTTATAGTTTGATTTGTAGTTACTTCAAGGAGAGCTGTAAGTGGCACAATAACAAAAGGGCATGCTGGCAGTGGGGTAGCTTCACAAAGTGTGCACGTGTTCAGAGAAGAGACAGAATGAACACTGTTTTCCTTCCAACGAGTAGCATAATGTCATGACACACTGGAGTCACCAAACTTCATGCCCTGTTTGTGTTTGGGAGGCAGGGCTACATGCAGAGACCAGAGGAAGATGTCACGTGTCCTGCTCTATCGCCTTTCTCCTCAATGCCTTGAACAGGGTCTCTCGCTGACCCTGAAGCTCGCTATTTCAGTTAGGATGGCTACTTAGTGAGCTCTAGGAACCCCTTTGCCTCTGTTTCCCAATGCTGGGGTTACTGGCATGCAGGACTATGCCTGGCTTTTATATGGTTGCTGGAGATTTGAACTCAGGTCCTCTGGTCTGCATAGCAAGGGTTCTTACACACAGAACCATCTCCGTAGCCCCAATCTTCATACTCTTGACCTATGTTTTTCAACCGTCCCTTAGATAATGAGAAACCAGCCTGTCTTTATTTGTGTGTAGGAGCCATTTTTAAGTCTGTAGCCATGTTAAGTTTCTGTTTACTATAAAACTTAAGAGTTTCTGTTTCTCAGAGTTAGGCTGGGCCTTACCCCAGTAACCATAGCATGTGCCATAAACTAACTTCCTGGACACACCTGTTCTCAGAGATGTTCTGTACCCAGTGTTCCAAGAGCCACTTTCCTTAACTGCCTGGCCTCACTTCTGTAACCATATTTACATGCAAAAACCACCCACCTATGGTTTTGCCCTATAAAAAGGGCTTGAGAAATTGGCTCTAGGCCGGTCTCATAGAACCCTGCTTTAGGGGGAGACAGCTGCTGATTTGGCTCTGATGTGCACATGAATAAAGCTTGCTTTAATATGGCCATTATTTGGGTAGCTGGTCTTTCTCCTCGTGTCTGTGGGATTAACAATAAGAGCTGGGTAGTTTCCTGGGTCATAATAGTTACACAGAATCCATTCCAGCACTGATAGACTAAAGAATAAATCTGAGAATCACTATTTTATAAGACCACTATCCAGACTAAGCTTGAAGAAAAGCTTCATGGCATTTAAAATATATTGTGCACATGCTAAATGTTCCTTCCTACTGCGTTTCTGATTAGCCAAAGTTGATTTCAGCAACTCAGAAATCAGGGAAGCAAGAGAGAACCGGAGAAACTCGGTTGGTATCTGAAAATACTTCAGAAGCAAACTTGTCTTTCTGAGGATGGAAACTCATAATCCTAACCTTTAACCCGTGTCCCAGATTCTCCACAACTGAGGGAGCTATGCCCTGTGCTGTACAGGAAAATGTTCTTTACATTGATTTCCAAATTATAGAAACTGGAAGCCAGTCTGAAGCGGATAGCTATAACGCGCTACCAGGAATGCTCTTGAGGCAACTTCAAGATGTCCTCAGAAGTCTGTCCTATTTGAGGATTCCCAGATCTCGAGAAAATTTCCTGGGTTGGGCTTCAATATGCAATGACTGGTGAGAGTGGCAGGGGTAAGGTGGTGTGTTTACAGTAGGCTGTGTTTCTCAACCATCCCGCAGATAATGAGAAACCAGCCTGTCTCCGTTGTGTTCCTAGGAGCCATCTTTAAGCCTGTAGCCAAGTTACTGTAAAACTTTGTCTTTGTGCCTCAGAGCTGGGCTGTGCCCTGCCCCAGTAACTACAGACTGTACCATAAACTAATCCCCTTGTGTTAAGATCTTGCCTTAACTTAAAACAGTTCTAGAAGCCTACCTCAGGTCCAGTGTTCTTCCTGGGGTCAACTAAGGTTTTATTGTGACTGCATGATGGTTTCATTTCCTCCCTGAACTTCAGCCCTCTGCCCTCAGTTTTCCACAGATTCTGACCACCCGGAACACCTCGTCATGTGGACTTGCCTGCTAGACTTTGTTCAAAAGCTTTTTTCCATTGAGATCCAACAGGATGAATCCTTCATTTCCTAGAAAAGGGAGACAGGTGAAGTATGCTGTTGTCGGGACTTTGGATAGTCTATGGAGAAATTATTAAAACATCATTTAAGATGATGACTGAGGAAAACAGGAATGAAATTTAAATAAGATGAAATAGGCAAAATCAGAAGAGAAAACTGCACGCAGGCCATAATGACTACTGCATAAGACCTGTCTATTGGGAAGGAATTTTCAAGCACTTAGGAATTATTTGGGATTGTGGGGACATGGGGTATCTGTTTTTCCTTTGGAGAATATCATTATTATGGCATCACTGCCACAGCACACAGAAAATCATATTGGATGATAAGCTTGGTATTAACCTGGTAAAGAACAGTTCTAACAAAAGCCAACTGAATGTATGAATATTAGACAACACACTTCCCAAGAAGAAGATTTCCAAGAAATCGCATTGCTGTAGCTTCCTGGGTGAAATTGCACAGGCAGGAGCTGACTCAGGGTGTTAGACAGGGGAGCTCCACCCATGACTTCGGGAAATCAGAGCATCACTCACCTGGCTCACTTCTAGGCCCTGGAAATGCTTCCCCTTTCTCTATTTGTTCACAGTGTTAATCAAGTTTCTCCATCAGCGTATCAGTGATTGTCTTTATCTAAAATGTGAAGGGACCTGATTTCAAGTCATTATTGTCTCCAGTTTCTTGCCCCAGGGGCAATTCTAAGTCAGGAAATGTAACTCAACAGAGGAAAGTCTCAAGAAGGGTTGCAAGTCTAACCATGAACTACCATCTGGTGTAGCAGTACAAACTATTGGGTCTACAGCACAGGAAATTCAGAAGCAGAGGTATGACCAGACACTTGCAAAGTCATGTTCAAAGCAGTATTATTCACAATTACAAAGAGCTGAAAGCACCTTTGTTCATTGATAGGTGATGAATACGTAAACAAAATAAGGCATGAAAAGGCAGTGGGATATTTACTCAGTCTTAGAAAGGAAAACACGTCTGACATATGCTACCATATGCTACAGTGTGAAGGAACACTGTGAGGACAGGATGCTAAGTAAAATAAGCCCACCAGGACAAATATTTTCTGATTCCACTTACAAGGGATCTCCCCAAAAGTCAGACACGTAGAGAAAGGAGTTAGAAGATTGTTGTCAGTGGCTACGGTAAAGGAGAGTGAGAAATTAGTGTTTCTTGAGCATAGATTTTAGTTCAGGAAGGAAAGAAGGTCTTGGAGACAGTAGTAATGACTGAACAGCAGTGCGAATATGCTCAACGCCAGTGAGCTACACATTTTAAAAAAAATGGTTAAAAAGGAAAACTTTATGTTAAATATATTTAACCACAACTTAATTTTTTATGAAAAACGAGGGAGGTGTACATGCTCTCTCTGCTTCTGCGCCTCTGTTAGCTGGTGACCAAAAATAGAGCGGCAGCATTAGCACCCCGCCTGTCTTGTTGTTAATTGTCTTGTTTTAGATGCAGATGTTTTTCACTTACAGACAGTGTGTTTGGGGGAACAGGCATACAAAATGTGCTGGTTTGGCATTTCCGAACCCAGGAAAAACTTTGATTGGTGGGAGCTGCATCACTCTGTGGAGATAAACATCAAATCCAGGGAAGTGGGGCCCCTTTGTGTTCCCACAAAGCTCTCACTTATCAAGACCTCTTTTAAGCAGGAACGCCTGTGGAATCAGGCATTTTCTTTGTTCTCCGACATACTATTTCTTTTAATGCTTATGAAGGGTGGGCGAGTGTGTATGTGTTCTATCTCCCTCGCTTTTCTTTTTCCTTTTTTAAAAATGTGTTTTGCCTACCTAAGGTGAAAACAAAACAATGATCAGTGAGCTAGTTAGTTATTAGGCCAGCCTCAGAAGGGATAAGGAGCAGGCCAGGCTTGCAGAATTTGTACCTAAGATATCTTTAAATAGGAAAAAAAAAAAAAAAGAAAAGAAAACACCCCAGGGCTTGCTCTCTTGCTTTAGCTCTCACATTGATGAGCAATTGGCTGCACTTCAAAGAATTTGTTGACCAATCAGAACCCAAAGAAAGCTTAAACTGGAGACCAGAGGAGATGCATCAAAGGAAATGGCTGAGTCTCTAAAACAGAAAACTCTGGCTCTCACTCTCCTAGTTCCATCATCTTCATCACCACCACTATCACCATCATCATCACCATCATCATTATTGTCATTGCTGTTATTTTGTTATTAGCTGTGTGACTATGGTAACCTATTAAGCTCAATCTCATCTGTATAATGGGAGTATAAAAGCTTGCACTCCTTAAATGACAAGGGGCAGCATAGATTTTTCTATGACTACCTTCCTGCTGACAGGAAGGTATGGGGATACCTTCTGACAGGAATGTTTGGAGCATTGTTGTTGGGGACTCAAGAAATCTGGAATGTTGGCCAAGAACAGGAAGAGAGAGGAGTACAGGCTGTTTCGCTGACTTTCCAGGTTGTGTCAGACCCAGTGGGTTTAGGGAAGTACAAACTCTGTGGTAGCAGTCTGTGAGGCTGAACCAAGTGGGGCTAGCTACTTTGGAGGCCTCTGGGATGCAGATTCTGAGGGAATACCTGGGACTGGGGACAGTGGCTGGTCTTGGGTTGTCATGCAGGACAGCATTTCATCTTTAGCTACTACACAGAGCAGCACCAGCCTTTGCCAAGTCCAAAAGGTCTGAGAGATTGTCAAGTTGAGAACAAACGGAAATATTGACCTCCCTTGACTTAGGCAGAGTAGAGCAATCAACACAGCAATGCCCACAGATTGGGCAGAACCCTGATTGCAGGAGAGGCATGGGGCGGTTTTGCTCATTTGTTAGCATTAAGACAATCCAGGGGGCTTTGTCAGTGCCCCATTGTCTTCTTTGAAGACCTTAGGGTTGCCTTTAGGAACTGGCATTTCTGCCTATCCTGGGAAGCTTTTTTTAATTAAACATTGTAAATGTCATATTCAGAAGATCTCTGAAGAGTTTGAGGACCATCTATTAAGCATACCTGAGTTAAATAAACTTTGCTTGTTTTTAGTTACTTGCTTTGGGCTTAACTTTGAAAAAAACATTAACTTTTATGCCTTAATTATCTTTAATAGTTTATGACAAGTTGGTAGCTTATACAAGAGAAGGATTTTTTTTTTTAGTTTTATCCCTGTTAAGTTTGAGCCTTAAAAATTTGAGTTGAAGTTTTAATAGAAGATTCTTTATCAAAATAAAATGCTAACCAATAAATAGAGTAAACTTTAAACTACAAATAAAGTCTATAGGGAGACTGGGAAATTTCTTAATCCTTTTTATAGTGTACAATTATTGGGTATTATAGTTTCTTGGATAACTCAGTTTAGTTATCTAAATAACTAAAGTTTAACAAAGTGAGCAAAGACAAAGGGGCTAGACATATATTACTGTAAATCTGAGTAGACCTTAGGAATTTATAAACCTTATTTATCAAACATATGTTATTCCTTCTTTAAAAATTTTTAGAAGCTTGGTGTTGAGCAATTAGTAAGAACATAAGTAGTTAGACACACATTTCTAAGTCAGTTTTTGTTAACCTGAGTATATTTTTATAATGTTAGAAATTTACAAACCTTACAAAAATTCATATTAATCTTAAATATTTTTGTCCCCTTAGTCTGAAAAGTAGATATAATGATAAATAGAGAGCTCATCAGGACTAAAAAAGTTTTATAATTGTTGACTTATGCCACATGGTTATCTTTAGATGGTGGTGAAGTCACTCTTTAACCTTAGTAGAGGTCAGTCACATGGCTCCTTCCATCTTGATGAGGTCATCAGCCAAGGTGGAGGCAAGTCACATGGTTGTCCTTTAAAACATCTATTTTCCTACTAGATCTATTTTTCTAGTATATCCAAGCATTAATTATACACTTAACAAGAGTTGAGTCACATATAATATGCTACAGCAAATTAAGATAACCTATGCATAGATTTTTTAATTATCAGCTTGTTGTTACAAGTTTTAAGCTAAATTCTTGTTATAGATTTTGTAGATGTTTTAAAACCCTAACCAATGAACTTACAAATCCTGAGTTAGAGTTTATAGCATAGTCATATGAGATTCTTTGGAGAGCAGGGTCAGAGAAATTATAGAGAAAAAAGATTTTTGACATGGGAGTAGGGAAATGGTAGGGACAGGAGACTTTTGGACGAGTAGAGCAGGACAAGTTCAAATATAAGAGATTTGGGATCCTTTGTTTGTGCATGGCACATGTTGCTACCCTATGAGAGAATGTGAAAACTGAATGTGCCCACCTTCGGCCAGTGATCTGCACTGAGACCAAGCTGTTTGTAGCAACACAGCAAAGTTTTAATGAAATATGAGTCTATGGGGAACGGGGGAGAAAGGGTTCCAAAAATGAAATACTGGGAACACCAAGGAGTGTGTGTGTGTGTGTGTGTGTGTGGCAGGGGGAAGGGAGGGAATCCTATAAGCTCCAAGGGAGAGCGGAGAAAGAGTGGTGGCGGCCCAGATGGGCCTAAGGAGGCTGCAGGACTTTTAGGAGGGAGTTGAGAGACGTCGAACGGGGTCGTGGAGTATCAGAGCTCTGCCTGAAGGGGAAACCTGGGATGGCTTCTGGAAGAGACAGAGCAAGCAACTTCAAGGTGGGAGAGGAATCTTTAGGAGGGAGCTAAGAGCAGAAGCAGGGCTTCAGGCAGGAGCCAGAGATGGCACAGTGGCCCAAATGGGCTAAAGGAAGAGGAGAGATTGCAGGCAGCTCCAGTGAGAGGAAACACGCCGTGTCGATGGCTAAGTGTCTTTGATAGAAAGATGTGCTTGTGTTGGCATAACTCTAAAGGGTGCAGCAGGCCAGAGCCGAGAGATTGGAGACCAGTGCCCAGGTGGGTGACTTGGGAAGGCACTGAAGGTTCTAGCAACCCAAGAGACACGTGCGGAGTAGCGAGGGAGAGAGGAATAGTTAGAACAGGTTGAGGGAAGCAGCAGCAAAGAATTAGACTCTAAAATCAGATTAAGTGTGGGGCAAGTCAGCAGAAACAAATGACCCTGCATACCAGAGGGTAGTGAGAGCAGCAGCTTGGGTCTGAGCAGCCCAGTCCCCTGGAAGGGAACCCATTTCTGCCACTCACAGGTTTTGGCACCAGGTGAATGAAAAATAAATAAATAAAAAGGGAAAATAAAAAGGAAGACATAACTGCTCCTAAGGGGCTGAGGTTTTTTATTATGGACATAAGGGAGAATACAGGCAGAGGCAGAGACAGCAGGGAGAGTCCAGAGTGAACAGGGCCAGACTGAAGCAGGCCAAGTGCTGAGAGAAGGCGAGGGAGAGCCACAGAGGAGCTACTGAACAAGAGGGGGTGGCCTGGGCCAAGAGACCAAAAGGGGATGAGGGGCCTGTAACCAAAATGCTGGATTGGAGGAAGAAAAGTCTAGCTCTGTCCTTTGGCTGGAGAAGGGTACAATAGGAGGCCAAGCATGGCAGCCAGGAGGGCCCTGTAACAGGAAGGAACTGAGGGATGCTGGGAGAACCTGGTGACCAACCTCAGCTATGATGTTAATAGGCACCTTAGCCATTTGTCCCAGGTTTGAAACATAACACTCCTCAATGTAGTTTCAAAGATAAAAATCAGATAATCCCTAGGAAGCATACAATAGAGTAAAACATGCGGGAAGAACGCAGTAAAGTTTAGGTCCTCTGATAGAAAGCCCATTGTGCATTAGCAGGTCTGCACTCTGCCAGGAGAGCAAGGTAGGTCCCTGGCAAAGGATCTGGACTCCTTAAAGTGTAAAACCTCCAAACCCGGAGCCATACTGCAGTCGACCAAAGATATGTGCAATAGAGCCCAGAGAGGTAGGTATATCTTGTTTCCAAAAGGCTTATCTCATCTTGGGTTGAGCGGTAGTGATTTTCCACACGCGGGCAAGAATTTTATAGACTCCTCTAAATAGCGATGTGCCAGGACCAGTAACAGTGACAATATATTGTCTCATGACTCCAAATTCGACTTTAAATGTACTGGAGCAAGCAGCCAGCTAAGTGTGGGATTTACTGATTTAGCTGTAGAGGAAAGAAATTCTGCAGATCGGATCAATACAGCCAGTAAAAACAAACTGCCGAATCCCTATTTTCTACCTGGGCTCTGTAAGTGAAGGCATTAGATGAGGCACCTGAGTTATTCTGAGCACTTCATCTCCAGGGTCTGGGAAACGGTGCTCTGAAACAATTACAGGTGCAGACTGTGATGTTAGGCCATTGTGATTAAATTAAAATGTCCTGAGCAGAAACTTAGAGCTAACATTTTTTCCAGACCAAAATTAAGATACCAAAAGAAACGGGTTTTTATAATCAGAAAGCTGGGATAAAAATCCAAACCCCAAGAGAATTCCTTGAATGATTTTTATAGGCAGCCCTACTCCTGCAATAAAAAGATATAAACTTATATTATCAGTGGTTTTTTCAACCATTGGCAGCCATATTGGAAGCCATAAAAGCGATTTTACTATTATCATCATTGCTATCATCATTACCATCATATCCCCTCTTAATCGCGATACTTCAGCACAACAGCACTTTGGCTTTTATCTGCCTCAGGAACTTGCCAGTTTGAAGATCATCCCCGGACAAATATTAAAGAGCCTGATGATATCACGGAGGCCTCGAAACAGCACTGACATTCTAATATAACATCCACATTTGAGCCAACCCAAAAGCATGACTGCAAAGTAACTCTGAGATAAACACTCCCAGACGTTTTCAAAATGAGAATACCCCAGAAGGTCTGGGAAAGCCTGAAGATGTGTATGTAACCTGGATACTTTCATTGAGGAAGTGACTAAATAAAATGTACTCATCAAAAAAAGGTTAAATCTGTTTAAAATTTAAGACAAATATGATCAACATGAGCAAACAGACCTGAGAAGATTGTCCAGTCTGCAAGTGCTCCACATGGTAGTTGGTAGTTGTAAAGATAGAATCAGATCATCCCTAGGGAGTAGCTAACACAGAGCAGGGTCACAGGAAGACTAAGTATGTTTGACAACCAGCTCTCCCACGCAGGGAGATCCTGCCCTGCTGGCAGCTTGCTGCTCACTGCATGTGGTGTAAATATGCAAGAAATGGTTAATTTCAGGCTACCAGTGAGATTTATGTGGGGGTGGGTAAAGACCACCACAACTGGCCCTTGTAACCCAGCAATTTCAACTCCAGCATGCCATGCTCACCAAATTGCAAAGCGCGTACAGAAAGCACCGGGCAATACGTAGCATGTGACACAAAGCTGAAGTACCCGGCTGCACACTCATTTCTGTGGACTCACAGAATTTAAAATTGATGAGTAAGATATGTATGGGCACACTAGGGTAGCAGAGGCTTGCTGAGTGGTAAATTTTAGCTTGTATCATTTGAACAATTTTATATGAAAAAAAGAGCTATATTCAAAGTGTGACCATAAACTTTAAAATAATAATGACAATTATATGTGGCATGACCTGGAAGATGCCATGGAGAGTTTAGCAAATTAGCCTGAGATAGGTTTGAACTCAGATGGATAGGAGATAGATAGATAGATAGATAGATAGATAGATAGATAGATAGATAGATAGATAGATATAGATAGATAGAATTTTAGGTACAAGAAAATGAAGTAGACATAAGTGTGAACTCCATTGGTGGCGTTTGTGCTATTTCAGGTGTGTCCGGGTATGGTTGAAGTTTGATGAGGATACAAGGTGAAACAACAAGGGTGGAAGGAGGCTGTGGGAAGAGAAAAGCATTGCAGATAAGAACAAAGGTAAAACCCTAGGTAAGGGGCCATTTTTGGTATCAGCCTGGATAAAGAGGAGGGGGACCAACGGGAGGAGTGGCCCACAATTGTTATTCTGTTCAACAGGTGGGTACCACAGATGCGGACTGCACCACCATTATCCCACTTCATGGATAACACCCTCACTTACCAGATGCCAGGGCTGATGCTACTGAGAACTTACACTTAGTTTCCAATGTACATTTGGATGAAGAAAGCTGTCTGTCCCAATATTATGGCCCTGCTACAACAAAAGACTAGTTACCTAATAATAGACAGTCTTTTAATAATGGACAGTAAAGGGAATAGGGGACAAATCTGGGGCCTGTGCATCAGTTCAGGGTGTCTCTGAAGTCCTTTCCGGTGAGATTGGCTGAAGTGCTACTACAACTGATTTCCATTCAACTCCTCTACCAGCTCAGTGCTGTGGTCTTTGTTTCTTGATAGTGACATAGCTCAAGATCCCTCACCAGGAAGACTCTTTGCATATAGAGTTCAAACTCTCCAAGGTTTTTCCCAGAGGCCACAGCCTGTCCTAGTGAGTACCACATCTGCCGTTTTCCCAAGTAAGTAGATAAAAGCAGTGTTTCCATCTCAGAGTCTTGTAAAGGGCACTCTAAATTTAGAACCGCAACTTAGAGAAGAGCAGGGTTCAGGGGAGCATGCACCATCAGTGCTGAAGACATACTACCTTTGAGCCACATGGGAAGTCAACTGGGCAGTTTGAGATAAGTCACTATTATTTTCTAAGGAAAAATGGACTATCTTCTAATGTTTAGATGTTAAAGTCATTGAGGAGAGAGCATCTGAGAAGGGAGAAATACTTAAGCTAAGTCTTGAACAACGGTTGTGTCTGATGGGGAGGCCAAGAGGGGTTTGTACAGACACACAGAAGATGCTTCATAGGCACTGGGAAAACCAAAGGGATGATCACTGCTGAAGCCAAGGAACAGGTCTTTCCAGAGAGAAGTGGCATTGAATGGAGTTAACTTCCAATGAAGAGGTCAAGAGAGAAAATGACAGATAAAGGTCTATTGGATTTAGCAACCTGGAAGGTCATCGTGACTTTTTGTGATGAGTGATGAGAACAAAAACCAGATTAGTATGGACTGGGAAGAGGGAGGCAGGAAGAGTGGGATCATCATGTGTGTAGATGTCCTCAGGGAAACCGTCAGGGAAGAGAGCAATGGAGATGGCATAGAAAGAGACTCAGTAAGTGGGGCACTTGCTGTCAAGTGTTCAATTTTAAAGATTCAACAGGGAAGTTCCTAGGCATGGTTGTAGATTGAATTACAAGAAAGAAGAGATGGGAGTCAGCAAAGACCGGGCTAGGATAGGACGGGTCAGGACCACAGCTGCCCCACCATGGCTAGCAGGAAGACAGCAGCACATTGGCAGGCATTTGCTGGTGTGAGAGCTTATCCAGGTCATCCAGTTCTACTTGTATTCAAGAGCCAAGATCTCTGGTTAGAGGTAAGGAGTGAGAGTAAGGGTACAAGGTTTGGGAAAGGTGAAAGGAATTGAAATGATGGGGCATGGGCTGGGAGAGTATGGGGTGACCCACCAGATGGTTGCAGGACAATACTAAGCATCATTCTGAGTTAAGGGAAATCGGATTGTAAATTGAAACCAACTTTTTTAACTGTTACACAACCTTCAATTTGAGAACCTGAGAGCTGACATGAAGGCAGGAAGCAGGAGGCTAATTGGGAGAAGGCTCTAACCTACAAAGCTCGTCTCCATTCACACTGAGGCTGGGGTGTCATTTATAACATCTGGACACTGCTTGTTTCAACATCTGCAAAAGGGGATTGCTAGCACATAGTCTATTCTGTTCTTGGGCTTTGAGAAATCCAGAAGACAGAGCTGGGAGAAAATCTCTTGGTGAACTATAAATGTGCATCTTAGAGGATCCAGGTCCAGGCCACATCTCTATCTCTGAAGTTCTAATAAATCTCAGCAGGAAATAAGAAGGGTCAGCCGATAATGGAAGTTAGCTAAATGAGCATGACCCAATCCACACCCAGGGCAGGAAGAATTCCCGACAAATAGTCTTCCGAGAAGTGTTTGACCTCATTCAATGGCACTAGAGAAGGAGATGCTTCAGAGCTCTGGGGGAGGGGCACTGGCCCCAGAACATCAAGCTAGCCAGAAGTCAAGGTCATCGAGTCTGAGATAGTCCACAATAGGGAGGAAGTGGCTTAGAATTCTCCCTTCCACTCTCAGTGAGCTGAGATAGGCCTCTTGCTTCTGTCTGTGCCCACCCTAAATTATCACAATGATTAATACCTCCCAAGAAATGCATAGAATCTTCTACGGTAACTTTTTGTATTTGTGTTGACCATTCAGAGTCACCTCAAATAGGAAGGGTGTTCTATAGCTCAAGACCACTGTTCACCCACAGCACGCACACACACATACACACACACACATATTCTTAGGTATCCTTCTAATATATCTACCTTTTTTCCTGCACTTTTACATTTAATACAATGTCAGCCTACAATGCCCTTCCTCCTATAACCTTCCTTAGGAAAAATTCATCCCCATCCTTAGTTCCAGCTGAAGTGTGTAACATTTGAGGGATTGTGTATATAGTTCAGTTATGTGTGAAACCAAGAATTTGACAGTTGTTCAACATTGGTCTAAAAATTTAGGACATCATCCTAAAAGCAAGAAAAAACATGACAAATTTTTATTTTATACAGTTCTGGGGGACTGTGCCTGACTACAAGTCCTGCACCACTGAGATACTTTCTAGAGATGTTGGTGTAGCTTTTCCAGCAGAGGATAGACTTGTTTGAACCAGATTTCTAGATAAATAATTATCACAGTACTTTGGAGGTACAAGACTAAAAGCCACGGAGCTAATCATGAGACCATAGCAAATGCTGAGGTAGGAATTAAAGAGGGTCCAGGTGATCATGAAGAAAACCGATGGATGTAAGACATGAGTCAATAGATGAAAGGATGCCCGTGAACACACACACACACGCATGTGCACGCATGCACACGCACACACACTTGCACACATGCCTCAAACATGAACCATGCTGGATATAATCACAGTGAGTGAGGATGCATGTCACACCGTATGAGGAGACCTGGCCCCTTGCATGTTGCGTTTGAGCTTTTTCATGTTAGGTTCTCAGAGCTGGAGTGGGAATGGTGCAGAAGGAAATCCCTTCAATCTGCAGATGGAGAAGTCAGGTTTGCATCTGGAAATCAGCTCGTTATTGATCTTAACCTTGTTAATATTCATGAAACTCTACCAAGAGGTAGGAGATTTTAACACAGTAGCCCCTGCGCTCTAAATCAATTCTCATTGATTTCAATTGGCTTCTTCCCTCCAAGCATTGATGTTGCCCCCACCACCACCCATGAAAACCTTCTCTCAAGGTCCTCTGAAACACACATGTTATGTGGGAACTGGTCAGGTCTGCCTGCCAACATTTGGACCTTGTTTACACTGAAACTGGAGTTCAGACAGCATTTACTCCTGAGGTGGCATGGGTCTGACTCCATCCTAAATCTATTCATCCACAAAGTCATTCTCCTACTGGGTTCCAGCTGTTGGGAAGAAAAGCAGGGCCCTTGTCACCCTTCGTCATACATCAATCTCATGACAAAGTTGGTTTTTCCAAACGCTTAACTGCCACCTGTTTATAAGGGCCTCTAACAAGCTCAGACAACGAACTGCTCTGGCCTCAGATGAAATTTATCATGGGGTGGACACCTAAGCTCCAGAAGGGACTCCAGCTCAGCATTCAGACTTCTCCATGAACAACCCAAGGGCCACCCATGGGGCCCAAACTTCCTTCATAATGAAGCTTGAGGGGTCTGGAAACCCAATTTATTTGAATTTATTTCTTATTTTTCTTGTTCCTTGTTCTACATATCGTATTTTTAGATTTCTGTATTTTTCTTTTATTAATGAATGTATTTACCCTATACATCAGGATAACACACATCTAAATGTTGTCTCTAGGGAAATATTAGCTCCTAACTCTTCCTCAAGCATGAAGAGTTTAAATGCTTACTGAGAACAGCACTTTAAAGTGACATTTATTTTGGTGCACCCAAGGGAAAACCCCAGAGGTCCCAGAGTGAGGTGGAATCTGTGACATTGTTGTGTTCTTGTCTGTTTGGTGGCACTGAGACTTGCCAAGAATAAGATAAACAGCCTGCGTACATCCGCGTCATGTCTGTTTCTAACTGCCTTTGGGGTGTTTAACTCCTTCCTGTTTCCAAAGATAAAAAGAGACAAGAACAGAGCACATAACTTGACCCTGAGCATTTTATGATGATGCAAGAAAGCATACGGACTTGATTCAGGCCGATCTGACTTAGCAAAACCACATTGTTCACCTTTCTACACTCTCTTTTTGTTTTGTTTGAATCAGGGTTTTACTCCATAGCTTGGCTGGCCTGGAACTCATTATGTAGCCCAGACTGGTCTTGAACTCTCAATCATCCCGCCACAGCTTCCCTAGTGCTGGGGTTACAGACATGTGCCAACACGCCACACTTTTTCTTATTCAACACATTTATTGACTGAGGGCCTACCATAAGCAAGGCACTGTTCTGAGAACTGAGAAATCAGTGGAAACATACGAGAAAGACTCTCTACGCTTGTGGAGGACAGAACCTAAGCTTATCTCTATGACTCTTGTTTGTTGACATTCAAGTGATGTTGCATTAGATCTGCCTGAACATGAATGTTATTTTCTTTGTGTCGGGAGGGGCACATAGCTTGAAGGTAGAGGTCAGAGGACAGCATCCAATTTCAATCTTCATCTTCCACCCCATTTGAGGCGGGTTCTCTCTTCTTGTTCACCACTGTGTAGGCCAGGCTAGCTGGCCCTATGAACCTCTGAGTTCTATGAGCCTTTTCATCTCCACCTGCTATGTCCCAGGGGAGGGGTACTGGGATTGCTGAAACCTGGCTGTTGTGTGTAGCTTCTATGTGGGTTCTGGGGATCTGAACTCAGGTCATCAGGCTTGTGCAGCAAATGCTTTACTCACTGAGCCGTCTCACCTGCCCTGAAAACTTGCTTTTAACCAATAAAATACTATAGCCCATTGTTAACGGAGGCTGCTTGTTTGTTCTCAGACCCGAAATAATCACACAGAACCTATATAATTTGCAATACTGTTTGACCAATATATCCTAAACTAACCCATCCCCATGAATCTGTGCACCACCACGAGGCTGTGACCTACAGGCAAAGTTCCAGTGGGCTCTGGTGGGGGTGTCTTTGTCCTTTGGCAGCTACATGGCATCTCCCTGACTCTGCCTACTTTCTCCTCTATCTCTGCTTTGAGAGAAAAAAGTCGGTGGAGTCAGGTAGATGCCATGTAGCTGCTGGAGGAGACAGATGCCAGTAATGGTAAACCATGAGCCTCATGGTAAAATATAAAATAATAGAAATGGGTTAAATCAAGATGTAAGAGCTAGCTAGCAATATGCTTAAGCTATTGACCAAACAGTATTGCAAATAATATAGATTCTGTGTAATTATTTCAGGTCTGAGCGGTTGAGAACAAAAGAATAGCCTCATCCAACAACCTATATTGCTGATTCTTACTGTCCTGAGTTGTCCTATGGAGAAGTGGCCAACAACCACTCACAGATACATGAGTAGATCTTTCCAAGTCAAATATCAGATGCATTTAATCATCAGGTACCTACATTTGATGTGGCTGGAATTTGAACTTGGATGAGTTAACTTTGAATCCAGGTTTTATGTATTCCTTCTTCCATTTTCTTGTTCAGCACAGAAGAATAACCCAAATAGACCAAGGATAGACCAAGTTTTCTGGTTTTTTGTTGTCATTCCACTTTAATACACACTTCTGAGTTCTGTTTCCATCACTCAAGACTTTATTAGGGATCCAGTCTCTCTGAAATGTGTGTAGAGTGTGGAAATACAGAGTTGACCTTAAGATATCACAGTTGCCCGTGTCCCACTTCATAGTAAGATTATTAAATAGTAACTAGCTATGCCCAAGAACACAGCTGTCCTAATTGGCTTTTTAGCTGTGCCACTAACCCCAAAGTCCGGAACTCAAGAGATGCTAATGTTTCATTTAAGACCTTCCTTTGTCCTTGATCTTGACAGCCGTTCATTAAAACAACGAGGCAACCCCCTCGACACACCATACATTTTCACACCTCTATGCCTTTGTCTGTGGTCTACTCTTAGCCTGAAATGTCCCATTCCAGCTGGCAACCCTTGCTCACCGGGTACATTATTGTTACACACTATTATTGACTTTTTAGTGTCTTCCTTGTATCATCTTGAGACAATCTAGTTCCCAGCGCAGCCCAGAGCACCTGGTTATTGGGTGTGGAATCGGCCAAAGTCAACCTGCCCATTTCAGAGATTTTTCTTAACCATATTCTATACACCAGAAATTTTCCTAACTTAGGGAATTTGGTTGGGAAAAAAGAGACGAAATTTCCCTGCCTTGGTGGAGCTTATATCTTACTGATTCCATTTGAAATGCCTGTTTCTGTTGGATCTCTCTGGCCAATTTTAATTAATTTCCTTTGCACTGTCTTTCAGTTTGATGCCAAGCCCTGGTTGCATGACATAGGATTTATCCTGGGAAGCCAGTTTTACAAATGTCTCCCCAACTCCTGGGCAATCCTGGTGAAATGCCCCAAAGTGAGTAGACTATGTTGTTAACAGATGTAATGCAACTCTGTCCAAATGAAGTTGTCTACCCTAAGCAGCTACTGCAGGAGCTACGTTCCTTCTCCAGAACCTGCCAATGTTTGACTATTTTTGGAATCCTATTTGGGAGCTGAAGGTGGAATTTATGGCACATCAATGAACAGACTCCAGGAGTAGAAATGTCCCTTTCCAGGGCTTCATTGGCCCACAGAGATGTTAAGCAGTATTTCTCAAAGAAGCAAGTGAACTTACTGGCACAGTGATGTAAAAGCAGGAAGCAAAAGAAGAACGAGATACGTGTTCATGTGTCTTTACTGGGCAGTGGCCTCATCTTCTAACAGCTCTGTCTCTGTAGGACACACTGTGACCTTGTGACCTTTGTCCAGTGTGGCAGTGAGAAGATAAGGAAGAGATTCCCATCTCCACCCTCAGCCCAGAAAGAAGAGGTAGAAATAGAGTTGGCTGAGAGCCCTTTCGCTCAGCAGCCACTCTTCCAGTCGCTTGGGAAGACAGTACCCACACCATCCCTGCTGGGCGTTAGCTCCACAGTCTACCGCTCTACCTTCACACTCTCCCAAGACCAGCAGTGTGGGCAGCTCACACATCATTACACTCAAATCCTGCATATAGATCCGCAGAGATCAATGGTTAAATCCCCTCTGAGGTAAAAATTTCCCCTACCTCTGCTTGGATAGAGTGTTAAGATCAAAGCAAATGCCTAAAAGTGTTAAACGTGATTTCTTTGTTGGAGCTATGTTGTTTTACATTTACTAAATAGGAAGTACCTTTTTAAAAAATATTTGTATAATAGATGGAACGGAAGGACAGTCTATTAAGTGAAATGAGCTGATACACTATACCACACCACACCACACACACACACACACACACACACACACACACAATTTTTCTATGTGTAAACTAAGAAAAGTTGACCTGAATGTAGAGTGGGGGTTACTATGGGAAAGGAAGGGAGTCAGAAAAGTAGATAAATGATGTTTACTGGTGTGTACTGTATGCATGTATTAAAATATACTGAATACCATTAATGTGTACAATCAATACATGTTAATCAAAAATAAATTAATGGGGCAGGAGAGATGGCTCAGCAGTTAGTAGTGCTTGGATCTCTTCCAATTTTGTTTTGTTCCTAGCAGACATATTGGGAGGTCCACAACTGCCTGTCCCTCCTGATCCAGGGGATCCTGCATCCTCTGAAGGCCTTTGAGAGACCCTGTGCTCATTGTGCACAAACCTCAAGCCCCACAGACACACACATAAATAAAAATGAAAAAATAAACCTTATAATCAGAAAATTGCTCTGCTGATTTTATTACCCAATGAAACAAATCCAAGAGGTCATAAAAGCTTGCCCCTTGTATTAGTCAGGGTTGGCCCATGAATCAGTAATTAAGAAAATGTCCCACAGGCTTGCCTACATCCCGATCTTACGGAGACATTTTCTGAATTGAGGATTCCTCTTCTCTGATGACTCTAGCTTGTGTCAAGTTGACATAAAACACTAGCCAGCACACCCCCCTTGGACATATTATTTAATACCTTCTTCTTCATTCATTTTCCATATTTATAAACCACAAATGACAATAACATACATTTAATAACTTAAAAGTGTTTACAAGAGAAAAGATGAGTAGTGCAGAAAATACACTTAGCACACTAGCCACTGGTAATTTCTCAATAAATGTCACTTGCTATTTTTGCTGTTAAAAAATAACATTATTAAAAAACATAACCTGCGGATAAAGAGATGGCCAAGCTTTTAAGAGCACTGGCTACTCTTGCAGAGGACACAGGTCCAGTTACCAGCACCCTATGGTAGCTCACAACCATCTGTAGCGTCAGTTCCAGGGGGCTCCTACACCCTCCTCAAGCCTCAGGGTGCACATACATTCATACAGACAGGCATTCACACTCATAACATAAAAACAAATAAACAAACATTTTAAAAAACATAACTTGAAGAATCTAAAGATTCTAGTGCTGGTGCTGGTTGAATTGCAATGATCCCTAAAACAGCAGCAAGAGGCATTTCCAGTAGAATCATGAGCTATTGCATCTTGAGACTCCCCTACATTACCATATGAAGATTTAGTTCATTAATTTATTCTTCTGCATAATATTTCCCTGTATGACTACACAACTGTTCAAGGCTCCAGCAATGGCCCTGACTCGGGCAGTGAGATGATGGAGAGAAGACAAACATGTAGGTGGACGAGGCTCCCTGAGGGAGAAAATGCACAGTGGTCATTGCATGCAGGTGAAGAAGGAAGCAAGGTTATTACACACAGCTGAACAAAGGGTGTGTTTGGTTAATCTTGGTAGAAACAGTCTCTGGAGGGGAGCAGTCTTCAGCCCATAAACATTGGGAGGGAGAAAGCTATGGTGTGCATTTTCTATGTGCACCTTTAACATTCACCCTGGGAAGGCTTTGCCATCTCCCTGAATCGCACCTGGGGAAGGCTTTACCACTCTCATGGGGATGAGGCACTGGAGTCCTTGACATGGCTGTGCCCATGCTAACAGCATATTGAACAGAACTTTCTTCCCTCAGGGCTTTCTCCACTCCCCACAGGTTGATTATCAGGAAAGGTGTACCTACATGCCCTCATCCACAGCAGTCCTCCAGTGACCGTTTCTGTACATGGAAGAAGTATTATTGAGGACAGTTCCCCTGGCCATTGCAATGGTACATCGTGAAGTGTGCATGTCTTCCATTTCTAAATTGCTTTCCAAAAACAAAAATGTGACGCCAAGTTATAGACACTCTGGCAATATGTGACAGTAACTTCTCTCCACATGTTCAGTGAAGATTGGCATTGCATGCTGGGTAGGCAACAGCATCTTGTTTTAACTTGAATATCCATGACTTATTAACGTAACGCTTTTTTCCCACGAGCGTGTGGATGATTTAATTTCCATAGTCCAAGCTGCCTTTGGGCATATCTATCCTCTATCCCTTTTTTCCTGTGTGATATTTGCCTATTATTATTTTACTTTATATATTCCTTTCATCAGTTATCGGTGCAGTGTAAGTCCTCAGACTATATTTTACTGACCCACTTTTATCATCCTCATCTTCTCCATTTTGTGTTTCTGTTTTTGTTGTTTACTATTAAAAAAAAATCAGGGAATTTTCCTATTCCAATGTCGCAAAGGTATTTCTTGTAAATTTCCTGTCATTTTGGTGTTGATTCTATCTGGATTTGCTCGCTCTTTCTCTAAAGGAATAGCTATTTCTCCTGCTCACTCTGCCTTTCACCACCTCTCATGCCGGTCCACCCCCACAACTGAGCAAGCGTCCACATGATTTTAAAGGCTCTTTCTGCCATGTCAAGCCCATTCCTTTGAATTAACTCGCCTGCCTCTAGACCTGATTTACACTGTTTTAATTACCATCTCTTTGAACTCAGTCTTGCTATACAGAAGAGCAAGACAGACTCCTCTGCCTCTTTTTCACAAGTTTCTTAGCTACCTCCTTTCATGAATATTTCAGGTGAAATTTCATCAACTTCCACCAAACAGAAACTCAAGCAAACCTGTAATGGGTTTTGATTAACTTAATGTCAATCGAATACATCGCTAATCAGAGGATAAAGGCGCTGTTAGATTAAGAAGAAAAAAACAAGCTGGGGAGAGACCCTGTGACCTCTTCAGGTTCTAGCGACACTCGATCTGGGAGTTTTCTTTGACTTTATGTGCTTAGTTGGTAGGTGAAACAGTCTTGCAGTCCCGAGGAGACAGATGCCTGTCAAAAACAGTCTTCAGGACAAATTCACAGGCCTCATTATTGTCAAAGACCTCCCAAACCTGCTCTATCACAACTCCAGCCTAAATACCAGGCTGATGTGACCACAAGCTCAGCTTCAGTGGCCCAGCACCTCCCTGGTACCCAGCAAGCTCAAACTTGACCTTCAGGGTGACGCCCCCAGGCAAAGGTGTGAAATCCAATGAACATCATCAATCCTTGCAGAGCCTACAGCCTCACTTGCTCCCTATATCAATGTTTTCTTCATCTTCTCCAAAACTGGATGTCTTCCAATCACCCAACTCCTTACTCACATGGCTGCCAGTTTATTACAATATGGTCATGACATCTGTCTGCAGAGGCTACTATGACTCATGAGAGCCGTCATGTCTAACACAACAGCACAAATGGAAGTCTGAACTCATATTTCAATAACTTAAAATGAATCATTAAAATTCACATCTCCAGTCACATTAATCATTTGAAAGGCTCAGTCACCCAATGGCCACGTGTGGTTGTCATCATAGGTGTAGTTCTATCAGTCTAGAAGATTCCCAAAGACTGAATGGTACCATCACAGAGCCTTATGGCATTGGTCTCATTTCCCCTAGACTAATTAACAGTCACTACATCTAAGGTGATACCAGTGCTTCCCACATCACAGCCCCAACCTTCTGCCTCTTTCCACCATCTTCCCACCAACCTCCCACCCTGACATATTCAAACCAAGGCATTCTCTGAATCTCCCTCTCACGAGCTCTTCTGACATCCTGTGAGATTCAGCTTCAGTCCTTCCTTGCCCAGCCTCTCTGCACTCCAGTGTTTTCCTTCCTTCATAGGTCTGCTAAAATATCCTCCCCAGTCACCCATTCAAAGCACCCACAACCCACTGCCCACTTCTTTATCATACTCAAACTCTCACTAAGTGTTCTGGCTGCAAGATCACCTTGTAAACTAAATATATCAGGTACAGTGCAGGCTTCAGAAGCAGATCATGATTCCTAGAGCCCAGCTCAGTGCCTGGCACCTAGACATTGTCAGAATGTAGTAATAGACTCTCCTCAAATACAGACTTTCTCCCTGTGTTAATCAGATGCCTTCCAGCACCACTCTGCCTTATTATTTAACCTTGGCCTGCCTTCCTCCTTCCTCTTCACCTCCCCCCACATTTAATTACATTCTCATCAGATGTGCAAAATGGTCTACTTGGCTCCCTGTGTAGTTTAAAGTGTTTGTGTAAACAGCAGAGAGATCCTGTTAATTATAAAGACTTCCTCACATTCAATGCAGCCAGTTCCGGTCTCCTCTGATGGCAAAGGAGATAGACCCAGCCATTTGGAGACAGGAAGGAGTTTATTGAAAGGGTAACATTAGCCTTAAAGAGAGAGCAATAGGCACACGCATGCATGAGCTTTCACACACACACACACACACACACACACACACACACACACACACACACACACACACACACAGAAGCACATGTAACTGAGGATACATTTCCCCTTGTCTGAGAAGAGACTTAGAAAGAAGGATGGAGAGAGAGAGAAGGGACAGAAAGGAGAGCAAAAGAAGACACAGAACATAGCGGAAACAAACAGAGAGAAAACTGGGGCCAAGCAAAGGAAGAGAAGACAGGGGAGAGGGGAGATAGATCTAGAGCACTGTCCATGCCAAGGAATTCAGGGTAAAGATGGCCCAGCTGCTGCCTCTGTCACAGCAGATGGCATTGACCACAGGGCACAACTTGCATCGTGAATGGACAGTGATAATGTGCAGGACACTAAAACGGCCGTCCAGTGAACAAGTGGGAACCAGTTTAGCCTCAGCGACTGGAATCATAAGCACCAATCACATTTATCTGAATCTGCCCCACAGAGAAGATGGAGAAAGAAAGGCTTGGAAAGGCAGAGTGTGTGCCACCCTGTGAGTGACACTTTGGGACACCCAGGCTAGAATTCTTAGTTCTCTTGGCTACAGATGGTATCGAGCTGAGGCCTCGGTGAGGCGGGTAAAGAATGAATAAAATTGCCAAACTTGGAACATCTGGAGCTTTCAGTTTGGAATGTGCCAGACATGCCACTTGAAGAGGGGTCACTTTTCAATGACAGCAAAAGATTGCTTTCGAGTCGTGTAGAATCTTGATCCCAATCTTGTGTCTTTCCAGAGACCTCAGAAATGTACTCCCAAGTATCATCAGTTTGGACATCTTGGTTTCACATCTGCCAGTTCCTTCAAATATTAACCAAATGCTTTCTGAAGTTAGGCCCTGGGTAGATTCTATAGTATCAAAAACGCTCCTTGCAGCTAGGGTGCTCAGCACACAGAGTGGGCAATTAAGCACTAACACTAGAATTGTAGAAGCACATTAGAATCCCAAATGCGGGCAACTACTTATTTATTTATTTTATGTTCACGAACGTTCTGCCTGTATGGATGTTGTGCACGACATGAGTGCCTGGTTCCTGCAGAGGTCAGGAGAATTTGTTGGATCCCCTGGAACTGGAGTTAAAGATGGGTGTGAACTACAGTGTGGGTACTGAGAACCCAGGTCCACTATAAGTAAGAGCAGCAAGTGTTCTTAACCAATGAGCCATCTCTCTAGCCCCAAGTGCAACAAATTAAAAGAACATGATGGCCTCAATGAATTAAAATAGGAAATCCACAAGATATTATAAATAACTATAAGAGAATTATTCACAGTAACTTAAAAAATAGTGCACATATCTATCTGTGGATAAATAAATGAATTGTAGCATGTATCAGCAAGAGAACAGTATTCAGCCTAAAAAAAAATGCAACAAGTATTTAGAAATAGTACAAAGGTGAACCTCCCCAGACATGCTAAGTGAGAGAAGTAAGATATAAATGGTGACATATTATATTATTCTGTTCATATGAAATATCCAGAATGGGTACATCTAGAGATCTACCTGACAGGAGGGAGCAGTGCGGAGAACTCACCTAATGGCACAAAATTTCCCTTGGGTGATGAAATGTTTTAGAAAAAGATGAAAGCAAGGAGTTACACAATATTGCAAAGGTATTAGAGGCACTGAATTGTTCACTTTAAAAGGTTAATTTTACAGTAGCCTTTTAAAGAATTAGTACCTCTCTCTCTCTCTCTCTCTCTCTCTCTCTCTCTCTCTCTCTCTCTCTCTCTCTCTTTTTAAAAAGCATGTTCCAAAACAATGGAATATTACTGCCTAACTTACATTACTTACAGGAGAGGAGCCTGGGGGTCTCCTTATGGGTAGGAACTGGAAGGGTGAATAGAAGTCGGCAAGAGAAGAGATGGCTGCAGGCTCCAGACAGGGTGATTAACAAAATGGCAAGAAGGTGAGAAAATCTTGGCACATTCGAGAATGGGAAGGAAGTTCATGGCTGGAGAACAGACAGCAAAGGAAGCTGTGGTTTGAGATAAGACTGCACAGGTAGGAGAGAGCAGGCTTTTATAGGCATTTCTATTTATTTATTTATTCTGGCATTGTTGGGCATCAGGAAGAGAAGTAACACTGTCAGGCTTACACTGTAAGAGAAGTCTGGTTGCTTTGAGAAGGATGGATCAGAGGTTAAAAAACAATAGTGTATCCAATCCCAAGTGCTCAGCCCTATATACAAGTAAGTACATTCAAACAACACTAAATGGGAGGCTGTGTGTGTGCGCGTGTGTGTACATGTATGTGTATATGTCGTGTGAGAGACAATAACAATTAAAGAGAAAGATCTTCGGTTTGAGAGGGAGTGAGGGTGTAGAGGAGCTGGAGGGGAGGGGAAGGAGTGGAAATGATGTAAATAAAGTACTCATGTACAAAATTCTCAAAACCTGAAAATTTAAGTTAAAAAATGTTGTTTTCTGGACACAACTTTAATCCCTCTATCTCTTCCTCCTCTTCTTCCCCTTCATCACCCTTATCTTCCTTTATTTTACATTTATGATAGATTTTTATTTTTATAATTTCATGTTCAAGTACTGCATTTACCTTAATTTCACTCCTCCCTCTCCCCTTCTAACTCCTCCCAAGTCCCCGGACTCCTGACCTTTTCTTCTTTAATTATATACACATGTACATACATATACAACCTGCCGAATCCCTTTACTGTTGCTCATATCTGTTTGTGTTTAGAGCTGATACCTTGGGATTAGAATACCTATCAGGAAAAAACAGAGTCAAGAAAACAAAAGACCCAATTAAAACAATGGACTGTGGCTCTGAACAGAGAGTTACCCAAAGTAGAAACAAAAATGGCTATGAAATATGTCTGAAAGTATTCATCATCCTTAGCAATTAGGGAAATGCAAATTAAAAACTACTTGGAAATTTTATTTTATCCCAATCAGAATAGCTAAAATCTAAGACCAAGAAAACAACCCTTCCTCCCCCACCCCTCCTTCTCTCTCTCTCCTCACCACTCCCTCCCTCTACCTGCAGTAGACTTAGGAGGAAAATGAGGTATTATTCAGACCTTGAAGAAAAGACATTATCAGAAACCACAGTGTAATTCTAGAATTCATTACATTTTTTGGAGACCACCACCAACAAATAATCTGAATATATGCCAGGAAACTTATATACCAGAAAAATGAAACAGAAATTAAATTGTAAAGTTTAGCATTCATGATTACAACCAATCATCAAATATCTAGCAAGAACTTGACAAAGACATGGAAAAGTCTTATGAATAAAATTATTATTATTGTAAAACATAAAATAGTAACTAAAAAAATGCAGAGATATTTCCGGAGAGGACTTGGTGTCACAAACATACCTCTAATTTAATGTTTTGTGCAAAGCACTCCCAACTTAAAACCTACAAGTCAATTTCAGTTCATAGGTCAATTCTTAAATAGCCATGACAATTTGGAAACAAAATGAGAGATGACTCTTTCTTTCAGGTACTCATGTTTATCCTAATGCTTTATTTCTAACACTGCACACATGTGGTGCACAAATACTCATGCAGGCAAAAAACCTATACACAGAAGAAGATAAATAAATCATTTAAAGTAATTTTATTTTTAAAAACTTGATCCTTTGAAAATGTCACAGATGGTCAACGTATTTAGCTTGCTTGCTTTAGAAACAGCCTACGTATCTTTCTGTTTAAACCATGCTACCCAGTTGTCATTATAGTCCTCAGTTTGACAAATAATATTGGAGACACAGCAGTGTTTTTCCCTTTTATTACTGTTGTTTCCTTCACATATTGTATGCGTTTTCCCTATATTTCATAATTTGGAATTTTTCGTACAGCTGAAGCTGATGCTGTTTTTGTTTTTCATCTTTAAGTGATGAGCCATGGAAGTGGGGCTGGTGTTTTTCCAGAAACATTTTAAGTAAATTGTCTCTGCTTCCCCTGCTGGTTCCCCTTGGTTGTTCTTGGCTTCTCAGATCTCAGACTGGAGGGCTTCTTTGGTGTAAATTTACAACATTCTCATTGTTACTGAGCAGCCAGAGGGGAGTTGGGAGGAAGCCTGAGCTCTGAGAAGCGTTCACGGGAACATTTATCTCTGTGGCAATTCTTTCCATGCCTGGTGAAGCTGTTGTTCTTTGCCCAGTGTTTTAATTCACGTCTTCTTGGCACAGTCTCTGTGCCAGGATAAATTTGGGGTCTACTGGGACTCCTTCCTGGTGCTATTGCTTCACACACGGAGGAAATAACCCCACAGCCCCAAGAGGGCTTTCTTTGATGTAGACCCCCTTGAATCCTAGGTCTCTACAATACCACTGGTTCTGGGAGCTTCTGATGCTTGGCATTGCACGTCCCAGGACACGGCACCAACTGAGCATGTGTCCCTCTTCTCCAACACACCCTGGTTGGTCCACGTTAGGAAAACTTAATGGCTGCCTACAATTTGTCATCCACATTCTCTTCTGAATCTACAAACCCTCATTATCTTGACCTCTCTTTTCATCACTTGGTCTTGTTCCTAGTCCTGGATCCAAAAGTGCTGCTGTCATAAATGATGCTAACTCGTTAAGGTTAAGACAAACATGTCACGTTGCTCTCTGGCATAGGTCCTGCTATTCAGTTCTACCCTCTCTGGATGAGCACATGACCATCTATAGTTCACTTCATACAGTAATCCTCTTTCTTAGGAAAGAGGATGGAATGAGCTGTTGGTATGGTCCTCAACCTGAGCATCCTGCACTGTGCCTGGCATAGCATTGTCCTTGATTCCAGCCTCTTGCACTATGCCTACCAAAATTTCTTCAGCCTCTCCTAATTGTACTGACAAGTCCCTGGTTTTCAGTGCTTCTCTGCCTACCCCACAACTTTGCTAGTTTTTTTTATGGGATTTTTGCTAAGAAGGGAGGAGTTCTAGTGATGACATGAACGTCTGTGCTCACATGAACATCTGACCCAAACGTCTGGCAGCTGGCTGCATTAGACACACTCTGCTGGAGTTTGGTGTGTGCCATTTGCTTACAGGTGCCAGCGTTAGCAGGTGAGAGCCTGTGTCAAGCACAAGGCCTAAGGCAATAATATTTAGTGTTTCTAGAACATTCCCTATAGAATTGCCTGAGAGCACAAATGCCACATAAACTGTGGAGGGCTGGCTAGAGAAGCGGCTCAGTGGGTAAAAGTGCTTGTCATGCCAGCATGGAGATCTGAGTTCCAATGGCCAGTACCCACATTAAAAAGCCACTCAAGATAGCACATGTAGTGTGCCTCAGCTCTCCTGAAGCATGGAAGGCTGAGAAAGGAAATTCCCCTGAAGTGCAAGGGCTCACCAGCCTTGCCCTGTACATAATGCAGAACAAGAGATCCTGCCTCAAAAAGGTGGGAGGTGAGGAGTAAGGGCAGGGATTGTCTTCTGACCTCCATGTGGGCCCCCAAACTCTCACACATAACACACAGTGTCTCTCTCTCTCTCTCTCTCTCTCTCTCTCTCTCTCTCTCTCACACACACACACACACACACACACACACATTTGTATCTTCTTTAGAGAATTGGTCTTACTGTTTGCTGTAAGTTAGGCATCTTCTAAATCAAGAGTTTATAATATTTAAAAGCAGAAGGGAAGGTTTACCGGCATGTGAGTTAAAAGAGCCTGTTCAGATGTTTATCAAATTAAACCTAAGATGACAATGGATTGAGCATCTGTATTTACCTCTTGTGTTCTTTCTTTCTTTGTCAGTAAAGGTATCAGAGACCAACACCCAAACCAACCTTTTTCATCAGGGTGGTTTAAAATTTCCCTACAACAACAACAAAAAAATGTAAATTTAATAAAATGTGAAACATAGTAGAAAAATGGAAGAAAACCTATGGCTCATCTAACAGGATGACCAGACGCTGATTAAATAAAGAAGAGATGTGTCCCACCCCAGGCTAATTATTCAGCTGTGATCTAATTGCATCCCTTTCCTTGGTGTATTCTGATCATAGAAATAAGAAACTGGGACCCAGTAAAAAAGTCCTTGCCCATCTTTGGTCAGTTTCACCAGGAATCTAGAGACTTGGCAACTTCACAGAAATAATGGAGAACTCATGCATGAATAAATGAAAGCTTCAGAGAGACTAGGCCTACCTCTGCAACTTGCAGAGTCACAGGGTCCTCCTCACAAGTCCTTAATTAAGACAGACTTTTGCCATTGGAATCTGTGTCTGCCTTGCTCTCGGCCTTCACTGCTAGTTAGATGTGGGAAAGCGAGTGTAGTTATGTCTTCTAGGAAAAAGATGCGCACAGTAGGATGAATGCTGAGAGAAATACCCAAGTTGTCTTCCATACGACTGATCCAATGTGACTCCTATACACACATGGATTAGGTTGGGGCCAGTGCAAAAACATTAGTGGTACTTTTGTTTTCTCTAAAGGAGGCTGGGACAGGAAGACATTACCAGGAAGCTTTCATGTTACAAACGTCTATCCTGCTGTCTGGATGGGTTCTGTTGTTCTTGCTGTTGCTCTTTTAATCTAGTCGGCTTCCTCCGAGACCCAAATGGGCAAATGTCAGGGTGCTGAATTAGTGTCTGCTGGAACACTGGGCTTCCTCCCGGCTGCTCCTTTGCCAACCCTTCTTGCTTTGGGAAGTGTCTGCTGCTGTGCTGTTAGGGAAATAGCCACCATCCCTTTTCATCCCGCCCAGCCTGGGCTGTCGGAATCTAGTGCAGAGAGGCGGCCAGTCCTGTCCACCTCCCGTCAGGCAAACAGCTCTGGCGAGGATTATTTATTTACAACAGCTAATACAATTGGTAGTAACGACTTCATAGGCAACCTCTAAGTGCAGGCAAGATGAAAAATTTACTAAATTGGAGAATAAAAATGCATAAGAAAATGTACAGAATCAATATTTCATGGCCTTTGCTTTACCTTGCTGTACACAAATCTATTCCTGAGCTTGCATTAAAATTTAAAGGAACATCGTGCGACAAGTTCAAGCCCTGGGTTATTTCACGGTAGTTCAGCTTTAGAGGAGTTTTGTTGTTGCTTGCTTCGTAAAGTCACGGGGCTCTGCTGAGTGAGAGACAGTTAAGAAACCATTTAGCCGGTGACTCTGTTTTTCCTTTCCTTTTTTTTCCCCCAGACCCCTGGATGAAGACCAAGTCCTGTTTGACACACACAGGAAGACTGGTTCCGTCATTCTTCCTTGAGCCAGTCCGGTGTTAGTCATCTTTGAGTCTCAGCATTTTCCAGATTCAAATGGTTGTGTTAAAAACCTATTCTTTTCCTAAGAAATCAAATATTTATTTAGTGCACAGGCGTAATACACATTACACTGAGCAAGTGTCCTGTGCCGTTTAAGCTTGTTCGAAGCAAACTCTGGGACCAAGAGGGCTCTCTCCCTTGTTCCAGACACCTGTCTGTTTATTTCAAGTGTCCTCAAAGGTACCCTGTCCTAGAGCTCTCTGGCAGGGAGGAGAGTGAACAGCAAGCAGCTAAGGGTATTAAATGAACTGCATTCCTGAGAACAGCCTGAAAAGAAACCACTTTTTAACAGAGGTAACTATTGTTTGTTCCATGTTACAAAAAATGGGTTCAGCAGGGACGAGACGCTGGAAGTCCATGCCTAGAGAGTAAGCTCTCAGTCAAGAATTCCAGCTGTCTGTCTCAGTGGGAATTCCCCAGTTGATTTCCACCAGCTTGGATGAGCCCCGGCTCTGATGGTGTTGCCTTTGTTTGCTCCCCGCAGCCAAGCTGCTCCCGTCCGGCTGCAAATGCAGCTTTTATGATGTTCTGATGTCTCTCTGCGGCTCCCATCTCCTCACTGCTGGCTTCTTCTTTTCCTTTTCCTGGCCACATGATGAATAAAGGCACTTGCTCAGAACTAAAGGGACAGCTGCACGATCATTCTTCAGCCCATATAGAATAGTTAAGGACTGAGGAACATACGTGAAACCAGAACTCTTGAATCCTCTGTTTACATGCACTTGTGAAATTCATAACCATGGGAGAATATAGCTAGAGCAACATACACATGGTTGTGTAGGGAAAAAACTTTGTTAATGGTGTGAGTCTGTGTAAATGCAGACAGAGAGACTGGAAGTTAGTAGCTCCCTTCCTGATACTTTGCCAATATCTTAAAGAGTTCTTGAGCCAAAGGGATAGACAATTCACAAAAAATACATAGAAAGCCTAGCTATTAAAACCATATCCAGCACTTTTTATTCTGGTTATTTGTTTGTTTTCTTGGGTACTTATTTTGGTCAGTTCATGAGGAATTAAGAATTTACTGAGCATCCATCATTTCAAATATTTAACTTTATACTAAGTTAACTAAACTGTCCTCATTTGTGATTGGTTCAGACATATGTTTGGATTGGACATGACCTGCCGTTAGAACGAGAGAAAGAGACACATTTGTCACTACAGAGAGATCTAGTTACTGCCCAGAAACCCTTTCCTGGAGGAGCTTTGTTCTTTACTGTAGGGGCTCAGCAAGTGAAGATCTCTGAAACTTTTGGACCAATGTCAAAGGATCAGTTCATATGTGGAGACGCTGTATCCGATAGAGAAATTCAAAGCTGTCCAGGGTGCAGAAATATATCTCTTAGGAAGAGTCCAAGGCAGTCCACAGCTTTTCTTTGGGGTTCTACGTTACTTCTAATACCTCATAAGCCAAAAACTCTTCCTTGTAGTCTCTGTCCCCTCTCAAGTTTACTTTCATCCAAGCATGGCTGAAGATGGCTGCATTAAGCCTTAAAATATGAGTCTGTTCGAAGCTTTAAAGCAAAGGCATGGCAGTCCCAGGGAAGGTTCTTAAGTACTTTCCAATAAAGCTCAAGCCAATGTCACAATGGATAAGTGAATGGTGGGGCTGGTAAAGTTACCACAAAAACAGCAAAAAATGACATTGCACAAGTTTATACGGGGGCTGGTAGCACTCACAAGGCAGGGAGTTGATGCGAGAACTCATGTGTATATGTCACAGCAAGTTCCTTTCTGAAGAGCATTCATTTCCTGGCAAATCAGAACAAAGATTTGTTTTCTGCCTGTGGAGAAAGTGAAGACGGCATTTTGGAGCCAGAGTCCTTAGCATGTGCTCTATGGACCATCAACCCGTAACAAGTGAGATTCTATGCAGGTGTGCCTGCCTAGCCAGACTTCAGAGTCAGAAAAGGCTTCACACCCCTTCCCTAATTCCCTAGGAAACATTTTGTATATAAGAAACCACACCCATTTAAGGAACAAGCATTGATGGATTGGATCATCATCTGTCTTTGTTATGGTTTCCATTGGTGTGATAAAATATTATAACCAAAGCAACTTGGGGAAGAAAGGGTTTACTTCAGCTTCCAATTTTCAACTCATACTACATCACTGAGGGAAGTCATGGTAGGAACTCAAGGGGAGCAGGAACCTGGGAGCAGGATCGGAAGCAGAGACCGAGGAGGGTGCTGCTTGCTGGTTTGTTCTCCGTGGCTTGCTCAAGAAGCTTTCTTATATACTCCAGGACCACCTGCCCAGAAGTGGCACTGCCGGCAGTGGATGGGGTCTTCTCAAATCAATCCTCAACCAAGCCAACCCTCCATAGACTTGTCTACATGTCAATCTGACAGAGACAGGCTCTCAATTAAGACTGCCTCTTCTCAGATATGTCTAGGATTGTGACGAGCTCACACAACCCAACCAGCACAGCATCCATGAACCCACCACGACAATCAAGACACCTAGCTCCCATTTGCATTCTTTCCCCTCTCTCCTCGCCAGGAAAAGATTGATCTGCTTTCTGTCACTCTAGATTACATGCTTTCCTTTTTTTTTTTTTTTCGGTTCTGGAGAGTAAACCCAGGGCTTCTGCCCCTGCTACCACCAAGGTACGTCCTTAGCCACTATTTGGTTGCTGAGTACTGTTCCATCGTAACAGGCTGCTTCTTGCTTCTGCATTTCTCAGTTGATGACTGGATGGAAGCTTTCAGATTTTAACTGCTATGAATCTAGTGGCTGTACACACTCACATCTGAGTCTTGGTAAGTAGTTCATTGGGAGGGAGCCATCTCCACATGGCATCCCCACACCAGGTGTTAGGTATATGCTTAACTTTTTAAATAAACTGTATCCAGTTTTTCCCACATGGTTTTACTGTTCTACATCCTGACCAGGAGTATGTGTGAGTTCAAGTTGATCTACAACCCAGCCCTTGGTATGAGATACTTTCATCTAAATAGTTCCATGGTATATGATCGCAACTCTTTGAGGTTTGGGCATTTTCTTGATGGCTAAGGATGTCCAGAGCATCTAAATTGGAACAAGATTCCTAATTTTTTTTGTAGACATAGTAAATTTAATGAGAATCGATGTAAAGAAATAGAAATGGAGAAGTTTTAGTCTAAAACAATGGTGGAAGTGAAAAGACAGCCCGGAACTCTGAGCTCAATAGTGGACAATGGCCGTGCAGGGGAGTGACTCTAGCCCACATGTTTGTGTGCCTTCTGCAGCAACATAGGACCAGACCCAGCTCACAGTAGGCACCGGCTATTGATCTTTATTTTAATTAAACTGGCATTTCTCTTCTCGTTTTTAGGAATCAGAGATAGCCTAAAAAGAAGGAAACCAAAGGCTCTCATGAATCTACTGTAGTCAATATGGTATCTTTTTGCTTCGTTAATTAGGTGTTGTTGCCCTAACAAATTACTATAAGTCAACTCCGAGTATTACAGCTGTGAAGGCCAGAAGTCTGAAAACAGACCTAAGGGTCAATAGCCAAGGTACTGGCCAGGCTTAATTCTCTCATATGCTCCAGGGAGAATCCACACCCAAGTGTTTTTCTACTACTCTGGTCTTCCCATCATCCTTGTCTCTTGATCCCCTTCTATGTGACATCACCCCAACTTTGACATTTCTCCACCACATCTCGTTTTCCTCACTTATGGGGACTTCAGATGACACTCCATCCACCATTTTAAGATCCTTTACATCCTGTCTTTCAAGGGAGCATGCTCACAGTGTTCTGAGTTTTGTATATAAGCTTCTGTGGGCTTCATTGTTCAACCTCTCACAGGACTTCTGTTCAGACATTTCCCTATGTAGTATGACATGGTTTAAATATATGCTAAATTACAATTATCTGCAAACGATCCCTCCCCTTTGTTATTACAAGAAAGGTTATTTCTGTGGGTGGAATGGAATTTGAAGAAGCCAAGAGAAGGTCAATAAACTCACAGAAGGACAATAAAAATAATAGTCACTATTTACAATATTCTGTGTAATTCCTACAAGCTCATCATTTGCTCTCAAGGGCATACTGTGAGACAATATCACTAGTCTTCCCATTTTAGGGATTTGGAACAGAGACACTGGGAGACTAAGAAACTCACCCATGATTACACAGAGAGTCAGTTTCACAGGTGGGCTCTGGACACAGGCTTTGGGGTTCAAGTGCTTATTTTCTCATATACTTGGGGATACATGGAGATAGTTGAAGAAGAGATAGAGACAGAGCAACTTGACAAACAAGAAGAGAGAGGCATGGACAAATTTATCAGCTAGAGTATTTTAGGCTGCTGGAAAAGATAAAAACAAATGCTGGAGGGAGTTAGGCTTTGGGAGAAGGATAGTGGAAGGATTCTAGGAAATTTTACTATTTGATGATCAGTGAAACTCCTGTCCTAGTAGCTAACCATTCTTATCTTTCTGCAAGTGCGCTTGTAGGTCAGTGCATCCAGAATCCGCTGGACCTTCCTCCTTTCCCCCTATAATGCTGTTTTGCGGAGGCGAGTCTTAAGGTGGGAGGAAGGAGGCTTCATTTGACTCCTAATTGTCACTGCTGTTTTGATTTGCTTCCTGCTGCCCCCACCTTTTAAAATGCTACATCATGAGCATCTTCCTGTAATAAAAATATTTTTCAAAAATGTGACTTGAATGGCTGCCTGACATTTGTCATCTGAATGCCCCATAACTGTTTGTGTAAGCGACAGTAATTGTGTGGGGCTTGAATGAATGGCCTCATTGAAGAGCAGAGCTGTCCTTGGGAGCCAAGGAGGTATTTGCTCTCCCCATTCCAAGCTGAGAGAAGCCTCCTTGCCTTACAATGTGCGTTTGGATCAAGGGATTGGCAAACAAAGTGTTTGAGAAATAGTGACTGCTACGCACCAGCAACCCAACATTTCCTTCATTTTCTATAAGAAAAACATAAAAGAAATTTCCTCTCTTGGAACCATGATGGGAAGGTTGTATGAGTTTCCACCAGGAAAGACACAGAGAGCCTCTGCATGGAGTTTGGGCATCCTTTAGGACAATTGTAATTGGACTAACACCCACTAGGAAGGAAAAATCATTAAATGTGTGGTCCTCGACTTGGAAACAGAAATAAAGTGATCTCTTCCTCATTAATGTTCTCTCTGTCTCATGAGAGAGATATATAGATATATAGTATACTATTATATAGAGTATATATATATAGTATGTATATATAGTATATATAGTAATATCATCATAATTATCATCATAATAATTGTTGGTGTTATTTCATTCTAATTATAATGGTACTTACTAGATTTGTGCTTTTGGCAACTATATTTCATGCTTTAAATAATCTCTCTCCCTATTTCCTCTTCTCCTCTTGCAGGGGGGCTGAGGCTTGAACCCAAGTCACCATGTCCATGGTAAGCACACATTCTACCACTCATTTGCACCTCCATTTTTTTTCTGATCTTACCAGGAAACTTCAGAAGGCTGTACTCTTCCCATTTCATAGACAAATAAACTGAGTTATTATTTTCTTAAACTCATAGGTACCTATGTGGTAAGCAGAGCCTTGAGCTACTTGATCCCAAACTGCATACTCTTGACCTCACTTCATGAAGAGTTCCCTTGGGTACAGAGTGGCTTCCACTGGGCCGGATGTGAGTGTCACCCACAATGACTTGTGATATATAGGGACTTCTTGGAAACTCTGTGCCGCTCAGGCCTAGCTGTGTTTCTCGCCTCTGCCCACTGACACCATTTCGAGGCACTGCCTTACTGCGATCTGAGTGTCCTGACATGGACTGAAGCCTTATTTGTCATTAACTGGCATTCCATGAGCCATGCTGCCCAGGACTCGCCTGATCCACCCAGCCCCGTGGAACACTTTTCAGTATCAGAGCCTGGAGACACAGACCTGGGATTTGTGTTATCTCCCAGAAGGGCTGAAATAATACTGACGGTCAGATCCCAGGCCAGGCCTTCTCCACCTTTTCCATTGTGCCTCTTGGGATGCGGTGTCCTGCCAACCCCAACTTGAGGTTTCTGAGTTCCGTGCCAACAACAACAACATACTCATTGGCTCATGTGTAAGTTTGTGAACATACTCTCTGTTCTTGTATTTAGAAATTATTTCATAGGTAATATTTTAACATTGCCCACCTTATTTTAAAGTAAAGTCATTCTATTACTCTATGAATCCTAGCTGTGTACATTTTGATATTTTTCTTATATTCAAAACTGACATTAAATTTTATTCTTTATTGAAAAATAAGATAACTAATGATAATTAAGAACATCTCCAACTATTATCTCTATATCATAAAAAGGACAAGAAAAAAAATCTGCTATCATTGTTCTGGAAGCCCAAAATACAAGAATCTTAGGAAAAAGTGGTAATCTTTTATAACTTATTATAATTCATTAAGCTTGTAGGAAATATTTAGATACTTAATTGGCATTTAACAAGATAGCTGTAGAGAGTAAATGAGACATTAAATTCTCTTCTTAAATGCCCATTAGGTTTGCTTTAGAAATTAATTGATATCTAATTCATTTGCGATCAACTATTTTTATCCATTGCTAGCTGAGAAATCCAACATATCAATAATAAACAGAAGCAGGGGAAGGGGTGGGTGTAAATGGACTGGACTCCCTATCAGCTTAATTTCATAGGTAATGGTCCTTGTGTTGCCTTCATCCAATCAAAGTGACACTGTCATTTTGTTTGGAGAGAGAAGGGTTTTGACACCAGGCACAATTAGACCTATGCAGCTGGATTGGCATGAGGGACTCCTGTAAGGATCTGCCTTTGCATTCTCACACAGATGTGAATGAATGGCATCCAAGTGCAGTTTGAAATGAGATGGAGCAGTGAATACAGCTGTTTATAAATACCATAGCTTCTGACCTGGAAGCCTCCTCCCTGTGGATTAGCTTTCATGGTACCAGAATATGCCATGCATTCTTCTAAGGGAGGGAAGAAACCAACAGTCCTTCCCAAATATGATGTCTATGAGCCATGATAATGGCCAACAAGGCACAAAGACCCTAATAGTACAGTAGTGGCATGTGTCCCTCAACAGTAACCAACACCTCTCTAATTGGGCTTAAGACCTGCTCAACAAGAGGAAAACCATGCCTGGTACTGGAAACCTAGCCAGCTACTCAGGGCTAGTGAAGTCATGGGTCTTGGAGGAGAGCCTACAACCACTCCTTTACTAAACCAGCATAATCCCTAATGACGTTCTAAGTATTTGTCCTTATACCCACAGGTAATGGCAGTCTCAGCCCTCATCAAGGAAACTTCTTTTTACAACAGATGAAGACCATCACCTAAAACCACAATCAATCAAACTGTAGAGCTGTGGAGCCCATCCTCAGCTGACACATCTGCACAGCTCTGGCACCTAAGACTCGGGGAAGCACTGAAGAAGAGGGTCTGGAAAGATTGTAAAAGCCAGAGGACCAGGGAGTTTTCTGTGAGATTGTGTTGTTTAGTAACATCTGCAGATACACACAAAATTTCACCAACATTGGCTTAACAATGATAACAACAATGGACATGATAACATGAACAGGGCAAAAGCCCATGTGGCCTCAACCCTGCACACGTACTATTTATTGCATGAGCCAAAGTTGGAGAATGAAAAAGAGCTGTAATGTTGACTATCTACAGAATCACTCTGCTGTATCACATGTGTGCCCTCCATATGCTACTATTTTCTACTCTTTCTTGCCATGGGTGTTGATAAACACACACTGAATGACCTCACCATCTGCATCTGAGAGCGTAACTTGTGATATCTAGAGAAGGACCAGGATGTTCATACTCATGGCAAATGCTATCATGGCTCTTGCTCCTTTCTGATAGGCTACCAACTCCCTTAGAAGTTGCCCCCATGTTCGCCTGGGGACACTGTGTTTCCTGAGCATTCCTGGCAAGTGAGGAAGAATGTCAGCTTGTTTCTAATTCTCCCTCTAACTGTTGTCATTGTCACTTCTCCCTAAATTTATCTACTTAGGGCAATATTTCCTCCTGTAGTAGACACTGTCAGAGGATTACCTAATGAGTTTGTTCTTTCTGGGAGCACAACGCTGTGCATTCCAGTCTTCTCTGAAGTCAGGTGCAGCCTTAGGATGGGGATCCAAACAATAGAGTGAACAGTGACAGTGTGTACCCCCTAGAGTTCCTGCTGTGTTCCAAATCACAGCTCTCTTTATGCTACACCTCTCCATGGCTACATGAAAATAGTTATGAAACTAAAAACTGAAAGAGCCTAGAGCTCAGAATAAGTAAGCCTCCTGCTTACTATGTGGTCAGGAAAACCACTATTTGAAGGGAGAGTTGTCGTCTGTCATCTTCCATCACAGAGAGTTGATGGTTTTCCATCCATTCTAGTAGCCAGTTGTGGCTAAATATACTTGTTGCTCCTCCTGCCACTGAAGATACTTATAAGGGCTAAGGATCATCCCATGTTCCCCATACAGAGAAAGGCAAAAGAATCATAAGAATGTGGGGAGAACCACTGAACCTCAAAGTAATGCTGATAACACACTAACAGATCATCTGGGACCAGCTCTTTGTAGTTGGAAGCAGACATTCCTCTCCATGGATGATGGCCCAAGAGACAAAGAATTTCAACAGCATCAAACACTCAGGATGTCCTCTTTTCCTTCAGTGATAGCATTTGGGATTATGTCAAGTGTACATGCCTCTTCCTTAATCTTGAGGGTTCCTCTCTAAGAAGCCCACAATTAACACTGCCATCTTTGTTTACAACTGTACCCTCAGCATCTGAAATAGTTCCTGCTTCACAGGAGATGTGCAATGAAGCCTGTAAAATAAAGAGTAGACTTATGGAATTACAGCTAAGAGGAAGCTACATTGCAGATCCTACATTATAGCCAGTTTTGGAGAAGAAAGTTCCAAACTCAGACCTTGAAAGGTTGATAACCTTGAGAATCCTGCTTCTGCACACTCACTTCTCACAGTCTTCAACCTGATTGACATCTGTGATGATCACCCTTTATTGTGGTGCTGGGGCTTGAATCCAGAGTCCTAGACCTACTAGACAAGTGCTCCACACCTCCTCAGGTAGTGGCTATGTTCAGGGGACCAACTTGGCTATGCATGGTTCCCATATATTTGGTCAAACATGGTTCTATATGTTTATGTGAAGTTTGTTTCATTTTTCATTGCTTTTGTTTTTTGATATTAGAATTTAAATCAACACATTTTGAGTTGACTTCTAGAATGTGCTGGGTCCCACCCAATCAGTTAAGTATCTTAAATAAAGTCCCGACATTCCCCGAGGAAAGGGGGATTCTGCCAGCAGAATGGCTTTGTTCTCTAACTTCAGCTATTACCTGTCTCCAGCCTACCAGCATACATGGCAATTTTGAACTTGTTTGTCTCCATAATCACATGAGACAATGATTCTTTAAAAAGTGTTCTCTCTCTCTCTCCACAAAGACACACAGATAGACAGACAGAAAGACACACACACTACATAACACCCTTTAGATTCTGCTTCCCTTGAAAGCTTTTGATCTGTATCCTTTTTATCATTTTCCCTACAACTTCTCATTGACTAGGAAGATACAGATCTCCCTTATTTTAACTGAAGTCCTAAATACACAGAATTTTCTATTCATCCGGCATGCCTATCACACAATCAGATGTATAAGCAGTGGTTATTCTCTATGTGGTGGAGTCAACTCTCCTGGTAGGAGGCATAATTCCTTAGCATACATGAATACAGGTATACAGATGGTGAAGCACCTGGCTCATGAAAGACGCCAGTGAAAGTCTAAAGACAGCCATGGTAAGTTTCTGGACTATATGTAAAAGAGGTGTCCTTGGTGATGGATTATAGATGTCATGGAAAATAAATTACTATCAACATTCTACTAATAAAGTATTGTCCAATACAGCCAAAATTCCAGTCATTTTGCCCAACTATAGCAATCGCTGAATTGCCAAATTGTTGAAATGGACCATCTCCTATCTTTTCACACCCTCTTCCATGGTCCTGTACTGTATCATTTTGTATACTCTGTCTAAGTGTTTCATAATGAACCAAAGAAAGTCTAACTCAGTTCTGGTTATGTAGTATTAGCAAATAGAAGGATCACTAGAAGCTCTTGTTTAACTCAAATGTTTCTACACATCCTAGTATCTCCTCTCTCAGCTTTGTCCCAGGATTCCAACTCACTCAGTAGGGTGTAGGTCACTGGATTCTGCTCACTAATCTAAGTTCCTCAAATTATCCCAAAGTCACTGGCCCTAGACCAAACTGGGAAACACTAGGGTAAATAGTCTAGGTTTTCAATTCTTGTTATGGACAAACTCAGTGAGGCTGGGTTCAAACAGTCATGACAGTTAGTCACTCACTTCCCTCTGGGTTTAAGGGGTTCTTTTCAATTGCTCCAATTCCCCAGGCTGAGGCTAGTTTGGTTTTGCCCATTGGCTCAAAACTCTTTTGAGGCAAGGTCAACTGACAAGTTATTATTGCCATCTAGAACATGAAAATTACATCTCTGCCAAACTAGAGATGTGAAGAAAGAGGTCCTGAGACACAGCTGCATCAATTCAACTCCTCTAGTGCTGACCAAATAGCACTTGTAGAATATAAGCAAACTTTAGGAAAGTTCTAAGAAAGAGCTAAAGGAGAAAAAAGGAGCATTTATATTTTCCTCCTATTTAGCATGAGAAAATAGCCTGCCAAATGCAGGTTCATGTTAGTGACACTGTGACACTTTGGGGAAATAGTTATCAAAGTGATTCTGGCCACTATCATGTAGGAAATAACCCCAAAGCTGGAAGAAACAGGAGCCAAGATTTTCTGACTCTCCAAACCATAAAGATAACTGCATCCAAGGAGCTAAGCTAAGCCCCTTTCAACCACAAACACAGACCTCCACCTATCCCAACTCTGCTTTATGCCTGCTGCCATTAAGGCTATAGTGGCATAGTGACAATCATATCACATAGTAGGATAGCAAACATGCAAATGATTTCTGTGGGTAAGTGGCAGCAGCCAAAAGGCTGCTCACATTCTGATGATATGTTCAGCCTCCCTATTCAAATTCTGTGGTTGTCCTCTTGTCACACATTCTAATTAGATAGCTCAGTCAGTAAGGTGTTTTCTATGCAAGTACAAGGACCCAAGTTCTACTCTGAGAACATGCGTAGAAACCCAGGTAGGCTGGCATATTCTTTTTAATAATTGCAGGACTGGGGAGATAGAGACAGAAGGATCTCTGGTGCTCAGTGGCCAGTGCATCCTAATCAGGGAGCCCCAGATTATAGTGAGAGACCCTGTCTTAAAGAACAAGGTGGATGGCTCCCAAGGAATGACATCAATGTTGTAAGAGGAGCGGCAGCTTTTCTTCCCCGCCACCTATTATTAACCCCCGAAATAATTACACAGAAACTGTATTCATTTAAATTACTTCCTGGCCCATTATATCTAGCCTCTTCTTGGCCAACTCTCACATCCTGATCTAACCCATTTCTACCAATCTGTATAACACCACAAGGGCGTGGCTTACCGGGAAAGATTCTAACCAGTGTCAGTCTCAGGCAGGAGCTTCATGGCATCTGCCACACTGCCCTTCTTTCCAGCATCCAGTTTGGTCTACTCCACCTATCTAAGTTCGGCCTTATCAAAAGGCCAGGCAGTTTGTTTATTCAACCAATGAAAGCAACACATAGTCAGAAGGACCTCCTACACCACTTCCCCTTTTCTGTTTCAACAACGACAAAAAAGGCTTTCACTTTAACATAGTAAAATTACATATAACAAAACAGTTATACAGTTACATTATTTATATCTATTTTATCTTTTGGCATAACAAAGGAAAACTATAACTATCCATTTTTCAACTCTGTCAAAGACTCTAGAAGGATATAATATTACTTAAGTAAACAAGAAGTAAGCAACTTCCAAAACTCGAGAAATGACAGAGACATCTCGCTGCTTGGACAGTCACCCAAAGTTCTTGTGTACTGTTGGGGCATCCATCTTCAGCCTACAGGCCCATAGTATCCAGCAGACTTTTCCATGAAGCAGGAAATTTTAAAGACAGTTCAGTCACTTTCTTCTGTGTCCTGCAGAATGTCTCACAGACTCCTTTATAAATCAGGAACCCTGAAGGATCATGACACCTTTAGGCAAGTTCAGCAGTCATCTCTCTACGGGTTATTCATGTCCAGTTTATGCATCAGTCCAGGCAAGAGCAGTTTCTTGCCCAAATGGCCAACCAGCTCCATAAGGAGCCTCTTCGATGCCCATCTTCCTCTTGAAGTAGATTGGTGCTGCCAGGAGCAGACATGTCTCATTGTCATGAAAAGCCATAAGTTATTAAAACATTTTAAATGGCATATTCTGTAGTCTTTGAAAGATATGAAGAAGCCTATCTAACTGAAATATATCTCTATTTATCTAGAAAATCTAACTAACATGACTACAAACTTGACTATTATAGATATTATCTATTAACCTATGTTTCTTAATTATACATTACAGTTTTAAGTAAACTACACAATCACAATACCTTAATCAAGATCAGAAATACATATACATATAACAAAATTGACCTTAAGCTTGTATCAATAAATCAAGATTTATACCAATGCAAATTATTCATATCTATATCACATCAAGATTGACCTGTGACCTCTATGAGTATATGCATATGTGCACTCATGGCATCCTGACCCCTCTCTGCACACATATGCATGCACTATTTAGTTTAAGAACCAAAATCTATAAGAAGCAACTTTAAAGGAAACCTGAGTAATAGGTCTATTATTCAGAGTGAGTGACAGTCATAACACACATCAATTTTTAAAGTAGCAAAGAGAAAAGGGGTTGCTTTATTGATATGAGAGGAATGCAAATGTTTCCCAAATTAAATCTAACCTAAGCAAAAAATACAATTGCTGGAAACTTTTGAAGAGTGTCTGAAAGGGGCATCTATACTCAGAACTAGGCACACAAGCCAGGAAACCATATCAAATATACAATACAAAACAAGAAACCCAATATAGATGAATGGGTATAGCTTTCAATAAAACATTATTTATATTAACACTTGGAGGGCTGAATTGGATTTTGGCCCAGGGTATGCTAATTTTGGGTCTAGAAAAATTACAGTACAATTTATAATAATATTTCTGCTTATAAACATATAAAATAAGGTAGAAAGGAAATAACACTGATATTTATTGTAATTATGCATAGACAAGGCCCAGATTAAAAAAAAAGAGGTACCTATCACACAATTAAAAGTCATGCTAAGTGCTATCATACTGGAGTCATATAACTTTGGTGATGGGCACACAAATGTATGTTTAAATATATTGCTTATTGTGACCCTCACAACATACTGAACAGCTATCATTCAGTTCATGTTACCATTTCTCCTTTTACATATATGAAACTTGAAGCTCAGAAAAGTTAAGGGACTTGATCTAAGTTCAGGGCATCAGAGCTAAATTTTTAACCTGGGTCTACAGCACTTCATTCCATGAATTAATCTACAATCATCTGGAGGCAGAATGAATAATAAGAATATGATGCTTTGAGCCCAGCATAGTGGCACACACCTTTAATCCCAGCACTCAGGAGCCAGCTGCCAGCAGATCTCTGATTTCAAGGCCAGCCTGGTCTATAGAGCAAGTTCCAGGACAGTTGGTAATACACAGAGAAGCCATCGAAGAAGAAGAAGAAGAAGAAGAAGAAGAAGAAGAAGAAGAAGAAGAAGAAGAAGAAGAAGAAGAAGAAGAAGAAGAAGAAGAAGAAGAAGAAAAAAAAGAAGAAGAAGAAGAAGAGGAGGAGGAGGAGGAGGAGGAGGAGGAGGAGGAGGAGGAAGAGGAGAGAGAGGAGGAGGAAGAGGAGAAGAAGAAGAAGAAGAAGAAGAAGAAGAAGAAGAAGAAGAAGAAGAAGAAGAAGAAGAAGAAGAAGAAGAAGAAGAAGACAATGCATTAGAGAGACCCAGTAAACATGTACCTTTTTATTGAATGAACAAGTACAGTACTGAGTTTTTTGAGGAAGTTAATAAACTGCACCAAGATCATGGTGGGGAAGTTCTCTGAAGATGGAGGGCACCTTTGAGTGGCAGGCAGAGTAGATAACGCTAGTCCTAAAAGAAGACTAGATGCTATGAACCAAACTGGGGTTTCTCAAGTGTTCTTTGCTCTGATGTCTGTCATCTTCATTCTAATAGCTGCCTGTACCCAGATGAGATATGTGGTACTCCTTCTCTATCTCTCTATTCATGGTCCTGATGTCTATTCTAGGACTCATTATTTCATCAATTTAGGAAGTGATCAATTCTTGACCTTGTTACACGTTCAGCTTCTTGCTTTTGGTTCAATCTAGATATAAGATGAGGGCAGTATTGATATGACTATTCATAACTCCTCACTTAAGAGGCCTATAGTCCCCCCACAGACATGCTCTACTAAAGAGCCACTATTAGATGAACCAACCTACCCCACCAAACATAAAAGCCAGCCGAGGAAGAGAAGGTCACTTTTCCAAGAGTACAACCAAATGCCAATGAAGAGTGCCCTCAAAAACTCTGCCACACCTTTGCAGAGTGACATTGATAGGAGGTCAAGTTAACAGTGGAGAACACAGCCAATTTCTGCTCCTGTGGATCTGATAAGAGTTTCTCTTTAATAGAGGCATTATGATTTTCTATAACAAAGTTTACAGATGTTACGTGCATGATGTAATGGTTTGTTTTGTTTTTTCCAATGAATGTCATTATGTAATCAAAAGAAAGGAAGTAGTTAAAAGGCTTAGGAGTGAAATCTGGAGGCAAGAAAATAATTGTGTTTGACATAATGGTTCACATTGTTGACACCACAGATTTAACGAGGACATAAATTATAGCAGGAAGTGGGGTATCAGGTCAAAGAGATGATGGAAAGGCCTTCTACTAAACAAGGACACATATTTTGTGTTTCAAGCCATCTGAAATTTTCCATTGAACAGCTTATTTTGCCATATTTTCATAAATAAGTTTTTGCCTGTTCAAGGCCATGCTGGACTAAGTTTGACTTAATATGTGGTTCCTTCTATGCATCTTAATATGAGGGTGTTCAGAAACAAAAGGAAGGAGTTGGTTCCACACTTGAGCCATTCAAAGGACAGTGGGGCAATCTGTATAGACCATGCTAAACCCAAGACTCCAGCCAATGTTCTTCTGATATGCTCAGTGGAGGCCCCATGCTGCAATGTTTGTGCAAGCATTGCTCCAGTCACTCTGACCCATATCCAAACTGGTCTCTCTAGAACTGGAAGCTAAGATGGAAGCTGAGGAGTAAGAATTGATGCAGAGGGGGTGGTTCAGTACCTACAAAACGTGGGGAAAGGGTACAAGCCTGGGCAAGGAAGAAAACAGACAGTTATACTTTTGCCAAAAATTCTCAGGCAGTCCTTCAGAGGATTCTGAAGCAGATATCTCAACACACAAACATGTATTCCATAGCTATCTCCCTTTACTTCTCTGTCATCTCCATCATCTTCATTTCCATTTCTTTCTCTACTTATCTTTCAGTGCTGGAAGTGGGCTTCTTTAGGAAAGATCTGTCTTCAGTAAGGTAGCTGTGCAGGCAGGTAAGACCCCAAGTTGGGTGTTTTGCCAATGAATACCATCTTCTCCTTCATCAGAGAAGTCTGTGTGGGGTACTGCTGGGTCTTCCACACTTGATAGAAGATAAGCTTAAGAGAAGGACAGCATCTGATCTTGCATGTTGTTGGAGGCTGCTTGTTCATTCCCGGCTGCCCAGAACCGAAATAATCACTCTGAAACTGTATTAATTAAATCACTGCTTAGCCAATCACTTAAGTGTATTGCTAGCTAGCTCTTACATATAGAATTAACCCATTTTCATTATTTTATATTTTACCATGAGGCTTGCAGCTTACTGGCAAGGTTCCAGCTGGCAACTCACATCTTTCCCTTCTAATGGCTCCAATGGCGTCTCTCTGACTCTGCCTTCTTTCTCCTAGCATTCAGTTTAGTTTTCCCCACCTAGCTCTATTCTGCCTTACCAGGCCCAAGACAGATTCTTTATTAATCAATGGTATTCACAGCATACAGAGGGGAATCCCACATCAACTCCCCTTTTCTGTTTAAATAAAAAGGAAGGTTTTAACCTTATATGTTAAATGTAAAATTGCACATAACAAAACAGGTATCAAGTACGAATTATAGCTACAATATCTATATATACTTTATCTTTTTATCATAACTAAGGAAAACTATAATTATAACTATCTATTCTTCAACTCCATCAAAGACTCCAGAAGGATATATTACCTAAGTTAACAGGAAGTACATTGTGAGCAACTTCCAAAGCTCTAGAAATGACAGAGACATCTCACATCCTGAACAATCACCCCAAGTTCTTCTGTACCATTAGGGAACCCATCTTCAGCCTATTGGCCCATAGTATCTAGTAGACTTTTCCACAAAGTACGAAATTTCAAAGACAGTTCTGCCTATATTTGGAGTTTGTCAGCAACTTTTTTCTGTGACCTACAGAATGTCTTGCAGATTCTTTCATGAAGCAGGAACCCCAAAGGACTTGTCTCACCTTCTTTAGGCAACTTCAGCACTCATTTTTCTGTGGGTTCTGCATGTCCAGTTCATACAGTGTAACATCAAGAGTCCAGGCAAGAGCAGTTTCTTGCCCAAATGACTAACTAATGCCATAAGGAGCCTCTTTGGTGCCATCATCCTCTTGAAGTAGATTGGTGCTGCCAGGAGCAGATGTCTCATTGTCATGAAAAGTCCCAAGTTATTAAAACATTTTAAATGCCATATTATGAAGGTCTCTGAGAGATTTGAAGAATACCTATCTAACTGAAATATATCTCTATATATCTAGAAAACCTAACTAACATGACTACAAGATTGACTATTATAGATGATTATCTATTGACCTGTATTTCTTAATTATACATTATGTTTTCAAATGAGCTGTACAGACACAATATCTTAATCAAGAGCAGAATATATATAACAAAATTGTTCTTAAATTAGTATCAATAAACTAAGATCCATACCAATGCAAATTATTGATCTCTATATCATATCCCCCTTTAAATGTAAACAAACATTTATAAACAATATTTGGGAATTTGGGCATAGTTCTCGCCAAACTACTTCCTGCTGTTTGCTGGGTGAAGTATTTTTGGGGATGTTCATGGCCATCTTTTGTGGGGTCTTTATCGATCAAACCACATTAGCCTGGAAGGGATCCATAGGTTTTCATCTTCTATGGAAAACAAAAGAAGAACCTCTTTTCTAAAGCAACATATCCTTAGACTCAAATTTTGAAGTCAAGAAACCTTTAAAATATATATGTTGGTTTAGCTTAGAAGCCCATACAGTGAAATGACTCTCTATACTTAGTTCCTTCACAGTCAAAAAAATGTAAAGAAAACACAATAATATATATATAACCCAGACTCTTTGTGTATATTCCATCTTTACATGGCTTATTTTTCTTATTCTATTATTTTTCTAAAAGTTTAATATTTATTTTATTATCTTTACTCCTTTAATCTATGACTATCCATACTCTTTTATATTATATTTACTGCCTCTTTACTCTTTTTCTTTTCTCTCCCAAGCCTATGTACATTTATTAAACACTGCAACCCATTTAGAGGTCTTTTTTATCTGAATCTGTCTTCATTGTGTAACTGAAATCCTTTTCTGTCCAGGAGCATTTCTTAAAATGTTAAGTGGCTAAGCATTAAGTGTGGCAGAGGTCTATTTAGCTCAAGCCTAAATGGTCTCAGCCACATTTTCAGGCACACAGTGGGTCTATGTTGCCATTAAGCAAGTTGTAACACTCTACTTACAAACCTCATTTAAATGTTCTATAGCTGGACCACCCAAAACAGTCAGAGCCATTTGTGCCCATGAACCAGGATGCCACCATTTTGAAACCGCACAGTTTTTTTTTTCTGCTACTGCTGAATCAGAAAGACCTCTCTTATAGGAGATGTGACCTGCTGCCAGCAAGCAGAGCCCATCAAAAAATGCATCTAAATGTTGTTCTTCAGTGTCTAGAATTCCTTTCCAAGCCTTTTCAGGTTTTATGTGGATTTCGTAAGCGCACATTAGAGCACCAATTTTTTTTGTTGGAAGCTGCTTGTTCATTCCTAGCTGCCCAGAACCAAAATAATCACTAAGAAACTGTATTAATTAAATCACTGCTTGGCCAATCACTTAAGTGTATTGCTAGCTAGCTCTTACATATAGAATTAACCCATTTTCATTATTTTATATTTTACCACGGGGTTTGTGGCCTACCAGCAAGGTTCCAGCTAGCAGCTCACGTCTTTCCCTTCTGACGGCTCCATGGCGTCTCTCTGACTCTGCCTTCTTTCTCCTAGCATTCAGTTTAGTTTTCCCCACCTATCTCTATTCTGCCCTGCCAGGCCCAAGACAGATTCTTTATTAATCAATGGTTTTCACAGCATACAGAGGGGAATCCCACATCACTTGCATACATTGATTTAATAGTTTCTAGCAATTATGTAACATAAGGTAGTGCTCAAAATATGTGTGGCTAGGTTAATTAGAATAAAATTAATTAATATTATCTCTGAAGAAGGGAGAAAGGATATTAAGTGGACAAAAATAGCAAGTAAAACAATATAAGAAGGTCACAACACAAAGCAGCTGGAGAGGAGGTCATGGAGAGCAGAGCTGGGCATAGTGGTACACACCCAGCACTTGCAGAGGGCAGGTAGAGGCAGAATGATTGGGAATTCAAGGTTATCCTTTGCTACATAGCAAGCTGGAGGTCAACCTAGGTTTCATGAGACCTTGTCTCAAACAAACAAATAATTTAAAAATAATATGTCCTTAAAGCACTAATAAACACATGCTAACACACATACCTTCTACAAGGACACACACATACACACACATACATATACACACACACACACACATAGACACACAGACATATGAACATACAAAGCTTAAACAGGAGATAGTGCACAGAGATGGAGTGTTTATGGCTCTAGTGAAGTAGCAGAGATGATAACTTAAGACCACAGTTTACTCTGTTCTGGAAGTTTGTTGTAAGGAGGCCACTTACTCACTTTCCGGCTGCCCAGACTCCTGAAATAATCACACAGAAACCATATTATTTAAATCACTGCTTGGCCTATTAGCTCTAGCTTCTTATTAGCTAGCTCTTACATATTAATTTAACCCATCTCCATTAATTTGTGTATCGCCACGTGGCTGTGGCTTACCGGGTAAAGTTCCGTGCAGTGTCTGTGTCTGGTGTGGCTACATGGCTTCTTCTCCTCTGCCTCCTTTCTCCCAACACTCAGTTTAGTTTTCCCCACCTACCTAAGTTCTTCCCTGCTATAGGTCCAAAGCAGTTTCTTTATTCATTAATGGTAATCACAGCATACAGAGGGGAATCCCACTTCAGAAGCCAAAACCGAAAATCCAGTTCTGGATAGGGTCACAATCCCAATCAAGGTTTCTAAGGAAGAAGCTTTCTTTTCCTCTCCCAGCTTCTGGTCAACTACAATGACATTACAATGGACTCTATGTTGACCTTCACATGACTTTCATCCTTAGGTCTCAAATCTCTCTCTGCTTCCCTCTATAAAGATACCTGACCCTGGATTAGATAACTCCAGACCATCACAACTTCACAGCATTACCTAAGTTAAATCTGTTAAGGCTTATATTCCAAATAAGGTCACATACACAGTGATTCAAACTTGGACATGGGATCTGAGCAGCCACTATTAAGCTCACTACATGTGAGGCAAATGCATGAAGCATAGTAAAATAAGACATTGGGAAAATCAAGAACTGTAGTGTGTTGGAGAACATGTGTCTTATTAAAAGCCATTCATAGTGACTGCAGGAAAAAGCAATTTTCAAGGTTTATACATGGTCCCCATGTGCCCAGTTTAGAACTCAAAGGTGATCTCAGATGCTCTCATCCATAGGTGGCATCATAGATGCTAACAGCATGTCTACAACAATAGCAATGGAGACTAAGAATGTCAGACTTGTAACATCTTAGGTTCAAGTCAGAGCTAACTTCCTATCTACCTTTCAGTTGGTAGAAATCAGGAGAAAATATTATCACATATGAAGGTTAACAAATTAATGACTGGCAAGAGGCTATTCTGTTTCATCACACACTACAAATGCAACTCAAGCCAGCAAGCACGGCCTAGCATAGCATCCTGAGCCAGGCCCACTTTTGAAACTGAACCAGAAGACCTATCTTAGAGCTGTTCCTCCTGACATATTTCTGGAGCACAAACTCAGGATCCTTCACACACCCTCATGTTAAAAAAAATAAAAAGGAACATGTGAAGTTTTGATGGATAGCCAGCACTGGTAAGCACCTGGGCCCAGAGTTCCCTTCTCTGTAACCTGAGACTCACACCCCCTGATCTCATGTTTCTTGAGCCTCTACTTAGTGACAAGCAGTTGATAGCATTAATTTTGCTCCTAGAGATTATCAGAAAAATGAGCTGATTCCTACAGTCTAGGGAAGAGAGAGAAAGCAAGAACAAGAGATGGGGGTAGTGTTTTACTAAGAGAAGAGGTCATACTGGGGGGGGTGAAATGTCCCAGAGGCTAAATTAAGATCCAAGTGTTCACACAGGCACAGAAGTGCATTATCACAATATAAAAGAGTCCTTACATGTCCAGAGTCCTGGACACCAAGGAACTAATCCTACAGTAGGCAAGGTGTCAGGTCACACTGCTGCAGGCAGCACAGCCTCTACCCTATCAGTAGGAGCTTTCCTTCTGCCAATTCACAGTGGGCACTCAGCTCATTCTCAACTTCCTCCCATGTTTCAATGCTCCCACAAAGAAATCTGAGCTGTTCAGCCTTCTGCTGATCTGTGCACAAGCAAACCTTTGAAAGTCTTTCTCCCAGAGCTCCCAAGTACGGCGAGGGTTAAAACTTGTCATGTCAAGATTCTTCTCCAATGCCAGACCAACTCAGCATCAATTTGACATAGATTTCTTTGGGGGAAATCTGGGTTAATCTTTCTGGGCGGACTGTCCATTTGACAGACAGAAAACGGTACTGAAGTGAGTTGGCACACCTCCTCCATGACTCTCTCCCAGTCCTGTCTTTGAATTAAATATTAAAAAGGGCAATTAAATTTAGAAAAAAAGCAATCTGATGTTTACAGACCCTCATAGGTAATTTATGAATGCTGCATTCTTGGTCCCGTTGTGTTTAAAGAATTTAATTTGGAGACAGGCGTCTACGAGATGCAGAACCTGTTCCTGATACTCAGGGGAGAAGAATTGAAAAATGCAAAAGGCTGGGCTGACATCCACAGCTGAGGCCGTGGTGGGCATCCATCCACCTTCCCGAGGACGTCTTTGATCCTCTCTGTGTACGTGCATGCAGATACCTTATGCAGGCTATACTTTGACCCGTGTCTGTCTATGTATCTGCTTATTAAACAGACTCATGGAAACATGAGTCTTTAAGGATCAGAAATAAACTCAATTAAATGCAACACAGAATTCCTGATTGGTGTAGCAACAGCAGCAAAATCTTGCTAAATCTGTAACTGGGAGTCAGCTGTGGAAACTTTGGGTGAAACATAACCTAGTGATGTGTGTTCTCTATATACAAGGACCTATGCAATCTCTCTGGAATAACCAGACTATAACAGATACGTTGTTTAAAGAAATTGGGTGAAGCATACACAGAAATTCTCCGTGCTGTGTATTTACTACTTTTCCAAAAACTTAAAATTATCCTCCGACAGAAGCTGCGTTATCATCTGGAGCTATCAAGCTAGCTTTTGATCTGAAGACCTGAAAAGCAAATATTTGCACCTGGCTAAGCTCTCGGAGTCACCACCCAGTGTAAGGAGAGGAAACTGCAATTGTGAGCTTCAAGTTCATAGTTACTTTCTGGCTTAATCTTTTCACAAGTTTGTCATTTGTTTATGCAAGGAGGAGGTAAGCTCCCTGACAGCTGTGATCATAGCTACCGGATCCTCCCCTGCATCTCTGCTTCCTGGCAGGGTACCGGTACTTGGTGTGCACTAATAAAATCTGTGACGACGATAAATGATAGTGACGGCCTTACATTTCCTCCCGTCCTCTAAGGGGTGTCCCTTTCTAAATTCTGCGCCTCTGAGAACTGGCCAATGTGGAACATAGGACAGAGCATGGTACTGTGGTCTGGAGAGACAGTGTGTCACATGACTCAGAGCACGCCCTCCTCCCACTTGCAATGTAGTTAATGCCTCTTACACATGCCAGGGAAATAGTGAACAGATCAGAAGGATGGGGCTGGAGGCCTTCATAGGAAGAGGAAAGGAACTTGAATACAGAGAAACAGATTTGGAGGTTATAGGAGAGATTTTCATACAACAAGGGCTTTGAGCCTCCAAAAGGAAGATGAAAGAATGCCACAGACATCTGGAGAAGCCCAAACCAGTGATCAGAAGAGCATGCCCAGACAACATGCTGATCACTCGGGACCTGTCAAGAGACCTACCTGTTTTCTCCTTCCGTTATTCTTTTCTCTCCTCTATTTTCTATGAGTCGTCTCTGTCCCCTACAACACTTGACACAGAAAAGAAAGCATCAAGCATCCTACCAATCTGTGGCTGTCCCTCCCTGCACTTGTAATAAGAGAATAAAAGGTGGTCATAGCCAGCGGCCATTTACTGAAGATCTATCATGCAGAGGATTTATATCAATGAGCAGTCTCATGTCATCTTTACATCAATGAAAGATGATGCAAGCAATAGTAAAAACTATTACTATCCCTTTCTATATGCAAACAGTAATAGAGATTCAGTGCGACTCTGCAGCATGACTGCGGTCACAGTATCAGAGAGCTGCAGGGGACAGGGCAAATCTCTGGCCTGCATTATTCCATGACTCGACTCTCTGTGATCACCCCCTCCCCATGAAAATCTTAGAGCTGAATCCTCCTTCAAGTGCCTCCTGGCTATTCTCTTCTTGCCACTAACTTAGTTAACTTAGTTCAGTAGGGCATTATCTGTTAGCTGGGTCATGACATCCTTACTGACATCTTCCATAGTCCACCAGAATTATCTCCCTAATGGAAGATTATAGTCCTCTTACCTTCCTTTCCAATAATAAACAAAATGGTCACATATCTTGACATGCAAGTTCAGTGGTTAAGAGCACCAGCCGATCTTTCAGAGGACCAGGCTGAGTTATTAGGCCTCACATGATAACCCACAACCATTAGTACCTCCAGCTCCGAGGGATCCAATGCCTTCCTCTGACGTCCATGGACAACACACATACACACACACACACACACACACATACATATGCACACACATGCACACAAGCACAGTGCACATATTTACGTGCAGGCAAATCACTTACACATAAAATAAAATACATCTTTAAAAGATTTGCTATGTCTTTAGTCCATTATCTTTAAAGTGGTTGATAACGAAAGATGAGCGATATTTCTTTTTATTTTGCTTTTTTAAAGTGGTTTTTAATTAAAACCCATTGTTTTAGTTTCCAGAGTTTATTATTGACTAATAGAATAATGTTAAACTCTACTCACCAGAATTGATTGAGGGTTATTTACAGCCAGTAGTGTGTTAAATTCTCATAAATACTATTTGAACATTATAAAAGATTCTTTTTCTATGGAGTCAAATGTTAGAATTCATATATTCAGTCTAATAAACTTTATTATAAAATTTCATGAAATATAGATTTTTATTTTCATGATCTATGAGAGAATGAAAATGTATTGCCTCAGTGACCATGTAACTACACTTATAAGTTCCTAGTTTATTTTTTAAACATTTACTTTGTATATTTTGTAACACTATATAAAATACAACAAAGGACTATCATTACTGTGTGCTTTCAGGTGATAACTCAGACTAGCAGTAATCACATTTGCCCCATTTAGTTTGTGAGCTTTGGATGTTATTAGTTTCCTTTCTTTACATAATTTAATTCTTTAAATTTTAGTTTTTAGGGAATTTAACACATGAATATTGTATTAACATCATTTCTGCTCTTCCTTCTACCTCTCTTCCACTGATTCCTCCTGTCCCCCATCCAACTCCCTCTCAAACTCATGACCTCTTCTTCATTATTATTGTTAAATATATTATTAACACGGACGCACAAGCAACCTAAGCACATGGGGTTTGTTTGCACATGCTTAGCATATATTTTAAATTGCCTTTGACTTTAATCTTTCTCAATGAACTTTTAGATACAACTTAGAAACTGTACAAAATTGGACTACCCAATTTAGTTTAAATTGCCATTTACTTTAAAGTCTTAAACCACTTTTCTTTGTTATGGTAACTGATACATCTACTGTCAGTTTTATTTTTTGTTGTTGTTGTTTGTTTGTTTGTTTTTGAATAATCCCATTTCTACTGGAAAAATTGAAGAACAAAATTTATAAACTAAACTTTAGGTTTTATTTATTACCAGATATCCTGCTACATAGTGAGAAATCTCCTACGGTTAACTCTCCCCCTTCATTCTTTTGGTTAAACCAGTTATGTTTTCTGCCCTTACAAGGCCCTGAGACACTTCTGTCCCTTGGATGTAGCTGTGCATTAGTAAGGATGCTCCTTCAGTCGCTCTGGTATGTCAGCTTCCTTTTGGACATATGTAAAAACACATATAATTGATGCCAGGCCTGAGGAAGGATCTAAGCTACAAATCGCTACTCAGGTGTCATCAAGTCCCCATGTTTCAGTGTGTGGCACTGGAGATATTTTCACTGAAAGTCAGACCTGGGAGGAGAAGACAGAAACCATGCCTTTCCTGATAAGGCTGCCTTGGGCACCATCACATGTCTGATGTGAACTGCTGGTGCGAGGAGGAAGCTTATTCCAAGCCGGTGCAAAATCCTGCACTGGATAGAGTTTCTTGTGAACTAAATAAATACTTGTCAAATACACACACCTTGGAGACAGTCTGAGTTACCCCTTCTGTTTCCTCCGTATTCTTGCTCCACTGATGCAACATGGAGTCTTTAGATTAACATAAAACAAGTTTACATTATTAACACGCTTGTGTATTACATCACAACAGATGGGAGCAAGAATTATTTACAATAAACACGCTGCTTTGCATTTTCGTCATTTTCCAGCTTTTAATGTTATGATTTTCAACTCAAGGATTTCTGTTTCCTTTTGAGTCAGAATTTTACTATGTAATTCAGGCTGAACTGGAACTCCTTCTGCAGCCCATGCTGCCCTCATTCTCATGAACTTCCTACCTCTGGTTCCCAGATTGTGAAGATAACAGTGTGAGCAACCATATCCAACTATGTTTGATTTTTTTCTACTGCGGTGGTTTGAAAGAAAATGACCAAAGGAAGTGGCACTTTAGGAGGTGTAGCCTTGTTGGAGGAAGTATGTCATTGTGGGGGCAGGCTTTGAGATCTCTCTTTCGTTTAAGCTTCACTCAGTGTGACACCCAGTCTACTCCCTCTTGCCTTCTGATTAAGGTGTAGCCAGCACCACTGAACACTGCTATGCTCACCACCATGATGATAATGGACTGAATCTCTGAAACTGTAAAATGCCACGTCAGTTAAGTGGTTTTTTTAATAAGAGTTGCTATGGTCATGGTGACTCTTCACAGCAATAGAAACCCTAAATAAGACAGAAGCTGGTACCAGGGAGTGGTATTTTGCTGTGATAGGCCTGACCATGTTTTTGCATGGAGGAATTCGGTCTTTGGTACTTTGGATCAGAAAAGCAGCGGAATTCTTTAAACACTGCTTACTGGACCACACTAGTAAGAGTATGGAAGACAGTGGTGTTGAGTATGATTTGATGAACTGCAAGGACCTTATCAAGAGGTCGCAGAGGAGAGGAATATTAATTAATATGTGGCCTAGAGATTGTCTTGTGATATTTTGGTGATACAGGTATTGTAACTGCTGCTGGATACTGAAGAAACAGAAGCACACTATCAAATAAGAACTCATAGCTATAGTCAAACCCAGGACCTTTAAAAATATGCTTTCCTTGTATCTTAACTATTTCAAAGTATAAAATCAAGCAGCGGTTTGCACATTCCCTATGTTCCTTAGTCATCAGCACTCTTTAGTTTAGACTAGAAAAAGGAGGTTAAAGAAAACCTTAGTCCATTAAATCATCACTCCCCACTCCTCCATCCCCAACCTCTGATGGAAACCAAGCTCTTTTCTGTCTCTATTAATCTACCTATCATATACATGGGAGCCATCCCTCTGTCTGGCTTCTTTCACTTAGCCAGTGTTTTAAAAGTCCAGATATGCCAGAACCAGGATCAACATTTCTTTCCTTTTTATAGCTAAGTACTATTCCATTATAAAGACATATACCGTCTTCTGATTATCCATTCATTAGTGAACATCTGACTTGTATCTGTTTTTGGGCTATTAAGGCCAGTTCTTCTGTGAACATCCGTGCATAAGTTGTTGATGTGAACACATTCTTAGTCACTTGAGGATGTAAATATGCTCAGAACCAGAATTGCTGGGTAATATAATAAGTCTATGTTAACTTATTGAGAAATTTTTACTCTTTTTCACAGAGCCTGTACCAATTGACCCTCTCTCCTAGCAGTGTGTCAGCTCCACCCTGTCCACAAGGTCCTGTGACATGAAGAAAAACTATAGCACTACTTCTTTAAAAAATTATACGTATCCTGATAATTTTAAAGTTGAAAATGTTATCTGTTGCTGGATACTATGTAGCCATCAACCTAGTATTTTTGTTTTGCTTTGTTTTGCTTATGGTTTTTTAAAGGTTCACTAAAATAAAAAACATGGAGGGTATCCAAAAGAGGCTGCATATTGCTAAGCATACCCTGTTCTTACTATCTGGACTGTTACAGAAAGAAGTTTGCTGAGCCTTGATATAAATGATCCTGTTACTTTAAGCTACCTGTGGGACATTTCTCTGCTTGGTTAATGGTCATAATGCAATTGCAGTTTTAGGATCTATAATCTTATATTTTACCCACCTCCAGTCTTACAATATTCTACACTAAGTCATAGTTCTTAGAAGTGTTATTCTCCAGAATATTCTAGGTGCTGCACACTAACCTTGCTCTTCTGAGGTTTGATCTTCTCATACACTTACTAACTGAATAGTTTCTCAGCCTTTGGCTAAGATCAAGTACAACTTACACAGAGAAGTTTTTCCCTCAAGATTCTAACATGATGTGCCCCATCTTCCATATGCTTGGAGAATTTTTCTCTTTACTCAATCCAAAAACCAGAGTAGGAGTTCAGACAGATTTGGGTGGAAATAGTACAGATTCCTACCTGGTTCTTTAAGAACAAGGAATCCATCCTGTTTCTTATCTCTAACATTGTCAGTTCAAAACTGCAATAGTTTAGGACAAGCAGAAGTGAGGCCGAAGGTAAACAAGCTTCACAATTTCATCATCAGAAAAAACAGTTACCTTCTTTACTTGGGGACAGCTAGGCATTAATCGTGCTGTGCCCACCCTCCTTGACAGCACAGTTACTCCACTGGGAATCAGTCCTGACAGGGGCAATGTTCCCTGCCCAACTCCCTTGCCAAGAATAAGTTTACAGTGCCTGCCATGACCACCCAGGATGACTGGGGCGTCTCACATGTGTATCCTCAAACATTTGAGGTCTCCCCTCCCAATCAATCACCCCCGTTGATTGATAATATTAAACCAGTTTCTTTTCCATATCCTTCTTGGGCCAACTCTTGCCTTGCCTGTGGGAAGTGATGGCTCAGAGAAGCTGAGCCTTCAGTCCGTTTTCCTCTTAACTGATTCTGGCAGGAAGTCCTTGGTAATTCTGCCATAAAAAATGGCATTTCCATGTCTGACATACAATTTATCATTACATCCCTTGGAAAGAAATGGAGATCTGGGTAGTGTGGTGAACTGTTCGGGCCCATGGTGTCATTTGCCCATAAATCCAAATTTAGATTAAATCTTTACAGTTTGCGAGAGCATAATTTGGAGAAAATGATGGGTTATGCTCAGTTGTCTATACCTTTGGAAATTCTGGAGGCCAGAAACATGAGGCCAGACGCTAGACATCACCAGTGTTCTGGAACACGCTCAGCGCAATTCCAAGAAATGTTGCCCACAAGAAATCTGAAACCTCTAAACTAATAACAGATGTTGCAGATGTTATGGGGAGCATTGTGTTTTCCTGGTACCCGAACTCCTGGAAGAATTATGAAAAGGCATCAGTCTTTCATCTGGGTATTTGACATTGTGTAGATGAAACACCCGTCTAAGACAGTAGGCACTAAACAAATATATGGTGAAAAATGTCTGGCTGGCTGACTTGATGAAAGACTGAGTTTTTGCTTCTTATCCAGATGTTTTGGCTTCACGGAGGCACTTCCTGGGTCTGCCAAGCTGATTTGTGATCCTTGAGTGAAGGGTGATACACGAGCACAGAACATTATCCCGGCAAATGAGTACATGACACCATTGTACTTAAAATGAGGTCTTGCCGGCTGCACCCAAGGCGTTTGACAGAGCCACCCGTCCACTTTCAAGTGCTTCTGACAGATGAGCCCCTCATTTGCATGTGTCTCAGCACGCTCCATGCGGAAACTGTTAAGTTATTATTAGTAGTGATAATGGAATCATCACCAGGAATGTATTCATATTTCCAATGTTGTCACTGCAGATTGTTTGCTGTTAAGAAGAAAGCCCATTGGGCATAAATATTTATGGCTGGAGGGATGTCAGGTTCTTTAATCAGAAACTGGATTGGCCTTAATTGAATCTTGGGGACAAATTTAAGCTCTGTGCTGATTGTGCGGCTTTTTTTGTTGTGTGTGAGCAGAGTTTTCTCCGTCTCTCTCTTGGACTCCCAGGGCAGACACTTCTGTCAGATGAGCAGGTAGGTCACCTCTTAAGGGGTGCTGGGACCTTAGATGTGTATGGCATTGTTTTGGAGATTGACAGAGCTTTGGATGACCAGAAAAAGTGAGCATCCAATCTCTGGAGCTTGCTTCCCAGAGGCATTTACAAATAAGGCTTAATTTAAGAAGGTTGTAAGTCCACTGTCCCCATGAAGATAGGCTTTATCCTAATCACAATGGCATCTTTATTCTCTTTGCTGTTCACTGTCTGGAATTAGATGACTCCACAATCTACATAGAAATTAGAGGCCAGGGCCTATGTTTGATATTGATAGTAAAGAGATGAAGTAGACATAGCTCTGGCTTCAATCTATTCTCTATCTAAGGGAGTCTAGATAAATGGAAAAGACTCCCACCAGCAGAAGAGAACCTTGCACAAGCTAGTCCGAATTCAGGAGGCTAGATCCTTCGAGAAGGAAGAGGTAGGACTGGAGGGAGGTGACTAACCAGCGGCAGGGCTAAACTACTACAGGGCTTGCAGATTCTGCAGCAGCAGGAGGTCCAGCAGTATAGAAAGGCATGTGCATGTGATTTAGAAACTCAGGGACCACATGGCAACTTGGCCATTTTCTCACTTAGAATCTCACTACCCTGGAATATAAAATAAGTAGAAAAACATCCACTCAAAGAGTTGCAGATATTAAAACGAACTGAGCCCATAAAGTGCTAGGAACATAGTAAGTTCTCAAATAACGCAGGTCTCTTGGCTTTCCTATGATGATCCTGGGCTCCTATGTGGCATAGGGGACAGAGACATAAGTAACAGGTATCATTTGGCTCAAGGAGTATAGATAAAGAAGGGTCCAATGTCCTCTTCTGTATGCTCATATGTCAGGAATAACCAGCTATTAGATAGCATGTTGGACCACCACTACGTGTTTATAAACAAAGTCAACAATTTGAGGGCTCTTATTCCTGGTTCCCCAGCACGGAGCCCAAAGCCACCTCACACAGATGGATTCTTAGTGACTTTTCTTATTGCTCTGAACTGATAAATTCCTGATGAAAAGTCACCTAAAGAAGGAAAGGTTTGTTCAAGGGCATACAGTCCATCTTGGTGGGAACGGTGTGATGCTGAGTGTGAGACAGCAGTGACGTTGTGCAGTCAGGGACCACAGAGAGAGGGATGCAGTGCTCAGCTTGCTCTCTCCATTCCATACAGACCAAGACGCAGGCCCATGGCACAGTGCTGCCCACGTTCAGGGTAGGCTGCCCTTTCTCAGCTAAAACTTTCTGAAAACAGCCTCACAGACACACCCACAGGGGTGCTTCCCTGAGGATCCTAAATCTCACCAACCTGACAATGAAGATTAACCCTCACAGACTGGGCTCAAAGAAAGTCCATTGGTTGAACAGATGCATGGAGAAACAATGAATGGGTGAGGAGGTGAGGAAATGAGCAAAGCACCAGGTGATCTTGAGGGTTGACTGTCTTCCTAAGAACATTCTCCATGAGCTACCACATCTTAACTTTGACAGGCAAGGAAGGGCTTTGCCTATCACCCTCAGGCACCAGTTCTTCTAAGTTTGACATCTTTCCTGAGGGGCCCAATCCTAGATTATACTTTGAAGGTATAAACATTAAATGAAGAATGGTATATTGAATTAATCAGAGAAAACCAAAATTTCCTTTCATATCTATGGGAAATTTCCATTGTCCCAGATAGAGCTTGTTGCACGACAATAAATACATAACTAAATAAAGCCATAGCCTATACCAGGCACTATGTAACCCTGTGTTTTCCTTGTCATTAAGAGCTCCCTTTCCTTCTCTCTCTATCTCTCTCTCTCTCTCTCTCTCTCTCTCTCTCTCTCTCTCTCTCTCTCTCTCATTTATCCAGAAATTTCTTTAGTGATAAATTTCCTTTTGCATACTTTCAAAGAAAAATAAAGTAAAGCATAAGACCTGGTAAAGCATATTTCCAAGAGAGTTGGCCTTTGGGCTGTTGCGGCTCTTCTACCAGCCCATGCCAGTTGGTCTGGACCCCATGATGTCCCAGCCCCACGGCTGCGTTCCTCAGAGCTGGCAGGAAGTGATGCTCATTGTTGTCTTCTCATTTCCCAGCCCTTTGGTGTTCCCAGATGTTTTAATTACAGAGGAAAGGGAGCGGATGATTCTGGCCATATGTCTCCATTCCACACAAATAAATCTCCTCGCCATCCAGCGCAGCTCCACGGCACTTCAACCATCCCACTGAAAGTGATGCTGTCGGGCCTAATCACCATCTTTAATCCTTCAGTGAGCATGTTAATTCAGGGAGCACCGGCTGGGACTGCCATCCCTGGGAAATACTCAATCTAGGAACAATTAGACTTCCATTGCAACAAGATGTTGCCTCTCCTCTGGGAAGAAGGGTGCTTTCGCAGACTGCACTAGGAAAAGACGCTGGGAGATGGATAAGCATTGCCAAGCAGGTCTGGTGCAGGCACCAGGGAAATAATTTTCAGATGGGATGTTTGCATTCTTCACACCACGTAGAAACTCAGGCACCAAACCACTATCTACAGAATGTCCAGCTGCAAAAATGCTTTATCCTCCCAGAACCTCCTGAAAAAATTCAAGGAGTTTTTCCAGATGTATATCAGTAGCATGTGCATGTGAGCGAGCACACACACACACACACATGCACACATACAGGCACACACAATCACAGGGAGCTCTTCTGAGGAAATAGCAAATGCTGGCAGATATATTTAGTGCTCTGATTCAATTTCACTAAATGCTAAATTTGCTTTTGATATGAACATCACCACACATAGATTAAGAACAAACCCACAAATATTCTATATGCTTTTTGGTTGCCAATATAGTCCCTTGTGTTCTGCAATGCCACAGGACCCAAGAGTAAACACAGAGGAGACCCTGAAGTATAACGAATACAGCAGTGCAGTGCACACTTGTCCAATCCACGTCTTGAAGTTTTATACATTTTTAAACCCACATAAATCCAGCACAGAGAACCAGCCATCAATATAGCCAGAGGGCAAAGGCCTTCCTGAGCCCTTACCCTGTCATTACTCTTCCCAAAGCCAGCAGGTAATCTAATCTCTGTGGATTGGCTTGGTTTCCTTTTGAATTACGTGTCAATGGAGCCACATGCCTTCTTGATGTGCTTTCTCAAGGGTAGCGTCTGATGTCAGTATTAAGCCCAGACAGCTCCTGTGTGGTGGGGAGTAGCAACGACTCTTCAGTTCCCATTGTAAGGGAATATGAATGTACCTAGTAAAGTGCTAAGTATCGCAAAGAATACAAAGTAGTAAAAGCCATGTGGGACACCCCCAGGAAGACATCAGAGATCATTTAAAGCTGCTTTCAATGCACAAAGATTAAAAAGTAAACATCAATATCAATAATTAAAATGAACAAGATGTTTTGATAAAGGGGCAATGGTCTGTTAAACATGAGTTCACTGCATCTGTGTAGTTTTGTATAAGTTATATGAAAAGGGGAGGGGAGAGAGCATCCGAGCAGAGTAGGAGGGTGAAGAATTCCAGCTCCTGCCATAGTGTCTATACTTCTTGGACACAGAATCTGGCCCAAGCCATTCCCTTCATCCTGATGCAACTTCCCATCTAGATGGAAATGAACTGGGCAGGTTCATTTAGATAGTCCATCTAAAAAACGGACCCGTTACGCCAGTAGAGAGAGCCGTTCAGGGGGAAACCAGAGTTGCACTGTAAGTACTACTCCTTGAAAGAATGGGAATTGTGGCCCATTCAACACACAGTCAGGGGCCAGTGAGCTTCAGTGCTTTGCCCAAGGGCTCCATGCCACTGGCCTGACTATAGTCTAAGGGAATTTTTGGGTGGTTCAGAGTCTTAGGGTGAACAAAAAGAGGGTGGTTCTAATACAAGCTCTCCTTCAAAGACATAATATATCCCTTTAATTGTTACCTTTTTCAAGGCTGAGAGGGAGTTATGCCCTTTCATCTTCATGTACGGGCATCTTAGTAAAGGCCCTGGGACAGATGAGGTCACTGTGCATATACTGAAAATGAGTTGAACTTGGCCCAAGACTTCCTCTATGACCTGACTCCCACGGGTCTTACCTGTAAGAGGCAGACAGCACAGTACTGCTTTGAAGCTCTGACATCAGTATCAGCTCAAATCATGTGCTAAAGAACATTTAAAATGCCTTTCGATTTCTCCTTTCACAGTCTAGAGGAGTCCAGATGAATGTTCAAAGATCCCTTTGAGAACACTGAAGACCTCTTCCCTATCAGCACTTGCTATAGGGAACTTACATCTGAAGACCTGGCCTCACTCTACTCTAAATCTAGCACATTTCACTAAAGAAAGTGTAACATCCTACTGAAATGGTTGCCCATGGTCTTGTCAACCATCTTGATATCTTTTGCTAGACACTATGCTATAATGCTGACTGCCTACCTATCCATCCTTGAGGTCTTGACTCTCTATTAATGTCCCATAACTCACCATGGGTAATATTCCTCTGAGCTTGAGATAACCTGTGATGATGTCCCCTCCCTCTACTCTTCTCCCCAGTGTTGATGCTCCTCTCACCCAACACACACATTGATATAGGAGGCCTCCCATTAAGCACAATTAACCAATGGTTTTCCCAAACTTATTTACTATAGTCTCTCTAGCACAATTGCTTCCTTGTACTTTATGACCTTTTCCCAGTACTTTCCATGGCAGTTTCAGCAGTGCTGGTACACTCACCATGGCTTTCTCCATCACAGAAATATATTAGTATTTCCTTCCAGGTTCCTAAGGAAGATGTCTTACAGGAGTGTCCTCCCATCTCAAGAATAACTCTTATATACAACCTCAAGTTCCCCTCACTCAACATGCTTCTGGTTCATCCCAGGAATATCCTTTGACATTTTGATGGTACACATTGGCCAGGTCCTGCAGCCTCTTTGTCATCTCCTCCCATGGTGGGCTCAGAACACTCCTGTCTAGCTTGTTGTAATTAGAACATAACCATTGGTCTGAGGACAAGATGCAGACATGGGGAGAGATCCTACAAATGGTATATGCTACAAGGCACAGAGGACTCTACGTTCACCTCTGGCATAGACAAGCAGTAGACTGTGACATGGAGGACAGGGCCACTTCTTTGGGCTTACCTATCTCTGGTGGGCCCGCAGTTGCCATATTTTCCAATGTATCCATCTAGCTGTTCTTATTCCAAGCCCCAGGATCTTAGTATTTTCTACCAAAAACCCTGAATTAGTGTGGCAGCTAACTAAGGTTAGAGAACTCACTTTCTCTAAAGAAGACTGCAACCTTTATAATGATGCTGTATACTGATATCTAGTCTCTCTGACCTCCTGCTGTAAGAAATGTAGCAGAGAAATTAGATAAATTGGTAGAGTAGGCAAAGGAGTGTCTCCTACCGAATGCCTGACTGAGGCATCTTGGGAAAAGTGTAGTGAGACTGACCATTAAGTAATAAGAAAGCAGCAGTCATGTGAGCATCTGAAGGAAGAGCACTTGAGGCCCAGGAAAACAGACCTGAGATCATCTATAACAAAAGAGATATGAACAGAGTTGAGCAAGTGTCCTTGTGATATGAGTGTGCATCCTTTGGGTATATGTCTGAGAGTGGTATTGCTCTGTCCTGAAGTAGATTGATTCCCAATTTTCTGAGAAACTGCCATGTTGATTTCCAAGTGTTACAAGTTTGCACTCCCACCAGCAATGGAGGAGTGTTTCCCTTATTCCAAATCTTCTCCAGCCTAAGCAATCATTGGTGTTTTTGATCTCAGCCATTCTGACTGGTGTAAGATGGTATCGCAGAGTCATTTTGATTTGCATTTCCCAGATGGCTAAGGATGCTGAGCAATTCCTTAAGTGTCTTTCGGCCGTTTGTAATTCTTCTTTTGAAAATTCTCTGTTTAGATCTGTACCCCATTTTTGATCGGATTATTCGGTAATTTGATGTCTAGTTTCTTGAGTTATTTATATACTTTGGAGATCAGTCCTCTGTCTGATGTGAGGTTAGTGAAGATTTTTTCCCATTCAATATGATGCCTGGTGTAGGAGGGTCCTTCTGTATTTGGGTTGCTTTTATTGGTTAATAAAGAATCTGCCTTGGCCTTCTGATAGGGCAGGACTTAGATAGACAGGATAAAGAGAACAGAATGCTGGGAAGGGGACAGAGCCAGAGAGAGCCGCCCACCATGAAGCCCGCCACGTCACACACGCTGAATCTTTCCTGGTACGCCACAACTCGTGGTGACACACAGATTATTAGAAACGGGTTAAACAAATATGTGAGAGGTAGCCAATAAGAGGCTAGAGCTAATGGGCCAGGCAGTATTTCAATGAATACAGTTTCCGTGTAATTATTTCGGGTACACACCGGGAGCCGGATGGCACAAGGGGCCCTGCACTGGAAACGCAGTCCGAGCCCCTCATTACAACAACTGCCATTTTGTCTTAGTGACTATGTCCTTTGACTTACAGAAGCTTCTCAGTTTCAGGAGGTCCCATTTATTAATTGTTGCTCTCAGTTTCTGTGCTCTTGGTGTTATATTTAGAAAGTGGTCTCCTGTGCCCATGCATTCAAGGCTACTTCCCACTTTCTCTTAAATGAGGTTCAGTGTGACTGGATGTTGAGGTCTTTGATCCATTTGGACTTAAGTTTTGTGCATGAGGATAGATATGGATCTATTTGCATTCTTTTATATGTTGACATCCAGTTATGCCAGTACCATTTGTTGAAGATGCTTTCCTTATTCCATTGTATAATTTTAGCTTCTTTGTCAAAAATCAGGTGTTCATAGGTGTATGGATCAATATCAGGGTCATAGATTCAATTCCATTTGTCCACCTGTCTGTTTTTATACCAATACCAAGCTGTTTTTATTACTGTGGCTCTGTAATAGAGCTTCGTCAGGGATGGTAATGCCTCCAAAAGTTCCTTTCTTGTAGAGGATGGTTTTGGCTATTCTGGGTTTTTTGTTTTTCCATAGGAAGTTGAGTATTGTTCTTTCAAGGCCTGTGAAGAATTGTGCTGGGGTTTTGATAGGGATTGCATTGAATCCGTAGCTTGCTTTTGGTACGATTGCCATTTTTACTATGTTGATCCTACCTATCCAAGAGCATGGGCGATCTTTCCATTTTCTGATATCTTCCACAGTTTCTTTCTTCAAAGACTTAAAGTTCTTGCTGTGCAGGTCTTCCACTTCTTTGGTTAATGTTACCCCAAGATAGTTTATGTTATTTGTAGCTATTGCAAATGGTGATGTGTCTCTGATTTCTTTTCATTTATATATATAGGAGGGCTACTGATTTTTTTTACTTGACCTTCTATCCTACCACATTACTGAAACTGTTTATCAGCTGTAGAAGTTCCCTTGTCTAACTTTTGGGGCCACTTATGTATACTATCATATCATCTGCATACCCAGAACCTGGAAACAACCTAGATGCCCCTCAACTGAAGAATGGATAAAGAAAATGTGGTACATTCATACAATGGAGTACTACTCAGTGGTAAAAAGCAATGGCATCTTGCAATTTGCATGCAAATGGATGGAACTAGAAAAAAAATCCTGAGTGAGGTAACTCAGACCCAGATAGACAAACATGGTATGTACTTACTCATTCATAAGTGGATATTAGATATAAAGCAAAAGATAACCAGCCTATAGTTCATGATCCCAGAGAAGCTATGTAATGAGGAGACCCCTAAGAGAGACATACATGAATCACCCTGGGAAGGGGAAACAGACAAAACCTTCTGAGAAAATTAGGAGGGAAGGGGAGAAGGGAGGGTGGAAGGGGGGTAGAGAAGAAGGGGAAGGGAGGAGGAAGAGAACATGAGGGAATGGGATGCTCAAGAAGGGGGAAGGACATTGAGGGAAAGGAAAGAGATATCTTGATTGAGGGAGCCATTAAAGGGCTAGCAAGAAACATGACACTAGGGAAATTCCCCGGGTTCCACAAGGATGATCCCAGCTAAGATTCTAAGCAACAGTGGAGAGGATGCCTATATTGCCCTTCCCTTGTAATCAGACTGATGACTACCTTAATTGTCATCATAGAACCTTCAGCCAGCAACTGATGGAAGCAGATACAGAGATCTATAGTAAAGCACAGGGCTGAGCTCCCTGAGACCAGCCCAAGACAGGGAGACGCAATAATATGGGCAAAGGAGTGAAGACCATGATGGTGATACACACTGAAACAGCTAACCTGAGCTAGTGAGAGCTCACTGACTTCAGACTGATAGTGGACAAACCTGCATAGAACCAAATTAAGGCCACTGAATGTGGGGAACAGTTGTGAGGCTTGGACAGTCTGTGTGGCCACTGGCAGTGGGACCAGGATTTATCCCTAGTGTTTGAATTGACACCTAGGAGCACATTCTTTTTGGAGGGATACCTTGTTCAGCCTAGATACAGGGAGGAGGACCTTGGTCTTGCCTCCAACTGAAGTGTCAGACTTTGTTGACTCCTCATGGTAAGCCTTACAATTCTGAGGAGTGGATGGGTCGGTGGGGTACGGGAAAGGTGAAGGAAGCAGGAGGAGGGGAGGGAGTGGGAACAGGGATAGCTATGTAAAATGAGAAAAGATAATACTATAAAATTTCTTCATTGGAAAAAGAAAAAAGAGAGAGTTTACATGTTGTATGAACTGCAACACTTGAATCTCTGAGAGTTTGAGGCCAGCCTTGTTTACAAAATGAGTTCCAGGGTAGCCTGGGCTACACAGCAAAACCCTGTCTCAGAAAAAAAAAAGAACTGTATCTCTGAAATCTTAAAACTGACTACAAGGATCAAGAAAACAGATAACAGCAAGTGCTAGTGAAAATACTATGTAGGAGGAACTTTTGTATGCCATTTGTAGGAATATAAATTGGTGCAAACAATATGGCTATTATGAATATGTTTATGAAAGTTCCTTAGGAAACTAAAAATAGAATCACCATATGATCTGTCTCTACCACTCCTGGGTACATACCCAAAGGAATCTAAGTCAGCAAACTACAGGAATACATGCACATCTATTTTTATTTCAGCATTATTCACAGCAGCCAAGAGAGGGAACCAACCTAGATGTCTACAAACAGATAAAGAGAGAAGTTTTATATATATTCAATATTCATTGTATATACATAGACAATATATATTGTTTCTATATTGCAATGTATATATATTGTGTGTGCATATATACAATGAATTTTGTTTAGTTATAAAGAAAGTAAAGTTATGCCATTTTTAAGAAGATAAACAGATATAGATATTATTATGTTAAGAAAAATAAGCCTTCAGTAGTGGTGGCACACACCTTTAATCCCAGCACTTGGGAGGAAGAGGCAGGCCAATCTCTGTGAATTCAAGGCAAACCTGGTGTTCAAAGTGAGTTCCAGGACTGTTCCACAAAAACACCCCATCTCAAAAAAAGAAAAAGAAAAAGAAGTCCAAATTTGGAAGATCAGTACTGTATTTTCTCACATATAGACCCTAGATTTAAAAATATGTAAGACATAAAAGTGTAAAGAGGATTATTTTGGAACAGGATGGGGACCAACAGGAAGGAGGAGAGAAACAAGAGGGTAATGATATGGTGAATATGGTCAAAATATAGTATATGCATGTTCGAAATTAAATAATAAAAAATCCATTATTTTATTTAATTAATATATGCCAGTGCAAATGCTAAACATAAATACTCTTAAGCTGGCCATTTTTCTGTAGCAATTTTCTCTGAATTAAAACATTACATTTTAGAAGATGGCCTAGGATGGAAGAAACTCACAAGTCTCAGAAGTTCCTAAAACTTACGGAACTCACAGAGCTCTTTATCAAGTTTATAGAAGCAGGAAGGGATGCTATGAAGAAGAGACACTCTGAGTTGCAGGTGATTCAAATAGCTCCAGATGTGCAGTTGTTTCTCATACCAGGGTGGGCTCTTGATGATGCAAACTGTCTCTGAGTCATCTAAGCTTCTGTAAGCAAACCTTCACTCATACTCCTATAGCTCATACTCCTGTACTCAAGTAACCAATAACTCATAAAGTTCTTTATCTGGGGTGAGTAAATGTTTGCTTATATTTTTTCAAGGAAATGTCATAAATACCTTTATAACAGGAGAATAAAAGAAAACTGGAGTTTTAGTCCCGTAGAGTGAGTTAAGAATGTAGGTGAAATCCTTCTTCATTCATAGAGCTTCCTGCATGATATTTCCTCCAGGATCTCACAGACTGTGGGGCAATGGCAATGTCAATCCTACTGAGGCTCTAATGTGGAGCTGGGAGGTCCCAGGGGAGGAATATATGAGGAAAGCTCAGGGAGAGCTGAGCTTGAAGGTAGGAAGATGAACACAAGACTTTGGAAATCATCAGAGAAAGCATCAAAGACAAGGGCCCAGCCTGGCAGAACTTCCGTGGTAGATGAAGATTGGTGACAGGAACAACTAGGGTTTCCCTAAGGCTAAAATAAAGAGAAAGTAAACAGACTCAGGATGAAAATAGACTCATAAGTCACCTAGGGACCATGAAGGCCCTAACAACAGCAGGCCCAACACTGGAGGCATTGCAAAGCCACGGACCCACATTTGACCTGGAATGCTATAGATCAAGAGGACTAACACAGCAGTGCAAATACTGTGCTTATGATGGAGGAAGGGCCTCAGAAATGAAGATTAATAGATGCCATGATAACAATTTAGGTGAGATAGAAATGGCATCAGTCCCATGCAGCTGTTGCTGTTATATAACAATTACATAATGCTTGATAGATAATTAATCAAAACTCAGTGGCTTAAAAGCACATGAATGTATTACCTCACAGTTCTCAGGAGAAATCTAAGATATTTTTGCTGAGCCCTCTGCTCAAGGGTTCACAGGGCTAGAAGCTAAATGCCAGGTGCCAGCCATCTCTGCTCTGATCCAGTGAGGAAAGCCAATTCCCAAGCTGGGACATTGGAAGAATCCAAGTCTTTATGGTCATAGGACTGAGCCCTTGGTACCTTCATTGCAGCTGTGAGCTGGAGACTAGTTCAAGGCTTCTTTCCACTTCTTTCCCTCCACAATTAGCTCATTTGCTTTTGTAGCTTTAAATTTTCTAATGTGTAGATGTGGGTGTATGTGTGCACGTCTGTATGTTTATCTCTGTGTGTATGCCTGCTTGTGTATATGTGTACATGTATGAGTATGTGTGTCTGGCGAGTATGTCTATGTGCACATGTGTATTTACATGCTTGCATGTATATTTGTATGTGTGTTTGTACATGTACGTGTGTATGAATGTTGTGTCTGTCAAGTGTGTGCCCATGTGCATGTGTGTGTGGTATGTTTATGTGTATGTATGTTTGCATGTGTATGCGTATTTGTGTGGGGGTGGGTGGCATGTACATATGTGTGATGTGTGTATGTGTTGTATGTGTATGTTTACATGTGTATGTGTATTTTACGTGTGTGGTGTATTTGTATGTGTGTGTGCACTCAGGGGCATGTACATGCCATGATGTGCATACAGAAGTCAGATAACATGTTGGTCCTCTCCCTCCCACATTTCCCTAAGCTTTCGTCACCACTACATAAGCCTGGCATCTGGCCTACAAGCTTCTGAAGATTATCCTGTCTGTCTCCTTTTTCATACAGGAGCATGGGATTACAGAGGCCTGTGCAATGTCTTACTTTTAAGTTGGTTTTCAGGCTTTAAACTCAGGTCACCAGATTTGTACAAGCACTTTTAACCATTGAGCCATCTCCTCAGCCCAGCAGCTAGTTTTTAGAAAGAAGGAAAGGAAGGAAGGAAGGAAGGAAGGAAGGAAGGAAGGAAGGAAGGAAGGAAGGAAGGGGAAAGGGGAAGGAAGGAAGGAAGGAAGGAAGGAAGGAAGGAAGGAAGGAAGGAGGGTCGCTTGATTAGAGCGGGTTTACTTTATGACTCAGGGTTCTCTAGAGCAGTGGGGATTATTAGATTGGCTTACGTTATTAAGATTGAGTGGTCCAACAGTGGCCATCTGCTTGCTGGAGAAATGGAAATTCTGGTAGTTCCTCAGCCTATGCATCTGAATGTTACAGAAATACCAAACTAGTGATGAAATCCTGCAGGATCCTTGAAGATCTGTGAGTCTTCAGTACATGATGGAAGGCTAAGGAAGTTGAGTTTTGAAGCCAGCAAAGGATGCCAGCATCATCAATGGCAATCACCAAGTCACCTCTTAACAGTAATAGTATAAACAGCATTTTCCTAATTTTTTTATATCAGGACCACAGTGGAATGTGGGGGAGGCTTCCCCTCCTTTAGTGAATCCTTCCAAGAAATACCCTTAAAGGTCCTCCTGGAGATGTGTCTCTTAATTGATCCTGGGTCTAATCAAGTTGATAGGCAAGATTAAACATTAGCGTCACCAAAATCAAGGGAGGAAATGTTCTACACCAATAGGTGGGTATCAAGTCTATCTGAGATTTATATAACTAAATCCAGTGATAACTGCTGAGCTCTGAGGGCAGAAATCTCTAGAAATCCAGTAGAGAAGGCCAAGTTCAGCTTTGTCTAGATGTCTCTCCATACCTCAGTGACTCCCTCCCTGGGGTGATTTGTTGTTGCTGTTTGAATACAGAATGTCTCTGTTTAGCTTTGAGACTGTCCTGGAACTCGCTCTGTAAATCAGGCTGGCCTCGAACTCACAGAGATCTGCCTGCCTCTGTTTCCCAAATGCTGGGATTAAAGGCATACACCACCACCACCTGGCTCTTGGGGTAATTTTAATAGAAATATCCCCCATTGTCTCAGACATTTGAACATTTCATCTTAAGTTGGTGGGACAGTCTGAGGAAGTTTAGGAAGTCTGGCCTTCTTGGAGAAAGTTTGTCAGGGGAGTGGCTTTGAAATTATAAAACCCCTTGCTGTTCCCAGTTTGCTCTTTCTCCTTTGTGCCTGTAGTTCAAGATGTAAGCTCTCGGGTCCCTTTTACTGTCGCTAATCCTTTCACTTGTTGCCATGTCTCCACTCCACTGTCATGACTCGCATCTCACTGGTACCATAAACCCAAATAAACTCTTTCTTAAGTTGCCTTGGCCATGGTGTTTTATCACAGCAGCATAAGTATAACCAATACGCTCCCCCCGAGAAAGTGTATCTACTCAAAACCATGATTTCATGCTCTACAAACACTTAATTCCACATGGCACAATCTTGGATCAATATGACAGACTAATTTATTCTTTACTCTTGTGAAATAACTTGTTTCTCCTCTTCAGTAAGGAATACAGAGTCTGACTAAGCAGATTCATCCAGAAGTATAGGTGACAATTAGTGTTCACTCATGTGACCCAGGGAGCAGCACACTCTGGAATTCCAGCAGCTGTCCTAGGCTAGCCTCAGAGACTACTCTAAGAGCTTTCTGGAAAGACAAAGGTACAGATGCCAGATTCTCTGCCTCTGTTTTTCTAGGCTAGTCTTTCACTTGGTGTCTAACTCACAGCCTTGTGGTATTCTGAATACATTAAAGGAAATGTATGGGGCCAAGAGCCTGGAATTCAACGGCTCATAACTACAATTAACCACCATTAATTAATGGCTGCAAGATAAATGAGCCATGCGATCCGTTTATTTCTGGGTTGTAAGTATTTAAATTCACAGTAGGATGTGAGCCCATTTTTCACCACTGTGAATTTAAAACAAGTTTGAGTCAGGGCTGCATGCAGCAAGAAGCCGATAACAACTCCCTCCCTGCAAGCTCATATTTTAGGGCCTATGAATTGGCAAGAGGAAGACAGGCAGTAAGAAGCCTCCCACACCACAGAAGAGTAGAGTCTGTCATAAGAGCACACTCTTTACTAAAATAAGAATTTATATGAGATGAGACTACCTCTGCCCCCAGGTACCTTGCTGGGGTTCATCTAGGGAAGATTGACACCATGCCTCTGGAGGAATACTACTATCCCTACTAAACAATCAAGGAAATTGACGTGCCAAGTGCTTAAGAAAATGCTTGTGCTAACCAAATTTTGCTTCTTCATCTGAGAAATATTCCAGGATGTTCCAAGGCTACACCATCGACATTCTGACCCTCAGATGGTTTTCACATATCCTCTTATAAGCTGTATCCTTACTTAACAAAACTTCCCAAAGAATAATAACACTCCTTTCTTATTTTAAGGTCACCCAACCTGTGTCATCATGTTGTCATAGGGAAAGCTCACACATAATCAAGAACCATGCAATCAAGTTACAATTTACACACACACACGCACACACAAGCACGCATCTTACCACACATATATACACTCCTCTAAAAATGTTATAAGTAGTAAGTTTATTCATTGTTTCTTATTGAGTCCCCCAGCTTCACAAAGTCTTTGGGCCATGGGATGGTTGTGTCTGTTAGACATGAAGGCTATCAAGCGAACATAGATAAAAAGCAAAAGATAAGGAAAAACAGAGGGAGCCGAAAGATTCAATCATAATAAAATAAATCATAATAAAATAATTTCCCCGATATTATTATTAACTATCAAGAAAAAAAAAGAAACAGTTACAGAAGAACATGGTAGTCATCGTCTGAATGAAGGGCTCAAGGCCAACATCACAGTAACAGCTTGTGTCATTGTCATGTAGCCCAAGTTAGGAAAGAGGGCCCAGAATCACTTCATGATATACGTGCCACAAGAGCCTCACATCAATCTAAACACTAAGGGAACTCAGGCCAAGAATGAAGGGGACTCTACATACGTAAGTGATCAATACCCTCTGAGAGTGCCAAGGTCATAAAAGATGTGGTAGTGTGCACACAACAGAATGCATACGGCAGCTATGATGGCACAGTGATGTGCTGGATCACCTGGGAAGGTTCACAGAAGAGAAAAACTCCTGACAAGAAAGGAGTGGAAGGAATGTGGCTATATACTAAGGCTGGCATGGTGCTTTAGGTATCTACCATAGTGTATGTTAACATTAACTTTCTGGTTTGATGATTACACTATGGATATTGAAAAAAAACCTTGAACAAGCTGTACAATTTATATATGAGAACTTTGTGCACTATTTCATCATGTTTAAAAAAGCATAAATATTTCAACACAATTACAGAACACAGATAAGCCATTCCAGTGGTATGGCATTCATAAGGTAATGCTCTGCTTGGTACAAAACCAACCAAAAACTGAAGAGGTAAAATAGTATCTAAGACCCTTCCGACAAGAGAGACAGAGGGAAGTGAGGCAAGGACAGTCTGTGAAATATCCTGCCAGAAATAGAATCTGTGGGTCAGTGGGATGACTCAGTGGGTGGGTGTGCTTGCTGCACAAGCATGGATGACCATAGTTTGATCCTCAGAATCCACATAAAGGAGAGAATGGGCGACACAATGTTCTGCTTCATCTATGCGCACACACACAAACACACACACACTAATAAAAACAATGATTTTAAAAGAAATAGGCTAACGTCAATGGCAGAAAGGATCAGGAGCTATGATTTTCTCCAGAGTTTTAGGCTAGAGAAGCATGTGTACAGATGAAAAATGAGGAAGGAACAGACACAATGAGAAGAAGAGCAGGTAGACTGCGTACAGTGGTGGTGGGAAAGCGAACACAGCTTCCAGAAGGTTCAGCCACTTACACTTAGATCCATGAAAAATCAGATCGCTGTGATCATGGGTCGTCAGAGAATTAGAAATTCCACCTTCTCCCCAGGAATTGTAAATGGAATCAGCTTTCTTCCCAGAACTGAAGAAACAATGTTCAGAAAAGAAAATCAGATGGTGGAAGCCACCTACTTTGTCACCACCTCCTGCCTGGCTCCTAAACTCACCCTGGATGCTAGCTCTGAATTCCCTTCATGGGTCTACCCCTTGTAGTTCTCAAAACCTTTCCATTGGACATCACCTCTGCTCATTTCTGTGATCCATCAGATTCTTGGCAGAAGGTGCCCTTGGGTGAGTGTTGTGTACCCTGTTGCTCTGCACAGCCTCAGTCTAAGACATTAGATCCAGCTTCATCAGAGAGGATCCTCATGCCCTTCCCTGATTTCCTCAACTATACTCAAGCTTGTCGTGGTCTTGAAAGCCACCTCTCTGTTATGGGACAGTGGTTTGGTTGTGGGTTTATGCTTTTGACCTGAAACATTCCCTTTTGTACTTGGGTTTTCTTGCCAATTCCATTGGCAATAGCAGCAACACCTCTTAATGTAGGCAGTAATCCAATACTTTGGAAAATATGAAAATATGAAAAAATATCTGATCCAGAAGGTGAACATTTCTGGCTGCATTTCTGACTCAGAAATATTTTTAGATCATTTTGCCAAGTGTGAAAATTTTACTCAAAGAACATAATCATTTGAAAATGAAACCAAAGGTATAAAAATATTGCATTCTGAAGATGTTTCTGTGTTAGTTTAGTGCACATTATTTAAAAAATGTAAGCAGCATAAATGGCCAACAACAGGGACATGGATAAGTAAATAAAATTACATCAGATTGATGGAATAGTATGTAGCCAATAAAAATGGTAATTAGGAACGGAATGAAGAAACTCAACATTTGTTTGTGATAGGATGCCAAGTGAGCAGAGCAAATAATGCTGAAAGATGCAGGCACCATGAGTGAAACTGCAGAAATTATGTCTGCATGTGGGCAAGGTCTGGGGTAAATATGCAAAATGAAAACAGCTTTATTTGGGGGCTTTGTTTTTGTTGTTATAATGCCGTTGCGTGGCAAAAATATAACCTTAAAAAGATGAAAGCACTCAAGCCAAATGGGGCCCTCTTCTGAGGAAAACAGCACTTATTTTGAGCACCCCTGGTGTGTTTTTACTTCCAGGGAATAACGTAACATTTGGAAGAATGGATTATGGTTCAAATAATGACTGAAACATCTAAAGAAGAACTCTAAGTTTCACTGCCTCAGTAAAATGTTCCCAGTACCACATTGTGGGGTTTCCCTGCAGAACCTTGTCTGAGTGGGCTCAGTGGATGAGGGAAAGGAGTTGGGATGTAGGAATCTCCTTGGGAACCTGTTCAGAAATGGGGGGAGGGCTAAAGTCTGGAGCCACTAGAGATTATGGATCTAGTCCTTGTACCTGGCAATACCTATCCAACTCATTCACTCCCTTCCCTGTTCCCACCACCAGTTACAATGAGGGTCTTCCCTCCTTGCCTTCACTCTCTGCAAAAATTGGACTGGGTATCTACAGTTCCTTCTTTGGGCATAACTATTACTGCCTTACCACTAACAACAATGAAGGGAAGTAGCTTACTTGAGATCACGCAGGTAGGGAAGGGCAGAGATAAGAATCAAACGTAGGTCTGTTTGGCTCAGAAACCCAACTTCCTTCTATCACACCTAGGACTCATGTATTCAGACAATTAACACACAGTGCCACGGGGCTCAGCAGTTTATCTGAGCATCATTAATTGTTGACACCTGGTTTTCCTAGTTTGGCTGTGAACCCACATTATACACCAGATGACCATGGCTGCATAGTATGAGAACTAAGGTTGGGTTCTCTGACATTTATAGACACACATGGGACCGCCTGGTTCAAAACCACCTCTGTTCTCCTCACCACAAAATGAGTCCCCTGTTCTGGCATGGAGAGTGTTGATAACCTGTCATGAATCTTAGGGTTCAGACACAAGCCAGAAGTAGTCACCTACCTCTTTCACAGCCAGCCAAAGTGTGAGACTATAACCTAAAATATTCAAATATTCTGGGAGGGATAAAAATGCCATCTCTAAATATTGTTTCATCTGTGTCATTAAGCATCCATTTCTACATGCAGAAAAATGGCTAGACTCCCTCTTCAATGCAAGAGGAGGCCTGCTGACAGCAAGGGAGGCCCACACAACTTGGCAGCAATAAAATAAACATAAAATAAAATCCAAAATCCTGACCTCGAAAGTGAGATAAAGTACCCAATGGACACAAACGTGGCTAACGGCTATGCGAAAGGACAGTCAGCATCACTGATTATCAGGGAAACATAAATTAAGGCCACAGTCAAGGTATCACCTCACCCTTACAAGGACGGTAGTGTCGGGAAGATGAGAAACAGCAGGTATTAGTGGGGAGAAAGGGGTCCTTTGTACTGCTGCAGAAATGTAAGAACAGTAGTCGCGCGGAAAACAGTACAGAGGCCCCCGCAGAAGATTACGAGTTAGAACTAGATGGGTGAGAAGACTCAGAGGGTACAAGTGCTTCCCACCAAGCCTGACAACCTGAGTTGGAAGCCTGGGACCCACACGGTGGAGGGTGTTGTAGGAGGCCGCTTGTTTATTCCCAGCCACCCAGACTCCCAAAATAATCGAAACTGTATGATTTGCGATACTGTTTGGCCAATAGCTTAAGCATATTTCTGGCTAACTCATATCTTATATTAACCCATTTATATTATTTTATATTTTATCACGAGGATCGTGGTCTACCGGCAAGGTTCCAGCTGGCGGCTCGTGTCTTTCCCCTCTGGCGGCTCCATAGCGCCTCTTTGACTCTGCTTTCTTTCTCCCAGCATTCAGTTTAGTTTTCTCAGCCTACCTCTATTCTGCCCTGCACAGGCCTAAGACAGTTCTTTATTAACCAGTGGTATTCACAGCATACAGAGGGGGAATCCCACATCAGGAGGGAGAGACTCAACTCTGACACTGATATCTACATTTGCACCATGGAGAAGATGACCAGATGTGAAACTAGGAGAAGAGATTCATGGTTAAATTGATAACATAATACTCAGTGGAGTGAGCACAAAAAAGGAAACAGGACTGCTAGGATTTGTCCCTAACAAAAGCTATGGGGAATATCAGGCTCCAGCGCAACAGCGTTGGGAGTCTTTTGAGGAACAGGGTGCCACCCTTGGAAGGGATTAATGTCTGACCCTCAGGAGCAGGTGAGCAGCGTCAGAGAATTGTGTTACCCACCAAATGAGTGGGCTGCTGTAAAGTGAGGCTGCCTGTGCATGTTTGGTCCTCCTTGCACACTGTCTCTTCCCCTTCTGTTTCTTCATCAAGATGCGAGGCTGCCTGGGGAAGGCCCTTACCAAATGCTATATTTGGACTTTTCTAGTTCCCAGAACCATAAGCCAAATAAACTTATTTTCTTTATATATTACCCTGAATTGAGTATTTTGTCCTTGTACACAAAGCGATCTCAGACACTGAGCACGACAACACAGTTACAATTTGGTGGTGCTCCGTGGCAAATGATAATTGTGGGGGAGATGTTAATTGCTCACTAACCTCAAGTTCTTAGACTAAAGAAAAAGACAAGTGTGCTGAAGCAAGAGGAGTCTGGTGATAGTGATCTTCAGACATAGGAGGAATGAACGTCTTCTTGCCCATCCCTAGTTACAGCCCTTAAGTCCACTGCGTGGAAAGAAATGAAATGGCAGGGAAGCCGCAATGCCAAATTAAGTTGTTTTCTCCTTTCCTTGCTCCTAGCCAGTGGCTCTTTTCCTTGTTTGTTCCATACATCTGCCTGCCCTCTACCTCTCCTCTCTGGCTCTTCACATATTTCTTCAGGGAATATATCTCAGGACAAGCACCAAAATTCAGTAAAGCCTTGCGATGCTGCCGTTATAAAGCTGACCACACAAAACAAGCATGGTCTTGAATTCAGGAGTGCTTTTATAACTTAAGGATGTCTGCATATCTCAAAAATTCTATATTCAATACCAAGCTAAGCCTTGGTACTTGCCCTGGGACTGATATGCAGATACGTTGAGCATATACACGCTCCTGTTCAAATAATATTCTCATTGGATGAGAACTTCAGTACAGTGAGATAGGAAGGAGGTACTCCCAGAGGGGAGCAGAGAAGGGAAGGGACAGAAGGAGGCCCAAAGCCACATGGCACTGGGCTTCCAGGCTAAGTACCAAAGCCCAGTCCCATGTGGAGCCCTGGAGTATACTATAAGCCCCACACCTATCTGGCACCCTATCCAGACAGGCGTGCCTTCACACTCGCCAATGTTTACTGTTATTCACTAGGAGGTAAGCTGGATGGTATAACTTCCAAGATCTTCATACTCACGGCAGGGTGTGTGGCGCTCCGCCCACTCAGACCATCCTCTCTGAAACTGTGGGAGGTGCTGGGTGTTTGGAAGGGAAGAACCAGAGAAAGAAAATGCAGACAGTGACAGATGATCTGCCCAGAGAACAGCCTAAAATTCCACAGGGATCACTGGCAAAGCACAAGGAGGGCTAGGAGACCAAGGTGCCTATTCTGTCTGAGGCATGCATACACAGGAAATGGTGCACTCAGAATTGAACATGAGACATTCACACAGAATGCCTCCCCCTGAGCAGGGTCTCTATGCTCCGAAGTGCCCTTTCTGCTTAGAAGAACTGCATGTCTGTCCCAGTCCACCCTGTTTTCATCTTCCCTTCCCTGTCCTCATCTAATGAACAGGCAATGAGAAACCAGCTGCCATCCCCCCAGCACCACAGACATAGTCAAGTAAGGTCCCCAAGACTGCAGGCATCTGGAAGAACTGTGTTGTACACACGTGGATATCCCCAGCCACCCCTGGACATATTTCTTATTTAAAGATCACACTTTCATCAGTTCCCTTGACAGATGGATGCTTATGCCAATCAGGACAGCTGTGCTGCAACTTGGGGTGAAGCAACAGGATATTCTATCACAGGACCACAGCTCTGAGAGGCCTGCTGCAGGAAGGAGACACCTCCTCTTTGGACCACCCTGCAGAGCTCTGTCAAGCCTCCAGCTGAAGCAGAACATCCACAAGGGGCAGTGTCTGCAGGAAATAATGAGAAGTGCTTCTATGGAAGGCATCAAACCATAGCCCATACCACCAGCTGCTGTAGGGAAAGTCTACTGGAATGTACTGCGCATGTGGCTGTTCATGTGTAGTCAAAAGACACACACTGTGACCGTGAAGATGACTGAGAACCTATTGACTTGAGAAGAGGGAACTGTTTGACATCTGGTCCTTTACAGTCAAAAGTGTGCTGGCCGCTGCTGCAGTTGGTTTGACAGCACTCACAGACAAATACAAGGAAAGCTCATAACCTCGAAAGACGGCTTCTCAGTGTGTGCTTTGCTAAGTTTTCACAAGGGGGAAGCAGAACCCTGGAAAAAGGCATCCATAAAATAAGTCAGGGTTTCGTGTCGCGTGTTTAACAGCACACAAGGTTTTCTGCCAGCTGAGCAGGACAGGCGTAGGAAGACTATTCACATTCCTACAGACAGACACACAATCTGAAAGATCCCCTGACTGATGCGGAGGCTGTGAACTATAAAAAGTCAGAGGATATACAAAGTCAGAAGCTATGGGCAAGTTGTGGCAGAGATTGGTAATCTCCACATATGGTCTGGAGAGCAACAAGAAAAAAGAAAGAAGAAAGTAGGAAAGGGGAGCTGGGGGCAGAGAGGAAACAGCAGAACTGGAGAATGAAATGGATTGTGGGGTACAAACTTCACTGTCTTTTCCTGGTTGTGTGATCCTGAGCTCTTTCCCTTAAAAGCTCTCAGTGTTTCCATTCTTCACCCCTAATACAAACAAGCTAACACTTCTAACATTGAAAGAATTGCCACAAGATTAAATGAGTTTATTCTTACAATGCATTGGGATCCACACCAAGCACAAAGCGACCTCTCTACAAATGTTTATTAAATAAAGTCTAATCTTTGCAGGATAGTAGGTCTTACATCCAAGGTCAGACCTGTTGGAGCAGATAGTTTTTCTAAAGAGTATAAAATAACAAAAGAAAGTAATAAAATATTCCACATCTTTTTATATCTTCAAAGAAACAATAACAATGCAAAGGAAAAAATACAATGCTGAAGTAGTAAAACTTAATGGGGTGGTATAATGATATCACTTCAGAACTTATAAAAATAACAGCATGGCTTTAAGCTTAGTATTGGTTTTAAAATTAAAGGACGTCCATAACGCTGAGTCCTGTATAACATGGCTAGGCACTGAGTACTAGTACTGAGTGCAGACCATTTGAGCACATTTGCTTATACAAACAAGGATTCCCTGAGTCAATGTCCGAAGCTGAGCAATACCTGGGGATGGGAAGGCATGGCATGGGACACGGCTCACGTTGACTATGAATGAAGAGTGTAAGCTGCTATTGGCCATTGCTATCTACAGGTGCTGCTGAGCTGTGCGTAATTTCACACTGATCTTGCCATTGCGCACACCTCATCTTTTTCATAAGTCCTTCCCAGAGGGTCAAAACCTCTCCATCCTCATCACATCATTAACCACTTTTGCCGCCTCTAGGTAACTTTGCCTTTCTCGACTTCAAATACTCTAGTATTTCTGACTGCAGGTACTCAGCATGCAGTACCCTCAGCCAAGAGCTTCCCTTGTTCTAAAAGGCAAGAAATGCATTTCCTGTCCCTGCTGTCACAGATGACTTCTTCTTCTTCTTCTCCTTCTTCTTCTCCTTCTTCTTCTTTTCTTACCTCCTCCTTCTCCTTCTTCAGAAACTGTGTCCCTAATTCTGTGTATATGAGGAGGTATGTATTTCTGATTTATGTACATGTTAGTATGCTATGTGTACATTCCTGTGTCGGCGTATGCACAGAGGCCAAAAGATGACCATGCATGTCCTCTGTCACACTCTATCTTATTCCTTTGAGCCAGAGTCTGACCCTGAAACTGAACTCCAACCATCCTCCTATCTCTGCCCTCCACAGTCATGGCCTTACAGGCCCTACAAGACCACACCCAGCTTATTACATAGATGCTGAGATCCAAACTCAGGTCCTCATGATTGTACAGCAAGCTCTCTTGATCTCTGAGCCCTAAGTCCTGCTATTCTTTGAAGGTCTTTGTTTCTTTATGTAAGTTACTGAAATTTGCAGCTGGAATTTTGCTTAACTAGTTTTTAAATGTTGCTTTTATCTCTCTTTGTCAACTGAAATGTGCTTTTGATGAGAGACGACATCATGTCTGCTTTATTTTCAGCTCCATCCTGAGTACCTTGTCTGTGGTCTGCTGTATGATAGGAACTCAATAACTACTCAATGAGTGGGTAAAAGAATGGAGGGATGGAGGGAGAGTGGAAGGAGGGAGGGAGGGAAGGAGGAGGGAAGGAGAAAAAGAGGGAGGGAGTGGTAGGTGGATAATGTTAGTGCATATAGAATCATAACATAGTTCTGATTTTAGTCCTAGTTTTTGTAATTCATCTATGACCTTGAAAACTTGCTTTTCCATGTCATGGGTTACACGTGGAGCAAACCACTAGAACAGAGCTTAACACCTATATACACACAGTACTGGTCAGTTGTTATAACTTCTCATAGTAGTGTTTGCAATTCTAGTATTGCGTCTCGATTTCTTCTTGTAGTAAATAGAGGAAAACCTCAAATCTTGCCCGTCTGTGAACTCTTCCTAAATAAACGATGCCAATAATTCATATTGACAAGGGCATAAACGTACTGTTATTTTGTCTGTAAGAAGAGATCCAAGACCTCAGCCTCAAGGTCTCAGGCTGCTAGAGAGGGAGTGTGTCAATGCCAGAAGGGCAGGTGGGAGATCCATCTCCCTGTGCATTACAGCAGACATGCTGCCCCGACTCCAGCAAGGGCAGGGGACCAGCCCACACAACATATGGACCTGCAGTGGAGCATATGGGGCTGGTCCTAGAGAAGGGGCCCCCATCTGCTTCCTGAACTGGGCCTTCCTTGCCTACTCCCAGCCTCCCTACACTTTGGCTTGGTTCATAAATCAGAGGCTTCCCACCATCCCCGTACACTGGCTGAGCCATGTGTGATTAATGCACCATTTGCCTGTAGCCCGGAGTGAACCCCAGGTACAGGTGGAGAAGAAAGAAAATGCCTTAATTGGAGTGGAATGGGAGAGGTGGAGGCAAGAGAAGGTCATTGCTCATTGCCACTGAGCCAGCACTATCTTTAGAATCCTGGGCTTCCTAAGAATAAGCTTTCTAGGAAATCTTTTCATACAGATTGCCCAGAAACCCCACTGTGGGTGGGGCCCTCACCTACAACGGGTCAGAAAGCTAACTGGCCTGGCCTGACCCATCCCACACAATCCCCCAGTACCTGTTCGTCTGAGCTTACTCGGGCACGTAGATCTTAGAAGGAACCAACAGGCGAGGTTTTCTGGAGAAAAAGACCGCATGTGCCAGCCAGGAAATCCAGTCAGTTGTATTTTCAGGCCAATACTCTCCAACTGTGCTCAACAGAGGGCAAAAGGTTTTAGAAGTTGTCACAGGAAGGGGGGCTCTCCAGGGTGCCAAGGCTGGTTCAGGCAGAGGAATCCTGCTTTTACTTTGGGTAATATTGCAGGATTTTCTAATCTGATTTAGTTTTGATTTTGTTAAGTGTTTTGTGATTGAGAATATATAAAAAAAAACTCATGCAAAAAGAAAATACTGTGATACAGCAAAGAGTGTTTTCTTCAAAAAAACAATAATAAAACTGGGACACTCGACACTTGTGCTGGAGACAAGGCAATGGGGTAATCCTGGAATTAATGACGTGGGCTCAGGTCCGCTTCTACATTGGTGGTCATGTGACCTCTCTCAACAAGCCCCAAGTTCTTCTTCTGTGAAGTAGGGATAAATGGCCCCTGACTTAAAGGGTCCCTGGTGAGACTGATGGGGACTAATTCATTCACATTTGCACAATGCCTGGAAATATAAATAACAGAAAGTATATGAAAGGAAATTTCTGGTTCTTTGCTGTGCTGTTTACTATGATAAACACATGATGTGTGGTGTCTAAAGTTCTCTATTATGCAAAAGTTGACCTCAGTTTTATAGATGAGCAAGATGAACGTCAGATTTTGACCTTGAATGATGTTCCCAGATCATCTACTAACATCACGGAGGCTATTATTGTTCTGGGGAGGAAAGCTAGCATCTTCCAGTTATTCACCCTGTTCTACTCACACATCCTTGAAAACATCATGTAATTTAATGTATTTAGGCATTCTGCTTCATTTTTTCATAGGTATTCCCATCTATGTGTTCATCCACCCACCTACTAAACTACCCCTCTAATACAATAGCCATCTACTGAATGCCTTTAGAAATGTCATCCCATCTCTTTCTCCAAAAAAATAAGGTCCTTATATGTAAAATGTGAGTGTTAAGACTGAGTTCAGTGAGGGATTTTTTGTGGAACCAAACAGAAGGAGGTAGATAATAACGAATCAGAGCATGTTGTAAAGGACCATGGGCTACATTCTGCTGTTTTCAAGTAAGCCATACAAAGATGAAGGTGGTGACTTCTTAGTTGGATATGTGATGGTAAAGAGTACAGAAAAGGGAAGTGAAAGAGACTTAGAAAGGCTGTTGTTGGAATCTGGCATCTCCTATTCATTTATCAACTCTGAAATTATACAAAAGAAAGAAACTATTCTGTTGTCCAGAAAATAGGTGTGATAATTTACTTTAAGTAACTTCATGAGTTAGAAGAGCATTGCCAACTATCCTGAGTTCTAATCGTGATTCTGCCACTAACTGATTCTCACACCATGTGAAAGTCACTTAGCTTCCTGAGAGCTTAATTCTCTCATTTGCATAATGAATTCACAAGACTCACCCTCCTTGATTTTGCAGTTATGAGAAAGGCATTGGATAACATTCACTATTAATGAGTCATTTCAAACTTTATTGCCTTTTCATTGTCATTTTACAAAATCTCCAGCTTGGCTGGGTCATCTTGCAGGTCTAGGCTCAGCTGGGAAAAGGCAAGGACCTCATTGATCTGTTCCAATGGCCAAATTGTTGGCTAAGGAGTTCCCTTCCCTTGACCTTTTGATCTTCCAAAAGTTCATTCAAGCTAATCATGATGAGCTTAGGTTTCCAAGCACAGGAGAATAAGCTTTCATTACCTTGAGTCTACATGCCTCTAGTACATGCAGGTAAATTTTAGATGAAGATGTTCACTATTACAACTTAACTTTAAAGAACAATCCAAGTGACAGCAAAGAAAACATTGGTGTTCTGGAAAACTCAGTGTTTGTGCTTGAGCCTTAGGTTTGCATCATTCTACCCAATCAAGTTACCCAGATAAAAGAAATGAAAATTTGACTTCTCAATGGAAACACAGCAACTTCCATTCACAAGAGCTTGGAAGAAAGGGAAGAAATAATTTTAGTCAACAATTACATAATTTGCTGTAAGAGACAAGGTGAGGAATTTAAGAATGTTTCACATGAACCCATGTAACCTGACCGAAACCTCAAGTGTCCTACTAACAACCAGCCCCTCCCCATAAGGATTCTTAGAAGGCCTTGAGAAAGTGTCTCCTGTGTGCTAACTTAAGGATGACATTGGCTACTCACACCTGCGAATGTCCCCACCTCCCTTCAGCCACATAACAGCTTCACTGTTCTTGAGGACTTCTTTTTCAGTTTTAATACCCCCATCAAAGCAGCATGCCCACTGGGCAGGGTGCGCTGTTTCCCAGGCTCTTCCACTCACCCCTACATGGAGACTGTGTGATCCTAGTTCCTAGAAGCACCAGAGCTTGCCAAGTGGGAAGAATGCCTCCTGCTCTACTTTGCTCGGCAGTTCCTTTTAGAGGAACCCCAGAGCACCGCTGCCAGAATTCCCTGTGTCTCCCAGAACTCCCTACTGGGACAATTTTCTTTCTCCATCCCACTAAGACCTCCACAGGTTCCCAGCACAAGATTATGTAGGCTGGAAGGCAATTCTAAGACCTTAACATGAGGACACACCCTCAAAGTATTCTCCCTTTGCACAAGTTCTAAGACATTGACAGGACACAGCTAATGACCCTGACACCCTGTTTCCATGCTATAAGTTCATTCTTCAGGATCACATTCAAACAGAGTCGAGCCAGCTTCTCCACTCTATAACACAGCACTCAAGAACAGACATTCTCAGAGAAGATATACACAGACTTAATTGCTGGTTGGTCTCCTCAATAGATGTTGAGCCTGAGCAAATTATGAACCCTTCTAAAATCCTCTGCTTTTTAAGCGTAGAAATACTAAATCACTGATGTTTTGAGTTATCGTGACTGTTGCTTACATGCTAGTGCACCACGATTAGAATGATATGCTGGGACAATAAGTGTTTATTTCTATTGCCAGTGTCTTCATTACTGGTACCCTCTGAGAGTCTCCTACTAAGAGATGGGACCACTCATCTGTGAAACATAGAACAAATGTGTGTTATTTCAGTCTTTGGCTGCAACCTTCATGCTCTACCCTGAAGACAGCTTAGCTCTCCTCCATGGCTCTGAATCTCCGGCATCAAGGCCAAAGAATTGCTTTCTTCTGCCTTATAGATGAAAATTCATTTGGTAAGGGAGTCACAGCAGATCAGTGCATTTAAATATTTCGGTTTCTGCCTGAATGTTTGCCAGCCTGTTAGAAAAGTGTTAGTAGCAATGAAGATTAAGAGTGTATTTAGAAAGAGACAGAAAGAGAGAATGAGGGAGGGAGGGAGAGAGAGAGAGAGAAAGAGAGAGAGAGAGAGAGAGAGAGAGAGAGTAGTTTTAAACATTTGTGTAAGTGAACTTCTGATTCAGGAGAGATGTCTGTGCTGGGGGCAAAGGCTGTCTTGTACAAGTCTCATTAGGAGGTGACTGGTAGAAAGCCAGACCGGGATTATCACAAATGGATGCAGAGGGAGTCTGGAAATCAGGCCTTCTGCCCACTCAGCAGTTCTTGGCACTGGGCCCCATCTCAACTATCTAATGCTATTCCTGCATTAGATGCTGCAAACACAATTGACTTCTATTACTTATAAAGCCAACCACTTTACCTCATTTAAACATTTAGGAAAGGACTTCGGAGATTTCTGAGATGGTGGACAGCACAGCCAGCCCCCAAGCTCCACCACCACCCAGACTGCATAACCAGAGAGCATCCCTTCATTCTGCAGTCAGCAACCAGGCCCCATTAGCAGATCATTGTAAAGGCTGTTATTTCTGCGTCCGAAAGGCACACATCCCTAAATACTCTAGCAATACAGCCATTTGCAATGTGATCAGTGTTGCCTTCTGTTTCCCATCCTGGAAATGGAAAGAAAGATGCTGTATGGAAGGTGCTTTCAAGCGTTCATGGTCTACTATAGGGAATAAAAGGTAAATAAATAAGACCGACATGGGCTACTCATGCTGTGGTGATTGGCAAAGAAAATGCTGCAGGAACTAAAAAGATGTAGAACAGAATGGCTTCATAGTTATGGAAATGCTTGAAGTGAGACCCTTCAGGAACTTAGTTGACTTAGTGGCAAATGGGATGAGGGATAAAATGTCCTAGGAAGAAAAAAATAATGTTAAAAAGAAATAAAAGTTGGAATCAGACCAAACTTTGGTTAAACACGGGATACCTTACTTAGTCTTAGGCAAGCTATCCTGTTTTGTGTAGATGCAGCCAGCTTCACACTCCATAGAACTGAGCAAATTAGCTTCCCCGGATTATGGTGGGGATTAAATTGCTTGCATAAGTAAATAGCCCATAGAACTGTGGCCTAGAAAGCATTGCAAGGTGCCTGCTAGTATTCATTTGTGTAGCTAGAACTGCACAAGAAGTAAATGACCCCAGAGGCCTTGACTGGGGACTCATCACGCAGACCAAGGTCCTATTAATGGGCTGACAGTGTTAAACAAAGGAGTAGCACAGCCATGGCTATATTTCAGCAGGTGCCAGGAATGGCAAGGGTAAAGGCAACCTGGGGCAACTGCTACAGAAAACAGAGGGCAAAATAACGGAAACACTATTCTCACTCAAGTTTACAAAAGGGTAAGTTTTCTAACTATAACATATCTGCCAAGAGACCTGTTCCTATACTGGACCATTTCCCATAGTGCTTTTAAAGTACTCCGTCCTCAACTGTCTTTATAGACACTCATGTGGGTTAATGAAGAATGAGAGTGAATATTCTATTTCTGTAGGAAATATCCAGGTATTCAGGAGTTGGCTAGGAGCCTGAGAGATGTTCTATATATCCTTCTTAAGCGCTGTTCCCCAGGTAAGGAACTCTGACAAGGAACTTATTTGCTCTAAATGAGCCAGTGTTGCCCTTCATAGACATACTTGAATTTCCTTGAATCTAGTATGTGTGCATCTACATTCTATCTGGATGGAAGGGTTCTTCCACCTCATTTTCTAGGAACAAGTTGGAAGACTGTGATCCATAGACCACATCCAGTCCATGGTGTGTTTCGGTGAGTGAGATATCATTGGGGCAACAGCATTATTTGCTTATTTACATATTACCTATAGTTATTAGTGTACAAAAATGTTAGAGATTAATAATAGCAATAGAGACTGTATGGCCTACGAAGTACAAAACAGGTGCCCCCCTGGATCTTCAGCCAGTTGCCTACTATTGCCCTAGTATATGAATTTGCTGCACTAGTTTTAGAGAATCTATACATGCACGGTACTTGGTTTATGTCTATTCTTTCATTGACCCCACACTATATCTCTAGACAGCCATAAGTGAGTTCTTCTCATTGTAAAGAAGGCAACCACAAATCCTTGCCATAATTTAGCTTCCAATATTGTCCCATGAGTTAATGTTTCTGTGCTGGGTGTGACCCAGGACTATTATCATCTACTAGTGTTTGAAAACTCATACAAGTAAACCCTACTCTGTAGTCATATTTCATTTGTATTTTAATAAAGTTTACCTGAAGTTCAGAGAGTCAAACAGCCACACTGATCAGCCTTACAGACCAGGCAGTGGTGGCACACACCTTTAATCCCAGTAGCCATATTAGTTTGCCATAGAAACTGGGCAGTAGTGGTGCACACCTTTAATCCCTGCAATAGAGAGGAATATAAAATGGGAGTAGATAGCTCTCACACACAATCTCATTCTGAGATTCCTGGAGGCAGGATCAATATTTCAAACTGAGATAGAGGTAAGAGCCAGTGACTGACTGTTTTGCTTTTCTAACCTTCAGGTTGAACCCCAATTTCTGTCTCTGGGTTTATATTAATCATGCTACACAACCCCATATAAATCTTTCTAAAACTTTGTGATCTATGAAGTCTCCAAACCACAATCTAACACACTTCCATGGGTGGCTTTAAGCCATTTGAGGAGTATCATCTCTCTGATTGTACCACAGTTTGATGATCTGTGGATGTTTGCCACCTCTTTTTGATGACTTTCTGAAACCTGGGAACCAACTGAGGGTCAAGGCTGAGTCTCCCTACCCAGGCAGTAACTGGCTTCAAGGCCCGCCTCCTGGGGATGGCTTTCAACTGACCTGCTGTAGACAAAGTGTTATATAAGATCTGCTCTCTTCCAAGGAGAAGCAAAGAGGCAGCTGGGCTGCCTCTGCAGGTACAGCCATTGGCTTTAGCTATGTCCCCACCCAGTGTCTCCAGACAGCCTGCCTTCCTTTCCTCTTTATTTTCAATGGCCCATGATTTAAAAATTAAATTAATAATAAGAACAATAATAAAAAATTAAAAATGTACATATGCTAAATTGCTGGATGGAAGGAAGACACAGAGGGAGAGGCAAGCAACAGGCGAGCCCGACTGCCCAGCCTCAGCCCCGGCCACTCTAAGCAGCTCCTAATTAGCAGGCTGGCAAAGCAGCCCTCCACAGGATGCCAGGATCATTAGTGCCGGCACCTCACACACTGACTGCAATATGTGGACATGGCTGCCCCGCTGGCACCATGTGGACCCTGCTCTTGGCTGCCACATCACAACAGATGTCCAAAGATGGGTTTTGTTTGGGTTATTTGGTGCTTATATTTGGAGGATGATTTTTAAGGTATTATGTGACCTTGTGCCAAAGATTTCTCTTGCCAAGGTAAAGATTTTTGATGGGTCAAAGAAGCAAGATAAGTCAAGGGAGATTTAAATAATAGACTTGCTCTGAGCTCTTGGGGTGAAAAATGGAGAGGAAGTAACTATAAAAATTTAGATTGCTCAATTGGGATGTAAAAAGTTGATCCAAAGATGTCCTTCCAGCATTGCCTGTAAGAGTGGTAAAAATACTCCTTCAGTATCTCAGCATCCATAGACCCTTTAACCCATACACATCAGCGGGTGCTGTCAGTTTTGCCTCCTGGATGTGTCTTAAATCTATTCATTTCTGTTTATGTCCACTGCTAGAGCCCTAGTCCAAGCCGTCTTCATCATGTGCCTAGACAGGTGATTAGCAAGACTTTAGGGTGAGTCATAGTAATAGTACATTATTAACACGTGTGCCTCACCTGTATCTGGAACACGTGTGCTCACATATGTGTCAAGCTTCATCAATAGATAAAATGCCTTGTGTTATTGTAAGAAATTAATAGATGGAACCCTTGGCTTTATCAAATATAAATGCACAGGAAAAAGCTATTACATGGGTATTAAAGATTAACAGGAACAGGTTTCTGTATTCTACTTAGAAGCCCATGTACGTATTATCTAATGAAAACACAGAGTTTGTCAACTGACCAGTGGAATAATGGAAATTGTGTTTTTCTCAGATTTATTTGTTTATTTTATGTGTATTAATATTTTGCCTATGTGTAGGTAGTTGTACCACGTACATGCCTGGTGCCCTTAGAAACCAGAAGAAGGCATCAGATCCCCTAGAACCGGAATTGCAGGTGGTTGTGAGCTATCGTGTGGGTGCTAGGAACCAAACCCAAGTCCTCTGCAAGAGCATCAAGTGCTCTTAACTGCTGAACCATCTCTCCAGCCTCCAAAGTTATTGCTGTTGCTTTGAAACTAAGGATTAATATTGCTGATCTAGGGAGGAAGACCCTTGTACCTCTCTAACATTAGGATACAGAGTTTTGAATAGTCAACTGATACATAAGTCTTAGCCCTCCCAATTTGCACAGAAAGTAAAGATCCATACCCTCTATTTGGCAAATGAATTTGAAGCTGGGCCGTCATGATATTAAAACATTTAATTAAAATTTCATTTGTCCAGATGTTTGACCATATAATGCCAACAACTGGTTTGACTAATGTTTTAAATTTAATTGACCAGATGTTTTTTAGTGGTAGGTGTCTTAATGAGTAGGAAAAGTGTTTGTGGAATGGAATCAAATTTCCCAGAGAAGAAGCAACCTTACACAAATATTGTACTGCAATTTCACACAGCTTTTCAGGGCTCCAAAAACTGTTTCACCTTCAGGGCCTGGACCACAAGGAGGGTGTCCCTTCCACTGACTCCCTTCCAAGGAGGGGTATTGTCATCTAATCAGGTACTCCCCAAAACAACTTCGAAGATACAAGCTCAAGGAAAAAATAAATGATACAATCAACAAACCAGAGTTGAAAACAAATTTGAGGCTAGAAGTCTCAGACTCAATGCTGGGTGTGTGGCTTGCTCGTTTCTCATATATCAGCAAAAGCAGCAACCCATGGAGGGTTTCTTCGGTGTTTTTGCATGGATGTTCTGAAGCTAAATGATCCTCCCTTTCCTCCTTCACAGGTCAGAAAGTCTAGAAGCCGAGGCACTGAAGACCATACTTGAAGCTACAAAGCTACAAAGGAATTGAGGGGATATTAACTCCCAGACTTTCTGATACGAGCCTCACTAGCTAGTATCTATATATGCCATGTGATTTGCTTCAACTTCAATGTCCTCATCCTGTCTTAGAGGGCAGTCACTTGATGTAGGATATCCTTCTACACTTTGTGAATATGTGTTGCTTTTATTGGTTGATGAATAAAGCTGGCTTGACCTATAGCAGGGCAGAATATATCTAGGCAGGAAAGTCAAATGGAATATAAGGAGAAAGAAGGAAGAGTCAGGAAAGACACTAGCAGCCATCAGACAAGCAAGATGTGAGGCAACAAGCCGCAAGACTTGTGGTAAAATATAGAATAATAGAAATGGGTTAATTTCATTCTAAGAGTTAGTTAATAATAAGCCCCTGAGTATTAGTTAATAATAGGCCAAACAGTTTGTAATTAATATTAAGCCTCAGAGCAGATATTCAGGAACTGGCGGGCAGGAGAGTTAGAGGTGAGCTGCAAGCATGGGATGCACTTTTACAAGGCCCTCTTCACAGTGCTTTCTGAGTGAATTCTCCCCTGTCACCATTCGAGTTAGATGAGATGGTTAAGAATGCTTCTATGTTTCTGTATGATTTTCCAAGCTAATGAATGACCTGAATTCTGGTGTCTAGATATATTCTCATGGTACAAATGCACCCAGATTTCCCTGTTTACTACTACAACACAGAAGGCCAAATGTTGCCTTCCTGGGTCTATATCCTTGACATCTCCTTATATTTGCCCCACAACCCTGGGCTTCCCCAGCCATCTGCATGGCTCACATTAGAGACTTGGTACTCAGTAGCATGGAATGTATGCATAGGGTCCAGCATGAAAAACCATTTCAAGAGAAGAATGACCACTATAACAAAGGCAAGAGCCCTTAGGAGATGTGTGACTATGGCGAGTGCTAGGATCCAGGTAGGTGTCCAAGAATGTTGCCCCAGGTATGAAGAATCAGCCCTAGGAACCCAGCATAACCACATTTTGATATTGTAGCCAGCCCCGAGCCGTAGGTCACCCCCACCGAACCCACTAGTGTTTATTCCTTTATCCCCTAAATCTACTGGGAGCTCCTGTCTTGGGCAGTACTGGAAGGAAGGTTCAGGGTTGAATAAGATAAACTGTCTGTTCCTGACATTCTAGGGATAGCGCAAACAATGAGTGATGTTTTTGTTGCTAGTAACCCTACTAAAATAATCCAGAAACACAGAAAGGGGTTTATCTTTCTTCTGAAAAAAAAAACAATCTTTGTCCTGGGAGGGGAGGTGATGAAGGAAGTTAGACAGAAACTAAGACAGGAATTGCAATGGTTTCACAGGGGAGCGGTGCCTCGTGGAGCTTCAACTAAGCTAAGGAATAGAGCAGCAGAGAATTCAGACATGCCAACACAGGCCAGGTGCTCAGAGAGAAAAAGGAGGCAGGCACTCTCACAGTACACAGGAAAGATTTAGGCTAAGCCAACAATCAGTGCCAAGGCCCTGAGGTCAAAAGTGACCTTGACATGTTTTGGGAGCAGAAGGAAGTTCAATAATTAGATCACAGGAACGTGGATGAAGACAAGGACTAGAGTACACATCTCTTCAAGGATGATGGGAGTTCAGACTTAAATATCAACAATACTTGGATCATGGAGAGTGTTGAGCAGCAGGGTCTCATGAGCCCCTCAATGACCTTTCTGAATGTTGAGACAAGCAAGGATTTGGGGCAGGAAGCTATGGCAGAGCTTTTACAGCTGTTTCTAGCAATAGTGAGGTTTGGCAGGAAGTTGGCTCCTTAGCACATCTGGGACTCAGCATCCAGAGAAAGGGTCTAGCAAGGACCAAAATGTCTGTTTCACACAGATATAAGAGGAAGACAGCCTTAAATACCCACAGGAGTGAGGTCATGTTTGTTCAGTGCACCATTGGACAAGAGAGAAGATGGAAATGGATGAATGAAGAGAAAAGAAGGAGAAAGAAATGAAGACTCCTAGACTCGCTGTGATCTGGCCATGCTTCCCACACCAGGTTCTGGACTGAGGGGAAACTGGATGTCTAAGCCTTGCTTAGGTTTCCCAGAAGCTCTGGGAGAATGCAGAGCTAACAGAAAGGAGATGTCTGACAGAGGTAAGAGTCCCAGGGGCAAGCTATGATACGGCTGGGCCTCAAAGAGGACCTCGTGTCTCCTAGACCTGACATCTGGTTTAGGAGGGTCTTCTGTTTGTATATTGCCCTCATTGGTTAAATAAAGAAAACCGTCTTGGCCTTTCGATAGGGCAGCCCTTAGGTGGGCGGAGTAGACAGAACAGAATGCTGGAGAGAAGGCAGTGTGGCAGACGCCATGCTTCTCTGGCCCAAGATGGACACTGGTTAGACTCATGCTGGTAAGCCACAACCCAAGTGGCAATACACATTAATGGAGATGGGCTAAAATAATATGTGAGAGTTAGCCAATAAGGGGCTGGAGATAATGGGCCAGGCAGTTTCCGTGTAATTATTTCAGGTACGCACCAGGAGCCGGGCAGGACAGAACAAGGGGCCCTGCACTGGGAATGCAACCTGTGTGCCTCTTACTACAGACATCTATCCTGGAAGGAGGGAGGGAGGGGAGGGAAAGACAGAGGGAGGGAAGAAAGGAGACAGGGCTCTAACCTGCCCACAGTCACCAGCTATAGCTGTCACCATACACAACTAGGAAATAGCTGACAGAGATGACGACAGTAGAAACAGGGACAATCCCTGACTTCTGGTTCCAAGGTTTTTCCCAGTCCAAAGACTGACAAGTATATAATGTACATTTATAAAACACTACCCCACAAGTTATATTACTATCAAGTCTCCACTTGAGGTATTAAATAATTACACAAACATTAGCAAGCAACATAAATAAAAGAGAAAAAAATCAAATTCATTATGAACGAAAACAAAATCCTTATTATAGTTCTGAATATTTTAGTGGGAGTGTAAACAATAAGTTAACTAATAATACTACCTCAGACAGAAAAAAAAGAAGGAAATTTAAGAGTCTTATTTAAATAACACACAGCCACAGGATATCATCTTAGAATTAGAACCTTAATTGGCTTTGTTTTGAGCCAATAAATCAGTAATAAAGAGTAATAGAACTAAATGAAAAGCCAGTATTATTTGAGTTTGAAGAAAAACATACCTTGCTATTGTTCTGCATCAAGGGAGTGTGGGATCAATGCCTTTGGGGCTAGTGAAGGATGTGTGTGGAGACTCACTCTCCTGAGGAATGCTGTTGACCAGCTTCTGTTGAGTTCTCTGTAGTGGTAAGAGCACAGATATTCTTAGACTGTGCCTCAGAATCCTTTTGCAGTACCTAACATTTGACAAGGGAGCAAGATGGATTCTTGGAGTAGGACGTGACAGCGTTCTACTCTAAAGGGAGACGGGTCAAGAGGTTGTGGGTCATTGCAGATTTAAGGACCCCAGAACCACTTCTCCATGTTCTTCATAGAGACTTCAGCATTGGAATTGGGTTCGCCTGATAGACGCTTTCCCATGTGGCCTGGTGCTGCTGGAAAGGGAGATTACCGCATAGTTATCACAGTCTGGTACAACTTTATCACCAAAGGTCTGGCAACCAGAGAATTCCCTGGTGGTCTCATAAGCTCCTTCTAACTATGTATGCCATTGGTCATCTCAGGGAATAGAACATGTCTCCAAAACCTACATTCTTGATTTTTTTCTTTCACCTCTCTCTCTCTCTCTCTCTCTCTCTGTCTCTGTCTCTCTTTCTCATTTTGTTTTGCTTCAGCAATGCATCCTCTTTTCTTCCTTTTGAAGATGCCGTTCATACAACAGAGTTTTCAACTCATCTCTTTTTTTTATCATGGGAAATGCACAAACTTCAATAATAGCCAATAGATTGCTTCAATTTTTTTTTTATGAAGGAGTTTTGGGTTGCATTTGATAAGTGTCCAGCTCATCACATGCATGGCTGATCTGCTCATCTGCCTTTGAGGAATTTCTTGTTTTCTAATTTTCTAACTTTACAGAGTAAATTGTCTTAAATCAGATACTGGGTGTGAATTCACCAATAACCCATTTCCAGTGATTCAATTCAGAGAGAACCTGAAATTTCTGGTGGAGTTATTGGCTCTGCCTTTTAAACTGAGGTGGTGTGTGTGTGTGTGTGTGTGTGTGTGTGTGTGTGTGTGTGTATCTGTCTGTCTGTCTTGCTCTGTGTCTCTGTATGTGGTGTGCATGTATGTAGTGTATATTTCTTACCATGGTAATCATTACCAGTTTGGAGACTTTTCTTTAAATGTACCAATAAACTAATCTCCTTTAGTTAATATAGTAAATATTTCTCTTTTTAATTGAAAATAAATTTTTATACAATATATTATGATCACAGTTTCCCCCTTCATCTCCTCCTAGAGCCTTCTCACCTCTACTTTGTGGTGAGTTCCAACCCCTCCATCTATGCCATCTCTTCCAAGAACAAAAGTCAATCACTCAATTTCCTCTGGTGTCCACTAAGGGACTTATCCCGCTTTTGTCGAGCATTTTTCTCAGAATTTTCTCCTATTTAATCTAGTTTTGCCTTTCCTTCTTTCCTCCAACATGTGTGAGCCATCCTTGACTACTCTAAAATGAAAATGGTCTTCCATCTTTCAGAGACACCTGAGGCTCTTCTTGCTTTGTAAAGATGTCACAGAGGCAACCACCTGATTTTGGATGTAGAATGTGATTTATCATGTGAAAACTGAGCATTTCTGAAAATATCAACTTGCCTTTGGGGATCCATTTTATGACAGTAAAAAATAAATAACATAAACGTTACCATCTAAATAATTTAAATTACATGGTTCATTCACATTGTTGTAGAATCATAATCCTTATCCAAGCACAAAGTATATTTTCAGATTTCTAAATGGAGATTCTATTGCCTTTAAAGAGTAAGGCCCTTCCCCCAAACTTCAACAACCAATGTATACTTTCTTCTATCTCTATGATTTTGACAACTCTAGGATTTAAAATTAATGGAATCTGTTAGTAATTAACTCTATGGTTAGTTTTACTTAAAAGAATTCTTTTACAATTTATGTCTACTATAACATACTTCAGAATTGCCTTCCTTTTCAAAGATGGCTACTGTCCCATTGCATAGATATACTACCTTATGTTTATCTGCCAATGGACACTTGGGTTGTTTCCATCTTTTGGCTATTATGAATAATGCCCCTATGAGCACAGATATAAAAAGAGCTGTTTATATCCCTGCTTTTAGTTCCTCTAAGTACATTCTCAGAGTTGGAATTGGTGGGTTGCATGGCATTTCACACACACAAACACAAATGTATACTTTTAACATCTTTACCACTCACTGGGGATCATTTTACTCTGTTGATAATAAACTTAAATGCAAAACATTGTACTGTGTTTTATACTGTGATGTTAACCTGAGATATTATGGGCAGGGAAATGAAAGGTAGTGGTTTAACAGCGGCACATTTGTGTGTCACACTGACAAAGTATAGATGGATTTTAATGGTAAAGTTTTATTGTCACCTTGACACAAGCTGGAGTCATCTGGGGAAAGGGAACATCAAATGAAAGGTTACCTAGATCAGGCTACTCTATGGCCATGTCTGTGATGAATTGCCTTTATTGCTGCACGGTGTGGGAGGGTCCGGTTCACTATAGGCAGTACCTTGCCTCAGCAGATGGTACTGGGCTGTATAAGAAAGCAGGCTGAGCATAATGTAGAGACTAAGCTAGCAGGCAGCATTCCTTCACGGTTTTTGCTTCAGTTACTGCCCTGACTTCCCTCAATGATGGATTATGGGCTAGATGTATTTAATAGACAGTGGTCCTTTAACCTCTCCTAGATCTGCTGCATATGATGCATCTATGTTTAACTTTGCTGCAGTGATCTGCAACCATTCCTAACAGCAAACTTTGAATTCTACAAAAAAATGATGGGGCCCCATAACAACAATTTACCTGGACTGTGGTAACACCATAAAACTGGCAAACACCACCCAAAGATTAGCTTTGAATTACAAACTGCTTGGGACAATTTCAAGATGGTTAGCTGATATGGTTCAGCCTCACAGACTATTCCAGCCAAGACTTTAGGTAAGTCCTGCAATTCCCATTACACTGAAATTGAACAATATCTAGCTTTCCCAGGACTTGACCATTATCTCAAATTTCTCAGGGTACCCTAAAGATGCCATCATTCCCAGACAACAGAAAGTAACTTTAAGAATATAATACCCACATTCCCAAGAGGTGGGTGGATTTTTCTTTTTTTCTTTCTTTTATATTTTTTGGTTATTCAGTGGATTATGGATGTTTATCATCATTTAGGAGAGTAGGTTGCAAGTTGTTATTGTTGGTCATAGTCAGTGAGGAAATTAAGCAAAGGAGATTAGATTCAGAGATCTCATTCTAAAATGTAAAAGGGGGATATGGAAATGATAGGATAAAAAGGTTGATTATAGAATCTGCTTTTAAACTTAAAAGCAGCTATTAGTATTAAATATTTTATATTAGTATAAATTTTTGTATGTTGATACCAGTTTAAGGTTATTTTTGTTATACTGTATTCATGTTTCCACTCTTGTTTAAGGTATTTTTATATATTGGTACAAATTAAAAATTATTTTGTTGTTAAATATACATATGTATGTATATATGATTCTATTCTTGTTTAAGATATTTTTATATAGTGATACATAGTTAAGGTTATTTTAGTATTAACATATTATATATATTTCTACTGTTGTTTAAGGTATTGCACCTATGCAGCTCATTTTAAAATGTAATATAATGTTCCAGTTCTTAAAGACTATTATTTCAAACTGTTTAAGATAATTAAGAAATATAGGTTAGTAGTTTATTATCTATAACAATCAAATTTGTGGCCATGTGAGGTATGTTTTCAAGATCAAGCAGAGATATATTTTAGATAGATGATCTTCAAACACTTCAAAGACCTACAGAATATGGATTTTAAGATGTTTTAATAACATAAGGCTTTTCAAGACACTGAGACACATCTGCTACTGGCAAAATCAATTTACTTCAAAACAGGATGATGGGCATTAAAGAACCCCCATATGGAGTTTGCATTCATTGTGGCAAAGCTAGCCATTTGGGCAAGATACTTCCTTGCCTCAACTGCTGACACTATGCTGTCCAAATTGGACAAGCAGGACACAAAAGAAAGCAACTGCCAAACACTGCAAAGATAAGATAGGACAGTCCTTCAAAATTCCTGCTTTACAGAAAAGTCTGTCAGATATTCTACACCTGTAGGCTGAAAAGGGATGCTCCAATGTTGTAGAGAAACCTTGGGTGACTGTCTAGGCAGTCAAATATCTCTGTCATTTCTATAGTTTTGGAAGTTGCTCTGTACTTCTGGTTTACTCAGGTACATCATTCTCAGATCCCTGATAGGATTGAAATTACATTTTTCTTTTTTATCAGATTCAGAAAAGAAACTCACAAAAGATGTGTAAAGTGTATATGGTTGGGAGACATAAAAGCTTAAATTGTTTGTCTAAGAAAGTTTTCTGAGGTCTGAAAAGATGGTTTGGGGTTTGTAATACAAGTTTGGAGAGAAAGTGAATTAGGTACAAAACTTTGAACTCACCAAGATAAGATAGATAATAGAGTATTTTCTCTGAATTTGCCAAATATAAGTGGACTGGATATTGTGAATGTAATTAATTCTTATCTGATAATTGTTCTTATTGTATATAGATTTACTGTGTTAGAGTTAAAAACCTTCCCTTTTTATTTAGACAAAAGGGGGAAATGTTGTGGGATATGTTGATTACACTCTGACAAGACTGCCAATAAAGTTAACTTTGAATCAGAGGGCAGAGCTGGATACTGGCTTGTTGTAAGAGACCACTTGCTTATTCCCTAGTCATCAGACTCCTAAAATAACCACACAGAAACTGTATTAATTAAATCACTGTTTGGCCTATTAGCTCTAGCTTCTTATTGGCTAGCTCTTACATCTTAATTTAACCCATTTCTATTAATCTGTGTGTCATCACATGGCTGTGGCTTACCGGCAAAGTTCCATCCAGCATCTGTGTCTGGAAGATCTACATAGCTTCTCCTAACTCTGCCTTCTTTCTCCCAGCATTCAGTTTAGTTTTCCCTGCTATAGGCTCAAAGCAGTTTCTTTATTAACCAATGGTATTCACAGAATACAGAGGGAAATCCCACATCACTAGCTAACCAAGATTAGCTATCATAGTTTTGAAGGACCAAGGATATATAGAAAGACAGAAAAGAGTAGTTTGTGTCTTAGAAAATTATTGCCCTTTTTGGATTGAGGAATGAGAGTCACTGGTTACTTTTATGCCACTTCTCTGATCATTCATGTTCTTTTTTATTGTTTTATTGAGCTGTATTTTTTCCACTCCCATCCCTTCTTCCCCTTCCCCTTCTACCCTTTCTTATGATCCCCACACTCCCAAATGACTCAGGAGATCTTACTTCCCATGTAGATTAGATCAATGTATATCTCCTTAGGGTTCTTTTGTTGTTTAGATTTTCTGGGATTGTGAATTGTAGGCTGGTTTTTCTTTGCTTTATGTCTAAAAGCCACTTATGAGTGAGTATATATGATGACACTGATGAGTATATGGGTGACATATATACATCCATGTACTCCTCAGAGTAAATGACATATGTACATCTGTGTACATGTGAATATACTGATGACAGTTTATGCTGGAAAGGATGTGGGATAAAGGGGACACTGCTCCATTACTCATGGGAGTGCAAAATAGTACAACTGCTTTGGAAATAGGTATGGTGATTTCTCAGAAAATTAGAAAACAACCTACCTCAGAACCTAGCAATACCACTTTTGGGTATATATCCAAAGGATGCTCAATCGTACCACAAGGGTATGTGCACAATTATGTCCATAGTAGCATTATTTGTCATATACAGAACCTGGAAACAACTTAAATGCCCCTCGACCAAAGAATAGATAAAGAAGATGTGGCACATTTACATGATAGAGTACTACACAGAGGAAAACATAATGACACCTTGAAATTTGCAGACAAATGAACGGATCTAGAAAACATCATATTGAGTGAGGTAACCCAGACCCAGAAAGACAAATATAATATGTACTCACTCATTCAGGTTCTTAACCTGATATCTGACTCCAAAGCTTTTATTGGTAAAGAATAATTAAATAAACACTTCATGCCACAACATGAGGAACTGTATTAAAGGGTTGCAGCATTAGAAAGGTTAGGAACCAGTGCTCTAGAAAAACTCTAGGAGAATTTTTTAATAGAACCTTTGCAATTTTCTGTCAATCTCTAAGCTATCTACAAATAGAGACATGTTTCTGTCTTTTCACTTTTTAATTATCTTCCTTGACTTTCTGAAGTAGCTTCAAGTTTGACTAGAATAATATGTTGAGAGTTGATTTCCTTGCTTCATTCCACCCTCAAGGAAAAAAATCAGGTTTTTTTTGCCAGTAATATAATGTTAGCTATAAAATATTTTGTAAATGTTTTTCAAACAATTAAGAAATATTTACTTTGTTTCTATTATTTCTTAGAGTTTTGATCATGAATGGTTACTAAATTTTGCCGTTTCTTTTTCTACACTTGTCTCTACATTGCAAGATTTTTCATCTTTAGTTTGGGGAGGATTGTATTGACTGGCATTGTAATATTGAACTAGCTTTTGATCATTTTTTAAAATTATTTTATTGATTATTTGGGAATCTCATATCATGGGCCTAGATCATACTTACTTCCCAATCTTCTATGTCTGTCCCCTCTCAGGGCCTCCCCCAACAAAAATATCAAGTCTATTTTATGATGTCCATATATTCCCTAGGGTATGGTCAAATTCCAGGTGTCCAGCACCCCGAGGGAGGATGAGTCTTTCTCTACCTGCATCCACATCAGAAGTGATCAGCTGAGGAGGGACAAGTGGTGGTCAGAGCAGTGTGGGGCTCCCTCTTTTGCTCCCATGCCACCACCTGCACCACTATGCTATGCGCCAGTGATGCCATCTCTCCCACATCCACAGACATTAATTTGGCTTCAGGCATCAGCCCAGACAATGGACATCTGCATGGGCTTCAGTGGTATCCCTGACCACAGACCTCAACATAGCCTTTGGCCATGGTAGGACCATTGACCCAGTCACAGCCCTCAGTGGCTTCATAAACCATGAGCTTCAACATGGTCTCAGGTGGTTCCACATGGCACTCACATCAGCATGGCTCTCCAAGGCAGCAAAGCCTGAGGACATCAGCTAAGCATCGGGCAGTGGCACAGACTGCAGATGCCCACATGGATCTCAGGCTTTGAGACAGACTACAATAGCAGCATGGACCACTGACACAAACATGGTCTCATGGGCCACAATGGTCCTTTGATAAGGTCCAATTCAGAAAGCAATTCTTTCTTATCTCAGACCTCGGTCATTGCCCAGAGATAGGGGGATCCAACAGGAGGGCAGCAGGTTTTGGGGCTGAGTCTACATCCACATAAGCTCCAGATTGTTGTACACCACTCTGCCAACCCTACTGAGCAATAGCAACAGCCCTCTCTCTCAGTTATCACCACCATCCATCTCCAATTCCCCCACACACATTAGCACATGTAAATGGAGATTGCTTGTTTGTTTCCCAGCCACCCAGATGCAAATAATCACACAGAGACTATATTAATTACAGCACTGTTTGGCCAATAGCTTAGGTGTATTTTTAACTAGCTCTTACATCTTAAATTAACCCATTTCTATTAATCTGTATATCACCACAAAAGTGTGGCCTACAGATAAGGTTCCAGTATCTTTCTCCTTCGGCAGCTACATGGCGTCTACCTGACTCTGCCTACTCTCTCTCTCTCTCTCTCTCTCTCTCTCTCTCTATATATATATATATATATATATATATATATATATATATATATATATATATATCTTCAGATTTCCACCTGGCTGTACACTGCTAAGTCATTGGCCAGAACAGTTTTATTCATCAACCAAAAAAAACAACACATATACAGAAGGACATCCCACATCAAGCGCATGCACCATTTTTTCTTTCCCACCTCTCTATCACACATGTTTGTTGTTGTGGCATAGATTTGAGTGTCTTTTGCCTGCCTGGGGCCATGGGGCCAGGGTAGCTCTTGTGTGGCTTCCTTTTGCTCATGTTTTTAGGTTCTCTGTATGCTGACACACTATTGAAATTATGTTAATAACCTTCTATATTCAAATTGAGTTAACAAGCTTTTCCCTCTCTTCAAACAGTAATTTTATGTGTTGGGAATTTCAAACTCTTCTTTGATATAGATCAATAGTTTTCTTTTTGAATGACAATTATCTGGTTTTGGCATCAGGGTAATATTGGCTTCATAAAACATTTTGAGAACTCTTCTTGATTCTGGAAAACACTTTATAGCTGACATTAACTCTTGTTTAAATGTTTTGTGGCATTCCTAATGAACTCATTTGGCCTGGTCCCAGATTCTCTTTTGTAAGTGTAGTGGATCAAATAGATCCAGGGCCTCACACATGACAGCCAAGTGCTGTATCATTAAGCTACCTCCCCAGTTGAATTCAATTTTAAGACTTATTTTCATTTTCACTGGTGTGTGTGTATATGTGTGTGTGCACATGTGAGTGCAGTGATCATGGAGGCCAGAAGAAGGTGTTGAATCCCCTGGGGCTAGAGTCTCAAGCAGTTGTAAGTTGCCCAATGCGGATGCAAGGTCTGGTCCTCTACAAGAACAGTAGTCACTCTTAATCACGGAGTCATCTCTTCAGCCCAAATTTAAAATGTTAGTGATGACATGGGACTATTCAGATTATCTTTTTTTTACATTATTTTAATTGTGGTAATTTGTCCTTTCTTCAAAATAACCCAGTTCATCTATGTTCTCAAATTCCAGAGTAAAGTTCTCCATTACAGCCCATTATTATCCTTTTGATATCTGTAGGTCCTCTATAGAAAGTCCATATTTCATTCCCGATATTGATAATTTCTGTCTTGACCATTTTTTTTCTCCAGAAAAACATTTTAATTTACTATTGTTGATCCATTTTATTCATTTAATAATGTAGTTATTCTTTTGAAAATTTCCCATATTAGAAAAAGTGACTATGAATGATCAGCCCCAGCCAGGTTGTCTATATCAACCTTTTTGATCCCAATCTGAGGAAATATCAGAAGAGGAGACATAAAGCATGTGCAAGCTGAAGGACTTGGAGGAAGGCTGTGGAAGGCTGCCTCCTGGACATGACATGACTCATAGTAGCTATGGTTGCTGGTACAAGATCAAGCCAGGCAAACTTCATTTATTTTACTTATGAAACCTTATAGAGTCTATTTCTTTTGTCTGTAGATTATTCATAAGTATGTTGTTTGGTTTCTAAATGGTAGGAAATTTTCAAGTTACTGTTTATTCTTTTCATTTTCAGTTGGTTACATTGTGGTTCGGAAACACATTCCCTGTCATTTCAAATTGTTTAAATTTTGTTGAGTTTTGTCTGTGGTAGGGTGTCCTAGTTAGTTTTATTGTCAACTTGACAAAACCTAGAGTCACCTGGGAAGAGAACTTCAGTGGAAGAATCAGATTCACACGTGGTCATGTCTATGGGGAATTGGCTAGGTTGATAAAAGGTGTAAGAGGACCCAGACCCCTGGGAGTGGCACGCCCACTAGGAAGGTGGCCCTGGGCAGTGTATGAAAGGTAGATGATCATAAGCCAGTGAAAGAGCCAGAGAGTAAACTAGAGAACAAGCCAGTAAGCAGGTTTTGGCTACAGGTTCTTACGTTTAGGGTCTAGCCTTCAGTCCCTGCCCTGAGTTTTCTCAAATATTGACCGTGACCTGGACATATACGATGAAATCACCCCTCTCCTCCCCGTGTTTCTTTTGGACATGATGGTTATTACCACAGTGACAGAAAGCAAGCTAGAACCCCGAGGTGTGTCTGTCTTGACATAAAGCCTATGTATACACACAAACGTGTATCTTCCGCTATTTAGTAGAGTGTTTCGTTAGGTACTTTTGCTTGCTAGGTACACAATACCTTAGAGAAATTACTTGAGAGTAGAAAGATTTCTTTTGAATCACAGTTTCACAGGGGTTCAGCCCATCCTGGTGGGGAAGCCATGCTGGATCAGCTCAGTTCATAGCAGTGAGAGAATGTCGTAGATGCTGTTCACATCATGGCAGACTAGGAAGCAATGACCGTGGCAAGAATCAAAGGCTGGGTATATATGTCAAAAACCTACTGCCAGTGACTTAGTTCCCAGGCACACCCTACTCTCTACAGGCTCCACTGTCTTCAAAATAGCACCACCAATTGGGTCACAAAGAGCTCTAAGCACAGTTCTGTGGAGGGCACTTTGTATTTGAACTACAACAAATGTTATTTTTAACCATCAATCAGATCTTATTGGCATTAGTGCCATTGAGTTCCATTCCTTCCTATTTCATTTAGTGGTTGTATCCGGAGTTCAAGAGGGATATTGAAGTCAGCAACCCCGAGTGTTAAGTTGCTTATTTCCTCTTTCGATTCGATCAGTTGCGATTTGATTTAGTTGACATCTCTGATGTTTGTTGTATATACACTTGGGTTTCCCCTGTCTTCTGAGTAGGTGGGCTGATTCTTTTATCATCATGCAGCACAATGTCCCTTTCTGCCCTGGATAATTTTCTTCCAAGATTTTATCACTGGCTTTCCTCTCACCCCTTCTTATATACATATTCTTCTAACAGTGTTGACTGGGACCCTTCTCAAGGCAAATTCCAGCCCCATTTTTCTTCTAAGGAAACCCTAACCTAAGTCAATCACCAAAATGGAGTATAAAAGACTAGTCAAGGTACCCTGGTCAGTGGAGAACATTAAGGAATGACACAGGCAGGGGAAAGAGAGGCTCACGGTTATTTGCAGTGATGGGATCTTAATGTACAGTAATCAGTCTCATCTCATTTTTGCCCCCAAAGAATTCCAGAATGAGGACTCCTGATATCACTGTGTCCTTACGTGACATCTGCAATGCTGACAACTCCCAAGTCAGCACCACTGTCTGCAGACCTCATTAGGGAGCCACAGATCCCCCTCCCCTCCCCATGTGCGCATGCTTTGCGGAGTTTCCACCTCCCTCCTGGTAACCTGGAGTTGGCCCTGGGGGCAGGGTCCCTGGTCCTGGAGGCATCTGTAAGTGCTGTGGTTGGTTTTTAATAAACATTAATGTGGAGGAGGAGATGGGTTAGAGCAAAATTTGCTTCAAATTAGAGCTGGCAAAGCAGAAACCGGTTATCCACGGGAAAGAGGAACTTGTGAGCAGGCCAAGATTATCACGCCATCATAAATCAGGGGGAAAGAAAAACACGCCTTCCATCTCCTCCACCACCTCCTCCTCACCCTAATGATTTCCAGCCCCAACCATGGAATGTTGTGTTTAAGGAAAAAGTTGTTGGACATAATTAGTAATTCTATTATAGTAATATAGCTTTATCTAAATAAACACAACTTACTTTCCCTCCATGAGGAATTATGTGGTGGGGATGGGGGAGGAGAAAGGAGGGCTGAGGTTTGTGTGCCCTGAGTGAGTCTGCCCCAGTTTCCTAGGAGTCCTGGAGTCAGAACTCTGGGGTTTTCTGTGGGGTGACCGTGGGCTGACAGGGGATGTGTTATCAGAATCTGAGTCACTCCAGCTGCTTTGCTGACCTCTAGCATCATCCTCAGTGAAAATTGTCCTCTGCTGTCCTTCATTACAGACACTTTCTCCTTCACTGTGAGAGTGTCTGAAAGGGAATCAGAGCTGTGTCCAATTCCAGAGATCAGCTCATCTTCGGGAGAACAGAAAAAAGGGTTCGGGGAGAGACCCAACTTCCTCATATACCTGTGTTTGTGATACAAAACATTTTCACATCTAGGATTCTATTCTTTCCTGCGAGGTCTTGGCCATTACCCCTCTCAAGTCCTTCTGCTGGGGAGAGATGACCAGAGCATCAGGATTTGGATGAAAGGACATTCCTAACAACTCAAGCGCTGAAAGTCAAAAGTAACCAGCCACCTTGTCCTTTCCCCTACTCCAGGCAGCCCTCCCTTGCTCCACTGAGCAGTGGAAGAAAACTTTCTTTTAATTAGCAAACGCTTGTTTTAGTACGAAAAGTCCTCAAAAGAAAATATAGCAATAGAACTATCATATGATCTAACAGTCTTCCTACTGGACACATGACTGAAGGGCAGGAAATCTGTATGTCAAAGAGACATTTGAACTCCCATTATCACTACCAAGATTGTTCATGGCATCCAAGATAAGGAATCGGCCTAGGAATCTACTGATGAATGAGTAGACAAAGACATGTGGCTGTCCTCATGACAAAGAATGGTATCATCATTTACAGCAGCTAGAGTGAGGCGGGAAACATGCTAAGCAAAATAAACCCAGGCACAGAAAGACAAATGCCATATGATCTCTCTGCTTCCTGCCAGACCAAATGCATGATCCTGCTGCTATAGTGGACTATAACCTCTCTGGAACTGTAAGCTAAAATAAACCCTTTTCTCATCTAAGTTGTTTATAGTCACTATATTTTATCACAGCCACAGAAATGTCACTAGGACACCTGTTGGGTTGGACCTTATTCTTGTCTAGACAGACCCAGGATTCTGGTACCTCTGAAAACAGGCAATGCCCAGGGCATAAGTCCCTCTTGCCTCTCTGCCTGAGTCTGACAGAAGTCAGCTATGTCACTCTGGTTCCAGGACTCTTGTGGATTTGTGGTTCCTGTAGTGCCTTCATTTTCAGGAGGAACTATGGAAGATGATTACGTCCTCCCTGGTGGAAGCTTTCATGATATTTCTGCTAGCTAGAGTGCTTGTCACTAGCTAGAGTGCCTGTCACTAGGTAGAGTGCCTGTCGCTAGCTAGAGTGCCTGTCGCTAGCTAGAGTGCCTGTTGCTAGCTAGAGTGCTTGTCCTGATGTGACATGGGGACAGCTAGCCTAGTGTTTCTGAGGTCTGTGTAGGAACAGTCTGTCCATTAGAACTCTTAGAACTGTCACTCAAAGAAACTTAACAGGGAAAGAGTTAAGCTGAAGGACTGAGACAGAGAACCAGAAATGGATTCCAGAAATTTAGGCACAGCAGCATCAGGATGCTTGAACAATGTGGTCATTCCACAGCCACCCTCTCCTTTCTCTAGGTCTGCTTTTCTCCGTGCGTTTTACTTATGTTCTTCCAATGAAGATGATTTTTCCATATCTAAAAAAAAATATATCATCCTTCCAGAATCATAGAAAGACTTGGACTTATCTAGACGGTATTTAGGGCCTCTGCAAGGATTCACTTACATTTCTTGGGAAAATGGTTACCTCTAGTTATGACTACCACCAGAAACATGGGGTCTAGAATGGGAAGAGTCACACATGGTAGGCAGATGAGAAGAGTTTGCCATACTCTATGCTGAGACCATAGATCACGTGGGCCTTTGAAGGGATCTCCAGAATGCTGCAATGGGAGCTAATCCCCAAACTTAGAACATGCTCCCAAAGTCTCAGGATAGATATTCATCCTGATGCTGGGCCATCATGACGATTCCCAACCCACCGACATCCTCTTGCATTTGCCTTCCTATTTAAATGTGCCATGCCTCCTCTGACTTCTGGCCCACTATGGTATGAACTGCTCTACTCTGCTATACACACCCTGCTCTAATAGAATGAACCTCTGAAATAATGGCCAAAATTAAGAGTATAATTTCTCCCTTAGTTGTTTCTCTCAAATATTTGGTCATGATGACACAGAAAGAGTTGACCTAGTCAGTTTCTGTTCGGTCATCTGTATGACTCTTCGTTGCTCTAGTCCCTTTTGTTCATTGAATAAACCACACTGTGGATACTGCCATTCTGTTTCCTAGACATGGAGTACTGCAAACTGCCTGGTGGAATAAGTTTTGATTACCAGCATTTTTTTTCTCTAATCTGAGAGCTGTCTGTCACTGGAGCCCCATTGTTCACAGCCAAGTTGGATGTCAGTCTTTGACATGGTCTCCAGAGATAGGGCCCAGGCTCTTTTTGCAGTCTATCACCTCCCATCAGCACACTGTGTTTGAAAATGGCATTCCCTTCTGCGAGTCCTCAGCTTAAGGTTTAGTGTCATCACCATGGAGGCAGGTCATTCCTCTTCTTGCATAAGTGTAAAGCCAATGGCAGGAACTCAGGAAACACTGATGGGGCAAATGTGCCCAGTAGCAGGGATAATGTCATCCATCTCTCCCTACTTTATCTGGCCAGTAAGTCCTCAGAATCTTCCTGCAACCCAATGATAAAGTTACAGGCATGCACGGCCAAGCCTTGCACTTCACATGGGTACTAAGAGCAAGCACTCTTACCCACTGCACTGTCTGTCCTACCCTTCACCTTTTGAAACAAAGTCTCTTACAGGACTTGTGGCTTCACCACTTGGCTAAACTGACTGGCCAGGGAGCCCTATGTAGCTATACCTACTTATATTCACCCTGCCATCCCTGAGATTATTGATACACACCACCATGTCCAACCTTTACATGAGTACGGGGGACCCAAATTCAGGGCCTCATGCTTGTATGACAAGTTGCCCAACTTCTAAATTTTATCATTCTTTATGGCCACACTTCTACTTTTATCCCTGTTAGAAAGTTACTCAAGGCACCACAGTTCAAGTCACGGCCAAAAGCAACATTGTAATCCCTCCCTTTCTCTCAGCTGGTCACGGTGACACAAAAGCAATTGGCATCATCGCCAAACTCTGCTCTAAAGCAAGTGTGAGTTGGAGCCATACTCTATCATTTAGTAGCCTTGGATGATTTACTTAACTCTCTGGACATCAATTATCACATCCACAAAGTGTCTCCATCCTACAAGATGCCATGTGTGAAATACTTACAAGGGACATGTGGTGGAGCAAGTGCTCATTTAAGGCAAGTTGCTACTTTGATGCCAGTCAATGGATTGGATGGAATATTATTTCCAGCATCATCCTATTTTCAATTGCAACAGATATTTCGACATCACAAGAAGACTAGATGAATCCTGACCACAGTGTATGCCCTTTCTACTCATTAGTCCCATCCAAATTTTCATGTTAAATCAAGTAGTTTTACAAAAGTGTCTATTTTATTTTATGTTTTTATTTACCATTTCCTTTGTCTTTCTATAGAATTTAAGGATTCTCTGTAAGATGATGAAGAATAAAAATCATACTTTCTAATGTCCTCCAGCATTCAAGCATGAGCTCTACCCTTTCCCAGCCATTCTACCAAGTGTATATGGTCTCATACAGCAAAACACCCCCAAACCTTGTGCCTCTCACACGTTTTCTGTGTAATGTTTCCTCTTGTTATCATAGCATAATCAGCATCCCTTAGACAATGCTACTGTATACCTCAATAACTTGGCGTTATCTATTTAACTAGCCTTCTGCAGGTGGGAACTTAAGATATTTCCAGCTTCCTATTACAAATAGCTCTTTAGTGACAACTTTATGCAATATCTTTCAAGTTAGATAATCAGAGATAGTATGGTGAACCTGCAGCAAGATATCAGGCATAGCATTTTAGTCTACACTCACTTCTTTCTTCCATATCCTTCTGCAGTTCCCTTCTGCTTCCCCACATTGCTAACCGAACTCATCATTATTTAACTTCTCTACCCCTGGTGACTCAGTAATGGTAGAAGTCGCACACAGCTGCCGATGACCCACTCAATAAATATATTTCTATGAATGAGTGGTAAATCCAGCAGATATAAGTCAGAATCTATGCTGCCAACTTCCAATCTTCACATGTAAAGACAAGCACCTTAACCTATCTCCCATGGATGGAGAGGCTCAGAGGGCTCAGATGATGACACAGCGTACCCAGCAGGTGAGTGCTGGAGTCAGCATGTGTGCCCAAGGATTTTGCCCCCCCACACACACACTAGCCCACGTTCTGGAATCACTCACATATGAGAACCCATACCCTCACTCCCTTACCTGGCCCAGAAGTCCCACGGGAAACTGTCATAGGCGGGCCTGACGATGAGCACTGAGTTAGTTCTCCTATGCCCACCTTGAAGCTAAAGGTGTGGTTGGATTTCAAGGTCTTGGGGGCAGTCATTGCCTCTGTTACACCAGAAAACACAAAGCCAAAAAATGCCAGGTAATTAGCCAAAGTCCACACTTGGCTACAGAGACTCCTTCTGGGGTACTCTGGTTTCTGGATGAACCTAAAACCATTCTCAAATAACTCAGAGCCTCGTTAGCTAATGAGATTCAGGCAGTGCCCTTCATCTTTAAGGCCTATTTTCAGTTACTAGCAGGTACCCATCACAGCCTACTTGTCTTCATACACACTGGAGGTGTGGAGGGTGCTGGCCATGAAAGAAGGACTGGGGTCTACTTGAATTACCTCCAGATTATTTTATATTTGAATTAATTTATTAAAGTACTGAAAATGAATTTTATTCCCACAACTTAAGCATGTAAGAAATATAGTTACTCCATGTTGGTGAAATCAAACTCATTCTGAGTGAGTTTCTCTCTCTCTCTCTCTCTCTCTCTCTCTCTCTCTCTCTCTCTCTCTGTGTGTGTGTGTGTGTGTGTGTGTGTGTGTGTGTGTGTGTGCTATGCATGTTTCTTTCTGTGATTATACGATTATGTGGTTCTTTATGCTAAGCATGTGTTTATTCTCTTTATGTCTCTCTATGACATCTCTCCATTGTTTTTTTCATCAGTTTCCCTTCACCCTAAATGCAATCCCATTCCTCTATGTGTTTTAGTCAAAAGCCCTCCTGCTAATGTGTCTGATTGGTGGAGGCTGACAATCCTGCTCTATGAATAATTCCTCAAAACTGTAAAACACAGGCCACATAAAGCCATGCTCCAAGGACCATAGAACCAGAAAGAAAATGGATGATTTGCAGTGTACCGTGGAGAGCGTAGGACATGAATTCCCTTTGCAGTGTCGATGGGCAACATCCTGTCTTCTATGACAAAGCACACTGGTATGCCCACTAGCTCTGCCTCTGCCATCTTTCATGCCTGGAAGATCAATCTCCAGCTTCCAGTTGGCCCTCTCATTCCAATTTCACTGGAGCTAAACAGATTATTTTCAAGTAAAATAGGCAATATTCCATGACTCCTTGACTCCCTCTCAGAGACACCCACATCATTGTCATTATGGGCTGAACTGTGACAAGTCCCCAAAGAATCTGTTAGCATTTTAACTCCCTGTGCTGTACATATGACACTACCTCATTTACAAACAGGTTCTTTGCCAGTGAAGTTATGAGGTCAGTGAGCTAGCCCTTAGTCTAATCTGACTAATTCCATGTAAACCAGGAATTGCAGTGGGAAAGCAGGCACTATGAAGAGGGGAAAAGAGGGACCCCGCCCCCCCGCCAAGGGACGTTAGTGTGATCCTACCATGCTCAGATTTGGGGCAGCTTGCCTTCAATACTGTGGGGCAATATGTTTCCTTAAGCATCTAATGTGGTGGTGCTTTGCTACCGCAGACCCAAGACATGAACATACTTGCGTCACAGTTTGATCCTGTTTCAGGAGCACAGATCCACGATCTGTATGTGAGCCAATACTGATTGTCCACCTTCATCTCCCAAGGTTTTTGTAAAACCTGTCTCCCAGTGTTGCATTGTGCTGATATCCCTAGAATATGCCAAAGTCTCTCCCATTTGGCTTCTTAGAATCCCTTACCCGCCCCCTTACCTTCCGTGACACCCTTTCTTCATCCTTGTTTGGCTTAAATATCTCTTACTCTGAAAGACCACTTTCTTCTTGGTTGCATCCTCCTACCTAGGTCTATGTTATCTAGCTTCACCTAAGGTTCCACTGGCTTTTCATAACATGAAGCACAATCTACATCTCTTTACTTCCTTAACTGCTGGCTTAAAAAAAAAACAAAAACAAAAACAAAAACTTACCCCCACACCCGGTAATGGAATGTCAGCCTCAGGAGACAATACACCACTTCAGGAGAGAATACACCACTACCACCCCACCTCCCATCCTAGCATTGCACAAGGCTGGGCACTTGGCAGACATGGTTCAGATGAATTTCTATCAAATAATGAATACATGTTGCAGTCAGGGAAGACAGTGTGAGAATAGCCATATCTAGTGGATATAGCATTTATATACCCAGGAGAGCAATGACGTTCTCAGAGTGCTGAGCAGTGCAGCAAGGAAGGAGAGAGGCGGTTGATACCCTTTGGGAGCCACATAGATGGTTTCCTACTGACAAGGACCCTGATTAAGGATTTCATAGAATCCCAAACCAAGGTATAGGGACTTGACTCTGTATTAAATGAGGGTCATCAATGATTTTTGAGCAGCAGCAACCCAAGATGACCTATGCGTTTAAGAAAATCTCTCATGTAGGAAGGGCATAGAGGATGCCTTAGAGCAGGTAGATGGCTAAGGTCACTGAACCCAGCAAGACGACTATTAAATAGCCCAGGTAAGAGGTGAAGGCAGCTTAACCAGGGGCAGGAACTGTGGGAAGGGTAAAATGCAGATGGTGCACAGATTGAATCAGTAGAATTTAGCAATGATGACTCCGTGGAGTGAAGTCTTCGGGAGAATAGGAAGGCATCTCCGGTTTTGCCACCTAAAGTGAAGGCACAGAGGAAAGGTCTCTGAAGTATCTGGAAGAGGAGTCTTTGAGGGAAAGTGATCCTCAACCCTCCCCAGAGAAGAAAACCATTTTCACTTGCCCCTGTCCCTAGTAAACTAAATGGTTTAAGTGAAACTAGCAAGGCCAGCTGCAATTTTAGGGCTTTTCCACCCCACATGTCAGAAATGGGAGTTGATTCCTCTGTGTGTCTTCCCCCCTTCAGGGAGGCCTTGGCCATCTGACCACAAGAGAAACCATCAAACTTTGGCTAGAGAAACAGAACCAGCAAGCCCCAGCCCAACTCCCGTGCCAAAACCACTCCACTTAGAACTGATCAGAGGCCTCTATCCTCCCACTGAGCCAGGATGAATTTTTAACTCACTATTGATCAGGCAATTTTAAAATCAATTTTAATTAAATGAAAGATTTCTATCAGGATTGCTTCTCTCTGGACAGTAAATTGGGCCTTGTAATAATACTTACACTGAAACGTCTCTCATATAACTAACAGAGCCCATCATAAATAAGTAAAGAACTTTCTATTTATTTTGCATGGGGGGAAACCGAGGTGAGAAGGTTAGCCCAAAGCCCTGCAGTAATGAGAATGGCAATCAAGGACTTGAGTCATGGGGATGCCAAGCTCAGATCCCACAAACACCACTATCAGCCTCCAAAAGCCCCTACGCATGTGGACTAGAGAGAAAATAGATCCTTGATGGTCACTGGGGAAGGGAGAATTGCAAGCATTTAACTGACAAAGATGGAACAAGTTCACAGAATGGCATGTATAGGAGACAGTTTATTATCAGAAGGCATTTTCCTATTTAGAAATGGTCATGCTTGCTTGGCCTCTAGAAATATTGCCCCAGTAGGGAGAGCTCACGCTTAAATCTATGCTTCTCAGGAGTCGCTGAAGCATCTCCACTCCCTGGGATAAGGCAATTGCTTAGAGTCCACACTTCGGAGCTTGAGTCCCTTGAGCTCCTTGCTTAGAACCTAGAGTCTGATCAAAGTCTTCCCCTGCATCGCTTCAGACTGATTCTTCTCACATGATCCATCAGTAGATCAGCCCTTTCCTCTTCCTAGATTAGCCTTGAGTGGGCTTCAACTGTCTAGCCTCCAGCATGCTTCCATAGACACAGGGCACCATGGTGCATGAGGATGTATGGCAGGAGGGTGTATCTGGGATCCACTGCATATCATGAGATTAGCCACGTCCCCACTCCTAAATGTACCTATGGCTTTCTCCACACAAAACCTTCAGATTACAGCTCAGGACATAATGCCTTATCTTGTAGTTGGCTGCTGCTAGAGATTTCAGTACAATCAAATTTAATAGGATATAGTTTATACATATATATACATATATGTATATATACATATATACACATTTTTATATGCCTGGTTAGGGTATGAGTCTATGGTACTTGACAAATATATAGTCATTTACCCAACACTACCATAATCAAGACATGTAACTCTTCTACAGCTGCACAGAGTTCTGCCCTGTGTCTTTACAAACAGCTCCATTCCCGGTTCATGGACACCACTGATCTGTTTTTGCTCCCATACTTTTGCTGTTAGCAGATCACTATAGAAATAGAACAACACGGGGCACTGTCACCTGAGTCTACTTTTCTTCCACTTATAAGAACATGTCTGTGTCCCTCTCTGCTGTGCTGGATAACAACTGTGCATCCCTCTGTACTTCTGAACAACATTTCATTGTATAAACATGACACGCTTGTGGTTCTTCTCACACTTGAAGCACATGTGTGTCCTTTCTAATTTGGTACGGATAGCATCACAGCTGCTATGAATATTTACCCAAGGTATTTGTGTGTTTCCATGGCTCTTGGGTCAATCGTAGGATTCCAGACTGTCATGGTAACTGTAATTACTAAGAAACTATTATATCTGTATCAACTTGTCCCTCTCTCACCCATGCAGGGGATCTCTGGCCATTCCACACACTAGCCATCAGCACTTAATATCTGGTTATCCTTTTCCATTCTTCAGAACTGATGGCCCGAGATCATAACTGAAGCAAATTGCTGTCACACACTGCTGTCTGTAACACAGCTACCCGTCAGTCCACCCTTCTTCTTTATGACTAGAAGTGAGATTTGTCTCCTTTACCCTGGTGACAGTGTCTTTCAGGGAAAGTTTTGAATATCACCATATGTAGCCCACAAGTGAAACCAGTAAGTCCATGCCCCTCCCCTGCAGGCCCCTCCAGGGACCTCCCCTGCAGCTTCTGGCTCAAATCAAGAATGGGAAAGGGAAACCCACAGATTTGACTCATCTGCCTCACCTTGGGGTCATCACGAGCTGGAGAAAAGACAGAGGAGAAAGACTTTTGTCAGTAGAGCCTGGGCCAATCTAAACCTAGAGGTTGAAAATTAAATGGTTAACAAAAGTGCCAAGAGGAAGGAGGCCAGGCATGGTGGTGCATGCCTGGAAACCCAGCAGTTGGGGCGTGGAGGCAGGAAGATTAGGAGTCCAAAGACGGCCTTGACTATATCATAGTGAGTTCCAGGCCAGCTCTGGCTATGTGAGACTCTCTCAAGTCAAATCTAAACAAAAGTGCTGAAAATCTCAAGCAGTGGGAAAGGAGTAGCAGCTTCTCAGTGTGGTGGCCCACCTCCAGGAGGACAGAGGAACAAACGCAAGTGCCGGGATCAGTCCAGAAACCAGGGAGTGAGAACTGCACACTAGACTTCACAGCACAAAGGCCACAGAAGACTTTAGATCACTGGTGTCCTGGGTGTGAGGGGTGGTTATTATGAGAACAAGGAAAGGTTTGGGAGCAGAGGCAATTAATTTAGGCCATTCTTTTAAGGAGTTGACTTGAAAGGTGAAGCCGAGGGGCATGCGGGGGCTGGAAGGGACCCAAGATTACGATTTTCAGTTGTAGAGAGCTATACTTCACCATTCTTCTCATGCTTTTTCAAGAGTTCTCTCCGAAGGCTTTCTGTCTAGGTTGTTTCTTTGGAGGGGCGTGTGGGTGGGGAGTAGGGCTTGGCACAAAAGTCTTCCACGTCCCTCTTTCTCACTGCAAAAGTAGCCTCCTTGCCCTTTAGTTAGCAGGAGTGCAGACCATGGACTTCGGCATGGTTTCTGGTGACAGCACAACTATGGATGGCTTCTGGTGGGGGTGGGAGTGAGGAGGGACTCGGTTCTCTCTACGGAGCTGGCCACTGGGAGTTTGACTGTGCTCCAGTGAGAATATGGACAACCACAAATTTGACTATTTTTTCTTTTTTATTTATTTTTTTATTGATTTTATTGAGCTCTACATTTTTCTCTGCTCCCCTCCCTGCCTCTCCCCTCCTCTCTTCAACCCTCTCCCATGGTTCCCATGCTCCCAATTTACTCAGGAGATCTTGTCTTTTTCTATCTCCCATGTAGATTAGATCTATGTGTCTCTCAGTGTCCTCATTGTTGTCTAGGTTCTCTGGGATTGTGATTTGTAGGCTGGCTTTCTTTGATTTATGTTTGAAAACCACTTATGAGTGAGTACATATGATAATTGTCTTTCTGGGTCTGGGTTACCTCACTCAACATGATGTTTTCTAGCTCCATCTACTTGCCTGCAAATTTCAAGATGTGGGTTTTTTTCTGCTGTGTAATACTCCATTGTGTAAATGTACATTTTCCTTATCCATTCTTTGCTTGAGGGGCATTTAGGTTGTTTCCAGGTTCTGACTATGACAAATAATGCTGCTATGAACATAGTTGAGCACATGTCTTTGTGGTATGATTGAGCATCCTTCGGATATATACCCAAAAGTGGTATTGTTGGGTCTTGAGGAAGGTTGTTTCCTAATTTTCTGAGAAATCACCACACTGAAATCCAAAAAGGCTGTACCAGCTTCCACTCCCACCAGCAATGCAGAAGCGTTCCCTTTTCCCCACAACCTCTGCAGCATAAGTTGTCATCAGTGTTTTTGATCTTGGCCATTCTTACAGGTGTAAGATGGAATCTCAGAGTTGTTTTGATTTGCATTTCTCTGATGACTAAAGATGTTGAACATTTCCTTAAGTGTCTTTCAGCCATTTTAGATTCCTCTGGTGAGAGTTCTCTGTTTAGGTCTGTACTCCACTTTTTTATTGGATTATTTGTTCTTTTGATGACCAATTTCTTGAGTTATTTGTTTATTTTGGAGATCAGACCTCTATCTGATGGATTGGTTAAGATCTTTTTCCATTCTATAGGCTGTCGTTTTGTCTTGTTGATCATGTCCTTTGCTTTACAGAAGCTTTTCAGTTTCAGGAAGTCCCATTTATTAATTATTTCTCTCAGTGTCTGTGCTACTGGGGTTATATTTAGGAAGTGGTCTCCTGTGCCAATGCATTTAAGTGTACTTCCCACTTTCTCTTCTCTGAGGTTCAGTGTGACTGACTTTATGTTGAGGTCTTTGATCTATTTGGACTTGAGCTTTGTGCATGGTGATAGATATGGATTTATTTCATTCTTCTACATGTTGATATCCAGTTATGCCAGCACCATTTGTTAAATATGCTTTCTTTTTTTCCATTTTTTGCTTGGACTTTTTTTTTTCACAAGGGTAGGTATGGACCTGGGAGAACTGGGAAGTGAGGGTGATTGGGAAGCATGATGTCAAATTCCAAAATAATCAATAAAATATTATGTTGGGGGGAAAAGACTCAGGCTTTCTTAAAGTTGAAAATGTTACAGCATGCTCATGGAAGCCAGGCATAGTGGCACCCACCTATAATCCCAAAAGTTGGGAAGCAGAGGCAGGAGGATAGAAGTTCAAGGCCAGTCTTGGCTACAGGAGACTTCCAGTAAAATGAAACAAGATGAACAAAACCTTATGCAAACAGAAAGGAAATAGTCTTGGGTGGCAGTAGGAGGCAGGAAGGAAGTATAGTTACTAGATGATGTCTCTGAGAGAGCAAAACAGGTCAGGATCTAAGGCACACATAGAAGAGAAATTGGCCCGACTCAGTCTAATAGTCATTGTGGCACTCGTGTGGGTGGGGAAGAGAATATGCAGCAGACAGGAATTCGTGGTCAGAAAACATGGAACCTCTTGGCTGACAGCTTTAACTTTTACAGAAAATATGAATATGGAAAGAGATGCCTAAGTTACACAATGAAAGGAAAGAGAGTGAAACAGCTTTCATGAGGATGGGTGATAAATTAACTCAAGAAATACCACAGAATTTCCTGGTAGAATTAAGACCTCATAGGACGTTGGTAGTCATGGGTTTCCTCCAGTAAGACCTATTAATACTGCTCTGCTTTCTTCCCAGCTGCTTAGAAACTGGTGTGGAGAATGTAACAGGTTATATTTAACCAAGGGACAGACGTGGTCACTATTATATTATTCAGCAATCTCATTGTCTACCCCTGACAAGGTGAGCTGTTATAACTGCAATGCACTAAACAGGTTTATAGAGCAAGAAATACTTACAGTTATTTGGGCTGAAATCTCGCAGGAACTCAAAAACATGTACCTGCCTTCTAAGTAAACAGACTAACTTAGGTGACTTCACAAGCAATAGCCGAGGGTAGCCATCCTGTGGAGAGGACCACACTAATGTGGACGGGATACCTCACTAGCTTCTTGGAATCTTCTGTTTTCCTAATGTGGCTCAGTTGCAGATGTGGCGGCCACATCAGGCACTGGCATCAGTGGGTAAGGACTGGCTCAAAGTACTTCTCCTATGGGCACAACCCCTGTGGCCCATTAGAGGGAAGAATATCCTCTTGACCATAAAATTGAAGGGCTATAATTTCAATTTGGACCATTTTACCCTTTACTCTGGGTTGGCAGTGGGTTAGTCCTCTCCTTAAAAAATACTGTCTAGACCTCCCATTTAATTTCAGGCCTCATGACATATTACTGTCCCCAGACACCATGCAGATCAAAAAGAAACAGAAAATTAAACATAAAGGGACTCTGGACCCTGCTAGTTCAGGATCCTGCCACATACTCTGGGACAGTTCCCGTAAGAGTTGTAGACATCTACAAACGATAACTAGTTCTTCAGGGCCTTAGAGAAGTGGATCTCAAACCTGGCTCGTCAGCTTTGTGAGACTCATCTGCAGAGGGGATCTGGATATCTGAATTTTATATTATTAGCATATGTGTATAGTGTGCATGTGCGCGTGGGTGCAGTATGCCGCAGTGTGCATTTGTAGATCAGAGGACAGCTCTTAGGAGGCACCAATCAAACTCAGGTCACGAGGCTTGCAAAGAAAGCATTCCCATGTGCTGAGCCATCTTACCAGGCCAGAATCTAAAATTTAATAAGTTCACTGAGTCACTATTATACATATCCAATGTGATGGTTTAAATGAGAAATGTCTCCCATAGCCTCATATGTTTGAGTACTTGGTCTTGAGTGGCTGGTACTGTTTGGGGAGGTTATGGGACCTTCAGGTGATACAGTCTTGCCAGAGAAAGTATATCAAAGGGGGTTGGCTTTGAGGGCTTATTGCCCTACCCAGTATCATGTTCTTTCATTCTCCGTCCTGTATGTGGTTGAGATGTGATCTTCTAGCTTCTTGCTCCTGCCATTGTGGGCATCTGGCTCTCTGATACTGTAAAACAAAATAAACTCTTCCTTAAGTTGCTCTGGGACATGGTATTTCATCCCAGCAGCAGAGAGTGACCAGTACCCTCAGTTTTGGAACAACGTTTTAGAAAGATGGCACATGGGGCATGTGGTTCAAATCCTACCATTGTTTCTTTGAGTAAGCCAAGTTTTCTGGAACACAGACATGCTGTTTGCTTTCATAGAATTTGCCATTTCCTCATGTTATACAGTTGAGTATAAGGAAGAGACCAAAATGCTTTTCAATACTAAAATATGTATTCCCAAATCTTTCACAAGAAAATTACTCCCCTACTCGCTCCCCCAAGATGCCATGTGATGCACTAACACCACTGTGACAGGAATAGGAAAATATTCTAGTTTCTTAAATCAGGCTGTTATTCCTCGGCTGAATCTGTGTGTATATTGTTCTAACTCATGTCTGCTCATCAGCAGGATGTACTGACTCTCTGTTGCAAGTCAGCGACGCACTTTCTGTTGAAAACAGGGTGATCTCTATCCCCAAGGAGCCGCCATGAGTCCTACATGTACAACTTATTTTATCAAATCTAAATCATCCTTGATTAAAGGCATGATTATTTTATGCACTAAGAGAGAAAAAAAAGTGCTACAAATTAAATCCTGACACTATTTCCTTAAGCCTTGGAAATTTTATTTTCTAATTATTAAAAAGCTCTTTTAGGTTTATTTTTATCACTCTTGGCAGACATAAAAAATTATGTGAAATAATACTGGTTAGGAGTTGAGGTCTCCAGGGTATTCTTCCGGATTGCTGACCTCTTCTCTGTGAGTTCTTTGTAGGAACCGTTCTGGTCTTATCAGAAAGTATCAACACAGAGTTTATAGAACAAGCCCGTGAATGTAGAGGCAATGACAGCTATGTCACAACTGCCACCAGGCCAACAGTGTTAGAAAGAGGCAATCAATCACAGGCTGTTTTAACATATGTTAAATGGCTTTTTAAAATATGTGCATCATTGGATTGATGAGATATGATTTATTGCTTGATGAACAAGAAGTAAAGAAATATAGGCCAAGTCTCGGGAAATGGCCTTTTGTAGATGAGTAGAGGCTGGGCTGGCCAGAGGGAATAGTGGTGTAGAGAACATTGGGTGACAAAGAAGCAGAAGAAATGTCCTGTAGTTGTGTGGAAGTCCCCAGCCTCTCGTGCTATTGTGCCCCATGCACCCCTACACATGTCTGCTTGACACCATGGTAGCCCTCGAAGTACAGCCTGGCCTCATGCAGTTCTGAGCTCTATGGGACACCTGGAAAACACACACCATGTCCATACTATTTAAGTCAGCAAGCAATGTGTGATGGTTACTCTGTCTGTCAACTTGATTGGGTCTGGAATCACTAAGATGTGCCAGTAGGCGGGGCTATCAGGGTATTTCCAGGAAGAATTAATTGAGTGGAAAAAACCCTCCTCTAGAATGAGTGACACCTTCTAGGACCAGTCCAGACAAAGGATGCCCAAGGGGAAAGCTCCTGATGTTGCCTGCCTGCCTTCATCCCTTGCTGATGATTGTATCCCCCTACCACTGCCGTTACTGCTGCTGTCCTTCAGCAACTCTTGATCCCAGTTCTCCAATGGGAATTAACACCAGCAGCTCTCCACAATTCCTGTGAGGGATTCAGACTCTAGCCCCGAGTAGATAGCAGCTGCTGAGCCTCTCCATCATGCATACAGCCATAAATCCATTTTTATAATGTATAGTCAGTCTGTTGGTTCTCTTACTCTAGAGAACCCCAAGTAGGGGAAATTAGGAGGCAATTATGCAGCAGAATGAACCTTAGGGCACTCTCATGTGACCAAGAATGTTCAAGAGTCATGGTGGGGAAGATGACTGTCTCCATGAGGTTGATCTCAGGGCAAAAGATGCTTAAAAGATGAGTACAATGCACTTCAAGGGAAAAGCTGGAGCTTGGTATGGTAGAGCTGTGTCCACCGCTTGACCTCGGATTCAGACTGTTGTACAATACCATGTGGGTTGCAGTGGAAATATTCTGATTTCATCTGCTTAGTTCCACTTTCTGATGAAAAGAGTCCTCATGTAAGTGAGAAACCCCACAAAGCTGGGTATTCTCACATCCCACAGTGATGCCCACCTCTGAACTAGGAGGAACCAAGGGGACTGGTGCTGAGAGGACACGAGCTTGATTTTGTTTTATTTATTAAGCAAAACAAACCAAGAACAAACAGACAAAAACAAATGAAAATGGTGAAACAACTAGACCAGAGAGGTAGAAATGATGTAACTAGGCCAGCAAAGTTGATTATTGTGTAAAGATGCTAAGTATACAAGCCCGATGGCCTGGGTTAGCATGCAGTCCCGATGGCCTGGGTTAGCATACATGCCTGTGGGCCTGAGTTTAATCCCCGTGGCATGGCCCCTGTAAAGGTGAAAACAGAGCAGCAGCTCTGTACAGTTCTCCTCTGACCTCCACACACACCATGGCACACTCACACCCATACAAAATATTATCAGAAGCAAACAGCACACTGAATAACTGCTGCTAATTCTGGATAGAGGAAAAATAAGTGTTTGGTTTGACACTTCTAATTATATGGTTTAGTGCCCCTCTTCCTCTAAAATAGATTACTAATGTCTCTAAATCAAAGATGCCTTAACTATCCCGGGACCTTTCTTTTCTGAGCTTTGGGACTTTTTTTTTTCATTTTCTTTTATGCCCTTTCTAGACTTCACCCCTTTAAATGTCATTTCATGTAGCACAGGCAGACTCAGTTCTAACATAGCCTCCTCTAGCCCTAGGTTGAAGCTGGGCAACATGCGACTCACGAAAAACAGCCCTACTTGACCAAGAGAACTGGAGTTGGAAATAAGGAAAGTACACATCAAATGGGCACGTGGTCATACACAATATAGCTTTAATCATTGCCCAAGATTCTGACACAGAACGTCTTAACATTTTTGTCAAAATTGAAGTCCTGGTATTTCCTAAGCCATTGAGTTGATGAGGTTGTGATCTTGTCCATCACAGTAAGTTCCTTTCAAACCTGTGAAAGCCTGTGCTAATGAAAGGATTCTCTCAGTGTATTCCTCCATAGCTTCAGGAAAGTGGCCGTGAAGAGGTCTAAACTTTCAGTCCTGTTCCGTAAACTCTGTAGGTGAGAGATGGGAGATTGAGTCAATAACCAATGACCAAATGGTTGATCAGTCATCTATTAAACCTTTTTAAAAATGTTTCTAATTACCCACCTGAAGACAGCATGAGATTTCTAAGGGCTTCTGCAGGTGTCTTGTCTGATCTACCTCTCCTAGCTCACTCATGGAATCACACCTTGTTAAAGAGCCTGTAGCCAAGGACAAACTGCTTTTCTGAGTTCTGTGAGTTGCCCTAGCAAATCACTAAGCATGTGAGAGGGACCATAGCAATCCACCATCTCTAGGTAGTTGATTGGACATCCAGGGCCATCTGGGCATGAGGCCTGGCATAGGGAATTGAGCCCTTAACCTCTGGGCCTGTGCTAACCCTGAATTGAGTTGTTTTGTGGGTTACCCAGCTGAAACTGGGAGATTTGCAGAGCTAGTGGCTTGTGTGGGAAAAGAAACTGCACACGGGAGTCAGGAATGTACTGGATTAAAACAATGGAAAGCTGTTGTGCTGAGCGTCAGGCGGGAAGGTACACACCGCATCCATATCCCTGTAAACTCTAAACTTCCCTTTGATTGATGGCCCCACCCTTGATTTTCACGGCTTCTGAATTATTAAATAGAGACCATCCAATGTATCATCTAAATAGTCATGCATTCAAGGCTAAAAGGTATGCTCGGGTAATTACATTAGGACACAGGTGTGAATGGGCAGTCCTAGACACATCAACCAATGTGATTACCTAGATATGTGCTCTGCCTAACACCAGCTAATTAGTTAGTGGACAAGATGGGACCTGAGCCCATTTGGCTTTGTCTATGAAGAGAGAACATATCTTGGAACCTCTAAGATGCCAGATCTTATGAGCCTGTTGAAAACCCAACCCCCAGGGCCTTGGAATTTTTCTGCATTTGAAGATGATGCTTACACAGGTGATTAGGTTAAAATGAAGCATTTGGAGGTGAGCATTGACACCTGTCTAGTATGATTGGTGTCCTTATAAAAAAGAGGTACACATGCAAGAAAAAGCTGTGAACACTCCCTGAGAAAATGCTCACTTATGAGGCTGAAAGAAATGTCAGGTGAAAACAGCCCTGTGGTAAGCCTTGCTCCTGGATTTCCATTCACCAAACCTGTGAAGAATGCATAGTTGTTGCTTAAGCCACCTAGGCCATGACATGTGGTTTTAAAAGCACTAACAAACCTACATACTATTGTAAGCCTCCCAGGCTGTGATATGTGGTCATAGCCCTTGGAAATACACACACTATTATACAAGATTTGGAACTGAGAGCAATAATGGAAAGAACTCTAAGCCTGCAAAACCTTAACATTTCTTCCTACCTAAATCCCTGTGGACATCAACATTTAAGTCCATTTAACCAAGAGCCCTGGACTTGAATTCACAGACAACAAAGGAGAGTAATGTACACTATACACTGTGACTGTGGCAGGTGCCAGAAACATCTAATGGTGCGGGGTGAGTGGAGGCAGTCCTAAAGAGGAAAGGAAAGGAGGATGGTAGCATCAAGTATTTGAACAGCTTTGTGAGGCACAGCCCCACCCCCACGCCTCCCTACAGATTCGAAAGTCAGAAGGTCTGTACTCCATCCCCCGCCTCCATCAGACTCCAGGAAGATTCAATTACATTTAGAGACATGATGTCTGCCTCCCCTGGATTAATTTCCGGATCCTGCCAAGGCTTGTCCTTATCTCTTTCTTCTTGCTGAGAGTAAGAACCCTATAAAATTGTCTCTATCAGGGACCAAAAAATGAGTCAGGGCAAGGCAAACATGAGAAGCAGTGCCTATGTTTCTCCTAATTTAGATTCAGGAAGGGCCCATGCATGACAGCTGGCTGGAGAACTTTCACACCTCCTCGGTCTAAAGGGGTTCATTCTGCCAGGGCACTGGGGAGAGGCAGCTCACACTGTGGACAACAGCTATACAGCGATACTTGAATTCCAAGTGTGCTGTTCCTAAAGATCTTTATAAGACCATTAGCAGTAACGACAGCAGAGAGAACATTTACAGTGTTTTTAAAGTGCTGGCCCCTTCTAATACCTGTGCCTTACTGAATCCACACAACAGCCCTATCAAGGAGATGAGAGTTTACCTCCAGTTTCCAGTAACTGGTAAGGAGGAAACAAAGTCTCAGGTACCAGCAGCAACATGTAATGACCATCTCAAAATAAAGGGGTGAAAAATCCAAGGGATGAAAAATCATGACTGAATTTTTACCTGTAGATGAGTTTGTATGTGTGCAGGTATATGATATTTAATGAGCTTACACCATATGGTCACACTTGGCAGGCATTGTTCTATGTACTGTTCACCTCAGTCATGTGACATACAAACTTTCTCATCATCACCATTTTACAGATAAGGAAAATCAAACCTCATCAAAGGCTACACAGCAAAGAAGTAGAGCAAGTCAAATTTAAACCACGGAATCTGAGATTTAGAACCCATTTCCTAAAGATAGCACTTTATGATCCATTCGGTGGCGAGCATTTTGCAGGTTGACCAGTTGCCTTTGCTTATGAGGGTAAAAGACACATGGTATAGAGTGACAAGAATAGTAAGCTGTAACACAGACTCTGGGGCAATGCATTCCTCCCTGTCCAAGTGAAGAAGTGTGTCTCCCCTCCTCAGCTCAAATTCTGCAAGCAGGCTAGACGGTGCTGAATTTCTCAGATGTTGTACTGTTTCATGTTCTTTCAAAGTGTGCTAGACCCTATCGCCCACGATTACTCCCAGGTGCAAAATTGTATGCACAAACAGTTGCAGCAGCAATTTACTGACTGTGAGCTCAATCAGCCAATTGTGAGCACAATTAGCTGCTCCCTGCTCATTTGGAAGGAGCTGGGGCGATGATTGCCTCTGCAATTAGCCAGTTGTGGGCAGCTTGGCTTGCTTGTGCAATCTTGCACAGGCAGGCAGTGTGCAAAAGTGATGCATGCCAGGAGCCTCACACTCTTGACTCCAGCTATCTGACCCGAAGTCCACCCATCATTCTTTACATGTGGATGGAGGCTGCAACTGTGGGCAGAGAAAAGATGGACCAAAGTCAGACTCTGTGTAATGCTACAGGGACTGAAGACACAAACCTTTCCATGTCTTGGTACAGAGGGAGGGAGATGAGACACTAATCTGGATTGGTAAAGGGTAAGCTGTGTCCAGGGTTGAGGCACACCTTGATTGCTGATGATTTGGGTGCAAAGAAGATCCATATGGAAATGTGTTCACGTCGAGGAAGGGGCCATTTCTATTATCGGAATGGCTTGCTTTGGGGAGTCAGGAGAAAGCTGAAACAAGACTGAATGGGGGAATCAAAATGCCACATTAAGTCACTAGTGCAATCAACAATTTGTTCTTCCTTCTTCCTGTATATCCTGATGAAAAAAATAAATAACTGATCCTCCCCCTGGAGTCGGGCAGTTTCCTACCCACCTGTCCCTGCCGAGGAAAGCCTGGAAACACGGAAAATTCCATTGCAGCTGTCCACAGAATGAGCTGAAGGCTGATTGAATGTGTTCTAGTTTCCCCCTCAGTTACACGTTGATTAGAAAAAGAAGAGTTTGCTGTATTTTAAGTGAGGTTTTGTCGCATGCATATGCCTTTCTACCTAGAAGCAGGTTTATAAAGGAAACCAGAGGAAAGAAGGGTCCCTCTTTGGTAGCAGACCTCACTGAGATAATTCTCGTATCCTGTGATCCTTGTGAAGGAAGGGGCATAGGCTGCTCTCTCTAACTATACTCAGCTCGTTAGAATTATAGAGTTGACACTAGCCCAGGCGTGGGGAAAGTCCCAGAGTCTATCCACTGATAAAAGAATAAGCAGAATATGGTATAAATATAATAGAATAGGCTTCAATCATAAAAGAAATATGGTATAAAGGATAAGATAAAGGGAATGAGAAAAAGATATAAACATTCTAACATGGATGAGCTTTGCCAACTCACACTAAGTGGAAGAAGCCAGACAGGAAGGCAACTTATTATATAATTCCACTTACATGAAGTGTTCAGAGGACACAGACCCACAGGGAAGTGGAGTAGTGTTTGCCACTAGGAAAAAAAATGAGGATCAAGAGCCCATGCTATTGGGTTAGGGGTTCCTCTTGGCACACCAGCAAGATTCTGGGATTAGATGGCTGCATAACCTAGTTAATATATAAAAATCATTGAATTGTATGCTTAAAAGTTTTACCATTATGATAAATGAATTATATATCATTTAAAAAGTAAAGAAAATTTGTCCTTTTAAGATGGGGGTAGATTCAGCCATGACGAGGCTACCTTGTATTTCCCTGTCCACTGAATGCCCAAGACAAACCTCTGAGGAACATCTACAGCAGAGAGTGTTCAAAGTTTGCCTCCAGTGCAAGCCATAGTCATTCATTCCTTCATTCATTCATTCACTCATCAAAAATAATTATTCAACACCTATTTATAACAGTTTATTTAGTAATCTTTGAAAACAAAAAACTATACATTTGATCCGATTGGTGAGGTTAGGGTATATGTGGGGGAGGAGGAGGTAGGAGTAATTAAGGATGTCCCTCCCTGGATCAATAAACCTAAACTTTTATTTTGTTTCACGGAGCATATTTCTTTGGGCTGTGGTGGAAAGCAAAGGTGTTCAAGGGGATTTTCCTGGGGCACACAATAGACTTTTAAGGGCAACAGGTAAAGAGAGTGCATTAGCCAGTAAATGTACCAGCTCAGTCTAAAGAGGGTTCTCGGCGCCCAAATGTCAGCACCCCCCCCCCTCCGCTCAAGCCTAAGAAGCTGTGTGCACAGAGCGCAAGTGAAGCACGCAACAGGCGTGTGCTATCAACAGCCAGCAAAGCAGCCCCTGGCCCTGCTGCTCCCTCAACCTCGCCATAACATTTTCTCTTCTGTTCACAGTCCATACACTTTACATTAAATTGAGCTGATTATTAAAAATACCAAGGTTCCGTATTACTTGATTGTCCACCTGAAGTGGCAATTGAGAAGACGCTTTTATCGCTCTTAATAATTTGGGACTTACTTTCCCAGGAGGTTCAATGGGGCCAACGGGAGCTGGAAATGTCCCTGTAATACTCCTGTGTGGAAAAGAGAGGTGTTGCTTTAAAGTGGCATTAGCACATTCTGTTTCTTCCCCCTCTATGCCACTTGGCTCTGGTGTCTGTCTCCATCACTCCACGCATCTACATGATCTGACAGAAACTCATGAGTCTGTGTAAATTGCTCTTACCTATGCCATGTGATGTCCCATTATAGACTCTGTGGTGATATGGATGGAAAAAGTTCCCCATAGTCTCAGATATTTGGACACTCAGTCACCAGTCGGTGGTGCTGTTTGGGGAGATTTAGGTGATGTAGTCATGATGGAGTAAGTTTAAAAGTTAAACTCCCCCTGCCTCTTCCAGTTCATTTTCTCTGCTCCACGTTTATGATGTGAACTCTCAGGCACCTACTCCCATCTCTGTGCCTGCTGCCTACTGCTATGATATCCCAACCATTACGAAGCTAACTTCCTGAAATCATAAGCCGAAATAAATAATTTCTTCTATAAGTTGAATTAGCGTGGTGTTTTAAATGCAGCAACAGAAAAATAACTAAGACAGGCTCCCTGGTTCCATTGTGTCAGGCTCATATATTTCTTTCAAATATAGTGCCAAGCTACCTTGTTACCTCAGAGACCTTCTAGCTGGCCTGATTCCATACCCACTTACCCTGTATCGCAGCTGATGCAATGTACAATTAGACCTAGTCTAACTGGTCCCTTGATTACAACTCTTCAATTGTTCTTAGAATAAAAACTAGAATCCTTCACGAGAAGTTTTGTTCCAAATATTATTGACACCAGAATGAAAACCAGGAGACTTTGAAATGCCAATCATCCCATTTCTCCCCATTCCACCACTTCTGCCCAAAGCCAGGTTTATAATTTTACAGCAGGGTGGCACGTGCACATGGGAGGGGTTACATTCCAAAGTGATCGGGATAAACAACTATTCTTTTTGGATGCAAAGGACCAGGTTTTTCCAATGAAGTGTGAGCACGAGGGACAGAAGTGCCGAGTCTAGGCCTTGACTGCGGTGGACTCACAGGAGGAGTTTCAGTCGCACAGATGCTCCTGAGCCACAGCCCTAGAAATTCCAATGTAATTGATAGCAGATGTAAATGAGACCCTAACACTCTAAAAACTCTCCCACTGAAGGGCTGGGAAGATAGCTCCGTGGAGAAGTGATAGCTGCACAAGCTTGCGAACCTGGATTTGGAGCCCATGAACAGCTGGATCTGCTAGCCTGTGTCTGTAACCCCAGCACTTCTACAGTAAGGTAGGAGGCAGACACAAGAATCCCCAGAAGCTCACAGCCAGGCTAGCCCAGAGTACAGAGTGGTGAGCTACAAGAGAGCCTCCGTGAACAAAGCGGAGGTGAGCGTTGACACCTAAGGTCATCCTCTGATTTCCATACCCACATCCATGGCACATGCGTGCCTGTTCTCACACATGTGAACATACACATACATACCCAAAAATAAATAAAAGAAGAAAATCCACTCCCCGGATGAGTCTAAGGTACAGTAAAGTTTGAGAGCTGACATGAGCCTCTCCCAGGCCTTCAAAAGTTTCTTTGCTCATATGCCATCATGGCTCACTCAATGCAGATATTGAAAACTGTCAATGCAAGAATCTAAATTATTTGCAGGTCTATATTGGACATTTTATCTGAGTAAGAAGTGTATCTTCATTCATTTTAAAATTAGTTTCTCACCACACTGTCTCCTCCCTTTTTCTGACAGAAATTGACCTCCAGCATCTCTTAAGAGCTGTCCTCTCTGGTGCCACAAGCACAGCCAATTTTCCCATCACTGATGTTCCCTACCCTTTCCTCAGAGGGGAAAAAATGAGATATAATTCTTGGTTTAAATTCTAAAGATAAGATACATAAAAATAGATACATGATTGCTAAAATTACAAAGAGTCACATGGCATAAAGAACAGGAAGTAACTTCCACCTGATGGAAGAACAGTGGCTTCCTATTGTGTATATATCTCAGAGTTCCTGCAGGGAAGTCATCCTCCACCTGAGATATACTACTTAGAATGTCTGCAGAGCTTTAGAAGGTAAGGAGAAAGAAGCAGAAAATAGGGAAGCAATAATATTAAGCCCATGGGCTCCTCAAGAGCACAAGCCTTCACAGGCTCATGGGTCTTCTGTTAAATCTTGGGGCTGATGCTGCCCTGTGGTCCAGGGTCAATGGGCTTCTCCTTGAATGGCCTTTACAAGCCTCACAACCCAGTCATGGCATTCCTAGACCTTAAGGGAATAGAAATAAGTGTAGAATGTGTTCCTTGGTGACACCTTTCTCTGTTGCATCCCTAAGGGAGCACATGGGGAAGTCTGGGGAGATGCACTGTGGAAATGGGTCCAGGGAAGATAAGCTAGCAAGGCCCCTGATGGAGAACTTCTAAGAGCTGAGGGCCAAGGTAGTTATAGTAGAGGGAGGCAGAGGATGGTGAGCTAGCTAGGCTTTTTAGAAAGAAAGGGTAAGGAGTGGGGATTCTATCACACCTAAAGGGCTCTTCTGCTCACCAAAGATTATTTAACGCTAGTTAAGCTAAACTGACTAGAGCTTTTGTTCAATGAAAGACATATTCCTAGAGGTTATAAGAGGTGTTAGTCACCTGAGCTACTGGGCGGTGCTATCAGTCAGATACACGTTAATAGAAAATAGGACAATTAGTCAATAGGTCCCTTGAATCAGCCTCACTCAGTTCACTCACCATTTCTAGCACCAAAATAAGGACACCTTTCCCCTTAATGCCGACCCTTCTTCAGGTAATGTCGGTGTGGAAGGCCACACATCTTGTCTGATCTGGTGACTTTTTCTAGCACAAGTCACTTGTATTTCTAGAATCTTCTAACTGAGGAGAAACTTGCTAATTACTATGTAAGAAGAGAGTGCTGCTGAAATGCCAAGTTAACATTTGTAATGGCTGCTGCTGGCTGTGGATGTTGACAATGCTCCTATTATCAAGATGTCATTCCATGTTATATTTAATTACAGCCAGCTTTCCCGGATGTGCCGACAAGTTATTGGCTCCCATTGACTCATTCTCTTCTTAGCTATTTTTTAAATTGAATCCTAATATCTTCTCTATTATTTTTATAGGAAGAAAAGAATGTCTTCTAAAAGCCAAAGTCATGTATCCCCTTTATCCAATAGTCTAGTTCCTATCTTATCTCCTTGTCCAGATCTGTCAAATAAAATGTTAGCTTTATACTTCATTGTACAAGTGCCAGAGTCAAGTAGAAATATCACTATTAGATGTCACATGGGCTTTGGCATTTTTCAAAACTTGTATTTGAAGAATTCTGTGCATATTTCGCCTTTATAAGATTGTAATGCCTTAATAAGATATGCCCATGTCCAAATTTTCATGACCTATGAATATCACCCTTTAATATAAAGATTTCACACATGTGACTAAACCAAGGATGCTGAGATGAGCAGATTCTTATGGAGTTCTATCACATATATACATATAAGAGAGAGACAGAAGGGGATTTGATACCTACTGAGGCAAAATAAAGACAGAAAAAGAGACTAGAGTGATATATTCATAAGCCATGGAATGCTAGTAGCTACCAGAAGCTGAGAAGCAAGGAATGAATGTCCCCCTGAGCCTCCAGAGATGCACTGCCCTACTGACAGCTGGGTTTCAGACTTCTGAATTCCAGAATCAGTATCTGTTGGCTTAAGCTGCCAAGGCTATGGCAGTTCATTCTATCAGCACCAAGAATCTCATACAAAGTCCCAAATAGTAACAAGTCCAGTTGTCCAGGTACATTGACTCAAGAAATGCAGTATTTCCACCACTATCTCAAATACATTGCAAACTCCACTAACTGCTTGCAATATTTTCTTTTGGCAGTGTTGGAGATCACACTCAGGGCCCTGTGTGTGCTGGGCAGGCACTGCACACATGAACTTTACCTCTAATGCTTAAAATATCTTGGGGAGGGGGGGCATGCTTGTCCTCTTAATGCTATTAATACCAGCTGCAACTGCATCAGTTCTTCATTCTTAGGGGGATGATTAGAAGACTCCAATAAATGCCATCAAGGTGAGCTGTCTGCAGGTAACGAGGTCAGCACTGCTGGCAAGGGATTCTGGGATTTACAGGATGGTATTTGTGGTGTTTTCTCATATTAATTTTGTCTTTGCCTCTCTACTTCATTTGGTCATGAAGTACTCAACTACTAATGCATAGCAGTTGTAGTACTGAAGGCCATTATAGCAATGGTCACTAGTGATACTGGTCACATTCCAGTCTTTGTCATATTCCATCCATCATGGTAGGGTTATTGCAAAGATCAGTCTTTTAGTGGTCACAGTAGAGGTTACTTCACACTGAGGACACTGTGTCAAATCTTAAACTTTGTCTTGACTTTTGATTTTATTATACATGAATGTGTATGTTTTTGTATTGATGGGTGCATATGCACACACATGCCTGTGCATGTGGAGGTCAGAGGTCTAAATCAGGTATCATTCTTCAAGTGACATCCCCTTTTATTTTTGAGACCAGGCTTTTCATTGAACAGGGACTTACCAGCAGTCTAGGCAGCAAGTCCCAAAGCTCCATCTGTCCCCACCTTCCCAGAGCTGAGCTTACAAGTGCTTGGGGATTGAACTCAGCAAGCACTTCATTGACTGAGCCATCTCCCCGGCCCTTGGCATTGGCTTTGGAGCTGTCAATAATCTTATGCAAACCACTCTTATACCCATTTCAGAGCACAGAGACTCACACATCACCTCTGGAAAGATGTTTTCATAATTTCATATTGGAGTTAGAGTCTTCTGAAATGTTCAGCTACTGCTGTGAGGCAGTTTTTCTATATAAAACAACTCATGACAATTACAAAGAATTCAGGAAAACCTCATTATCCCAATGTTCAGCAACTGGAGAAGTTCTGGAAAGAAGCCCCTACCCTCTTAGATACTGGTCATCAAAACTCAGTTCTGCGAGTGGAAACCAAAAGAGACCCAAGATGTTCAAAATGTCCCCACCAAAGGAAGGATAAGTATGGGTCATCATGGAATCAACAGGTCTCCCTAGCTACAGCGCTTGCACCCTAAAGCCCCTTCTACAACTGAGTCCAAATAGTCTTTTATATGCAAATAGGACTGCCCACACTCCAGTGGATGAGATAATCCTACATATACACACATACTGGTGGCACCAAGTAGACTCATGGTTTATTTAAAAAGAGAGGAGGAGAGAAAAGTATAGGGGGATAGGGATGAGATGGGTACAGACCTGGATTTGATTTTTAAAAAAATACGTGTATGAAATTTTCAAACAATAAAAAACAAATAAATGAAGCTGGGTGGTTGTGGCGCACGCCTTTAATCCCCCAGCACTTGGGAGGCAGAGGCAGACAGATCTCAGTGAGTCTGAGGCCAGCCTGGTCTACAGAGCAAGTTCCAGGACAGCCAGGACTGTTACACACAGAAATCTTGTCTCGAAAAACCAAAAATAGATTAAATAGATAAATGTAATTTTTAAAGGAATAAAAAAGAGGATAGGTCCTTCTCACTGAAACTGGAAACTTCTCTGTCTATAATAAAGCAGGAAGCAGTGCTGTGGCTAACAAGTCTGCACTGGGTGCCTGCTGATCCCTCCGGCCTCATACCACACGGTGTCTTTACCCTCACTGTCCCCTCCACCAGGAGCATTCTTTCTCAGTCTTTCAGTTCTCCCTGCCTCTTTTCCCCAAGGCTTCAGTCAAACACAGTGCACCCAGGGATCTCCATTTTCTGACTTCCTCTTAGGCTCTCTTTGGCCTTCTCTTCACCTCCCTCCCTCTTCACACTCAGTCATTCGAAGGCACACACCAATATTCCCACCACGTTCCCGTTTTGTATTCCCGATAGCCCTCATGAGGACCTCTAATTACCTTGTTTGTCCATGCCTGTACTCACCCACCCTGGACTGCCCTGTTTACAGATATATCTTTAGTAAATATATACCTGCTACATAGTATAAACTCATTAAATATTTGTTGAACAAATAATTGGTTTTTTTTTTAATGCGTAACAGTTTCAGAGATCTGGTGTGAAACTTGATAAAAAGGCATAATAAATGTAACCCCTAACTACAATAAAAAAAAATTTAGGTCATGAAATTAAAACTCAGAGAAAGAACAAAAGGCAGTATGAAAATTTTCTGTGAGAGCACCAGCTACAAAAACCATCACGTTTATACCGAGTTCATTCTTCCAAACCCTCTTTGCCTCCAAGGCTGGGTCACACCTCCAAGGTGAGGAGTGGTGAATGTAAGAAAAGAGACCCAGGTTCACTACTTTAACATTGGGAAGCAAAACTGGACATTCAAATCATTTGATCCCAAAAATTAAAAACTGATATGAAAGAGGCAAAAATCCAACCAAAGTATGCCACCTGTTGTAAGATGTATTTTGGTCACCCAGAATATCAAACTGATTCTTTGCCGCTTGTGGCAAAAGTCCAGAGCAAGGAGTACAGAACTGAAATCCAGACATCTTTTTTTATGGACCTAAGTTCTCCCACTCGCCCACCCTGCGTCTTCCAGGTTGGTTTCTCCCAGCTTGTTCTAGGGCAAGCAGAACTGAATTGAGGTTGACATGTGAGCCCGGGTAAGAGGAACCAGAGCCGGCTCCCTGCTCCAGGTGGCTTGGCTGTTAGCAGCGCCATCTCTGCCCACTTTCAAATAATGCTTGGAACAGCTCCTTTTTCCAATGCAATTTCTCTTTTAACCACTTTCAGACCCTGCAGGGAGAGCTTTAAAAAGAGACATCTTGAGTTCAACTTTGAAGTGTGCTGTTTGTTTTTGGCTAACTGGAAACGCGCAAACATTTTCAGTGTTGGTGTTTGCTATTAGGGTTGTGTTTGGTGGTCTGTGTGGTTGCCTGGAATCCAGAGTGAGGATGGATTCTCTGGGATTAAAGCTCGTGGCAGTTTCAAGGCCCGGGTACCCCAGCATCATTGCGGGTGCTGTTCAGCTCAGTTTCAACCATACTTTGTCCTGGAAAAACCCCCAAAACACATTTGGCCATGGGCTCTTTTTTCCTCTTGATTTTTAATCTTGAGAGCAATTTGAAGAAAATGTAATACATATGTTTCTGATTCATTTAAATCACAAAAACATTGGGTTTTGTGAGTTATTTGATGTCAAAAATGCCTTTTGAGATTTTTTTTTTAAATAAACTTTCCAAGTCGTTTGCTTTAAAAACACATACTCATGTTTTGCCAAGGGTGAGTGGATTCAGAGTCTGACGGATTTGGATAGAGTTTAAAATTCTGAACTCGTAAATTATGACCGTATTAAGATAAAGCCTGTATCACACAATCCCCAGGCAGTCCCACAGAGTGCCCAAATGTTAGGCAGTCATCCAGATGCCCCACACATCCCTGTGCATGGCCCCAAACCAAGGGAACATCCAGGAGGTTTGCTCACACTCCCCCTGTTCAGATGTTGACTGCTATGGAAATAAGGACCTGGCTGCAGCTGTCAATTTGGTGCATGCAGAGGAGTTTAATTCCAAAGAGTTGCTCTGTGCACATGCACGAGGAGGGCAGTGTGCTCGCAGTGATGGAGTTTAGGCAAGGAAAGCCTATTCATCTTTAGAAGCAGGTTGTTCTGAGTAAAACCAAAAGCCATGGAAGGATGCATGAGGGAAATGACCACCCAAATGTGTTGGTTGAGCATTCTGCAAGGGCAGTGGGAAGACAGGTAGCTTAACAAAAAGCACTGGCAGTGTTCTTCTAATGAGGGAAGGGAGAACCAGGAGGAAGGAAGGGCTTGGTGACACTTTACCCAGTTTTGGAGAGGCTTCAGAGTGATTTGTGGTCAATAAAAACTCAGAGAGAGAAATTGGGGTTCAACCTGAAGATCCAAAAAGTAAAGCAGCCAGCCACTGGCTCTTACCTCAACTTCAGTCTGAAATGGCGATCCTGCCTCCAAGAATCTCAGAACGGGACTGAGTCTGAGAGCTGTCTCCTCCTGCTTTACAGTCCTCTCTAAGGTTGAGATTAAAGGCGTGCACCACCAGGATTAAAGGCATGCACTGCTCAGTTTCGATGGCAAGTAGTGTGGCTGCTGGTATTAAAGGTGTGTGTCACCACTGCCTGGTCTGTAAGGCTGGCCAGTGGAGCTGCTTTACTCTCTGATCTTCAGGTAAGTTTTATTTATCAAAATACAAATGAAATGCCACTACATAGGAGAGTGAGGTATATATAATATATATATATCACATATATATACACATATGTATATCAATTATAAGCCTTTCGAAAGTGAAAACAAATCAACAACAGCTAACTTTTGTACAGGTTCATCATGAAATAAAGGGATAAAATGATGAAAACATCATGATAAAGACTAATGTTAGATAAACAGTTCCTGCTCTATATGATAGTTGGTAATAACAAGAGTTCAAATTATAATAGGGGACAATGGTTTTTTTGGGTATGGGGTGGGCAAATGTCAAGTGATCCTTCCTCAATCTAACTCCACCTTATTTTTGATATCGGCGCTCTCACTGAACTTGAAGGTCACTGGTTGGCTAGACTGGCTGCCTTGTGAATTCTGTGGGTTCTGCCTTCTCCACTTCTCCATCAGTGGGATTACAGACTCAGGCCACCACTTCAGGCTCTTTTTAAATGTGTGTCCTGGGTTCCCATCAAGGGATTCATCCACTGTGTAGGTCACAGCCCTCAGAATCTGACCTCTTCCCAAAAGCCCTTAATCCCCATCCATGAAGCTACAGGAGACATCTCTTATTCAAGCCACAGTACTCACCTGGCCATTTCTTTCCAGCTTACCTTATCCATCCTACACCAGGGGAAGAACACGTGTACAAAACTTGGAACACCTGGAGATGGTCTACACTATTACAATCACCATAGCAACCACGGTGACAGTGACAATCGCAAACAACAGCAGCACCAGCTGACCCTTACTATTACATTTCATCTGTTGCCACACAACCCACTGAGTTATATTCCATAATTTCCCTAAGAACAATGGGAATCAAAGCTAAGAGAGGTCTGGGAACTTTCCCAAGGCTAAGTCGTTGGGGCTTGGAAAACTTGAATTTAGAATTGAGGCATCTAATTCCAAGGTTTGTGTTCTTAGCCAAAATACGAGATCAATAAATAGTTGCTGATTGACTGATTGATGATTGATTGACTCGAGCAGAATTCCAGGTGGAGGGGTGTCACCATCTGTGCTCATCTGTCATTAGGTTGCCATGTGAAATGAAGATTATTTATCTCTCCGAGTCAGTTCCTGTCACCGATCCCTCAGTAACGTTCCCATCTAACCTGTCATGGTAATGTTATTTTTGCCACTAAAAGTTTACTGTGCAACAAAGAAGTACTTGATTCTAATTACAACACCAAAAAAGGCAGCCTCTCTCAGTACTGTGTGCTCCATGGCTCTCAGATGCTAAAAAAATGCCTAAAAGAGAAGGGAAAAACAACTAAATTGAAATACAAGACTCTTTTTATAACGCAATTTATTTTAATTGACAGACAAATAATATTGTACATATTCATGCAGTATTGTGTGATGTTTTAATACACATGTACATTGTGTGGTGTGTAAGTTACGGTCTATATATACATATATACACACACACACATATCCTCAGACAACATTTATTTATGGGGGAAATTCAAAATCTATCCTCCTGGCTATTTGAAATACATAATACATCACCGTCATCCAGAGCCATCTTACAGGTCAATAGCACAACACCATTTGTTAATCATACAGTAGTCATTTAACATCCATTGATCAGCCAGTTCCCCACCCCTCATTCCTTCTCTCTGGAGCCTCCCTCATAAACCAGACCCATGCATCTCAACTATGTGAGACCAACTCTTTTAGATTCCACACATGAGTGAGATCAGACACTACAGCATTCTGTGCCTGGCTTATTTCACTTAGCGCCAAGAGCTCCACCTCTATCCTTGTCACCACAATCCACCACCTTTATCCACCACCTTTTCTTTGCCCATTCTCTGATCTAATGCGCCTGCCAAGAGACTACCCTTGCTCCCATCTCTAGCCACAAGTCCCACAAGAATGGCTGACTCTGAAGGACATTGTCCTTTCTGGAATGTCAGAGCAGAGCAAATGAGGACTTTTCCTGAAGCTATATATAAGTTGAGAATGTGGGGCAAGATCTTGCTACCTCTGGAAAGCAGCTGAGGTGGCTGTAGGGTGTGGGGAGACCAGCAACAGAGAGAGGGGAGGATCATACATGAGAGGGCAGCATCAGAGAAAGAGAAAGCTCAGCCAGAAACCTAAGGGTCACCAAGAAGAGTGCATGCAGTGCAATCTGCAGCTGCATGGATACTCAGTGTCCCCCGAAGGTCTATATGATGAAGACATGGTCCCCAAGGTGACCCTATGAGAAGGTAGTGGGGTACAGAAGAGGTTAAGCCTTGTGGAAAGATCCTAAGAGCTCTTGAAGACCATTGTGGGACCCATGTCCCTTTCTCTCATTTTTGCTTCATGGCCATGAGGGGAAAATGCTTGTTCTGCTGTGTGCTCCCATGATGTCACTGGGCTAAAGGGCCATGGGCTGGAAACTCTACAACTCTGACCCCAAAGAAACCTTTTTTGAGAGAAAAATGAGATGCTTATCATAGACATTTCATTAGAGTAACAGCTAGCCAAAGCATCACCACATCTTTGAGAGAAGATTCCTGGGATTCCAGTAGAGTAGACTGAGCTCCAAACAACTTATCCTGTGACCTGAGCATTCCCACTGGATGTTCTGGGATGATGGCTGTTTGGCCTTTCTTTCTACATATCCTAATATAGCAACTAACACACAGAGCCTAGTGTATGCATGGAATTAAGAGGGACCCAATAATATCTAGATTTTGGGGGGGTCTATAGAGGAAAGAGTATGTTGGGGAAAGAAGGAGGCAAGATTAGGTTGGGTCAGAACACAAATCCTCACCTCACCCCCAGAAATAGAGCCTGTGTATCCCACTGATTTGGGTGCAAATGGAATTTATACACACAAGGAAACAAAGAACACTCATGTTGCTTAAAGACATCCAGAAACTTGATAGAAGATGTTGAACTAAAGAATTGGAAGCAAGTCCCACTGAGGCAGAAGAATTAGAATAAGTAGAAATGAAAGACAAAAAAAATCGTAGGAAAGGAATGCTCCAACTCAAAAAGACAAAAAGAACGAAGAAAACTTTTGTGGAAAGGGGAGGTCTGTTTCAGAATTTAAAATTTTAGTGGGAGATTTGAAAAGGTGAAGAACCATGCCTGAGTTGGTGGCCACTTAAGAGCTTAAACATCAGCCCTAACATAAACACGTACTGTGTAGGATTTAAAATTGTAAAAGGAGACCAGCATATGAATCAAAAGAGACATAGACGGATCCCGGGACTCACTAAGAAGCTGGCTGGAGCAACACAAAAGGGAGAGAGGAAGTGGGTGGCAGAGAACTCCACAGAGAGCTCTAGCCTGTGCTGGTCTCGCCTCCAGAGGGGAAGGGTTCACCCAGCTCTTGGATCACCTAAAGAAAAAGGCACAGACTCTGGTGATCTTACAAAATTTCCAAACTTTAAAGAGAAATTCTGACAAGTTTTCAGAAAGGAAACCAGCCTTTTAAAATGACTTTTAGCTCTATCCCTCAGGCTGAAACAACCTGGGGACACACATGTTAAACATTTAACTAACAACAAAGTTGGCCTAGACCAGGGCTACGGGATCAGATAACACTGGGGGCGGGGGTACAAAATGCAGAGGACCTAGGCACCAGAGCAGTCATTGGCTGGTCGGCTCACCTGCTCTACAAGAAGGCAATAGAATCCTTTGGGCAGCCTTTGTGCCACAGCATGTGCCTTTGGGACATGGCTTCTCCTGTGAGACTGATGGCTCAAGGGTTGGTCCATTCATTTACAGAGAAGAGTACTTTCATACACACGCATGCATCTTCATTCATTTGTCCATTTATCTTTCATTCGGGGACTAGCTGCTATGTACCTATCATCAGAGGCAGAGCATGGAAGATTGCAGTGTGCCTAGATGGTTGTGGTTCGAAGGTAAGGGGAGGGAAGGAAGAAGATGGAGACAGACAAAAGCACGGGGGTCCAGTGGTGCCCTGTGTAGCTATTCGTTAAGATCTATGCCATCAGACTCAGCTCCCCATAGGCCCAAGATGCTCCTGGCTGGAACAGGAGAAGTCTGTCCTCCAGCTGGCTCAATCTTGAGTGGGGCCCACAGCTTGGGATGGGAGGCCCAGAAGCAGGGGTGGAGGGCTGCCTGTGGTGGCTGCCACACCTGGTGGGCTGAGAAAGCTGTCATTATGAAGCATTAGCATAAGAAAGCGAGGCCCCTGTGTTTGGGCTTGTCACCCCTCAGTGACAGGGCGCACAAATGTGGGCAGACTTGGGGAACAGAGGCCGTCAGTGTCTGCACTGACAGTGTTGGGTACCACAGCTGTCACTCTGCTGGGACTTGCCCGCCTCCACTCCCCACGCTGCCATTAGAATCAGCAGCTACTCGCCCACCACCTTTATTTCCACACAATGTGTCAATAGTCACTTGTCAGGTAGTAGCTGGGAGACAAGGGTGGGGTACACCTGCTTGCTGGGGCAAAGAGGATTCGGGGGCATCCACTCGCCCTCCTCTACATCGAAGGGTTTGGACTTTATCCTGTTGGCTCCCCCAGATGTCTCGTCCCTCAGGGCCACTGGCCTGGATGCACACAGGGAGAATTCTCTGCCTCAACCCCCTCTTCACTATTTACCTGATGAGCCGAAAACACAGACACAATTAACAGGAGGTTCAGGACAACAAGAGATGGCCCAAGAAATGGGTTTATTTGTCAAGGACATTTAGAAATGACTCAAATAAAATCAGATTGTGTTTTGAGTTTCTTGATTTCTCTGTCAAGAATCCCCTTTGCATCTGGCAATGCTTCTGTCACCAGCAAGAAACTGAAGAAAAACATCTAATAGCCCGTGAATCTAGGAAAATGTTAGAGCAGCACAAAGATAATTGAGGAGAAGCAACGCTGAGTGAGAGTTCAGCACAACCTGCAACAGCCACAGTATCTACCAGACCACTACCTCAGTACAGCTAATATGCCCTGATGCCCACAGGATGCCCATAGGGGCTTCACTCTTGGCTTGGATCATTCCACTATTCCTCACAAAACCCTTGCTGGAGAAGCAGAGGACCAGATGAGAATCAGCAATCCAAAATTACCATGACTAAGTTCTTCTTCCTGATGCCACAGCCTCATTTCTCCTCTGCTCCTCAAGATGACCCAGAAAATGAGGAGTTAAAGATTATGCATTTAAGATCAAGTGTGATTGGTATCCAGGATTCAAATCAGACCTTGCCCTGATACCTTCCTCAGTATAGGCAGCTTGGGGCTATGGCTTCCTTGGGGACAACTCCACATTTGAATGTCTGATTATGTGTGTACTTCTGCCAGATGTTTGACCAGAGAGTGGTTCAGCTCCAGAATAAAGTGAGGTGCAAGGGTTGGCATGAACTGGACCAGCTTCAACAGCCCCACATCCGGGTCCAGCTATCCTACAGACCCTGTCATTTTTTTTCTCTGAGGCTCAGACTCTTCCTTAACACCTTGGCAAGCCAAGGGTGTTAAGTTAAAGAAAAGAAACATGGAATGTTGTGCTCACGAAATTCAGAATAGCAAAGGTAGAAGGCCTGTTGGGACTACCCCATGCTGCCCCCTCATTTTACAGCTGAAGAAACAAGACCCCAAGGTTATGAAACTGCTCCAAGGTCACACAACCCATTATAGGTAGAACCCAGATGGGAATCCCCAGGCTCCAGCTTTGGGCCTGAAGGAACAAGCCAAGTGGAAAAACAGATGCAAATGCTTGCAAGGACCTCTGGGAGCCAAGGTCTGGGTGGCATCCATGGAAACCATTCTCAAAAGCAGGGCGTCACATTTGCCTCATGCTGACTGTGCCCAGCCACCACAGTCCCCTAGTGTGGGAAAGGAAAGGGGCTCTTGAAAGAGCTGAGGGGGCTGCTCGCATAGCTACAGGAGCTTTGGGGCAGTCATGCTGTCTGTAGGGCAGTTTCAGAAGCTGACTTGCGGAGCCGTCTGCCCTAAAGGCCTTACAGTTCCCAACAAATGCACAGCCAACAGCAACCTCCTTTCACGTACTGGAACCTAATCACCTAGCTCCTTAGTTTCTCCAAAGGTACAAGTAGGTGGCTCCTGAGCCAATGTGTAAAAGGTGGGCCACACCAGCCTGGGCTCCCTCTCCTTTTCTTTTTGATAAACTGAATCCTTCAGAGCATCCTTCGTACAGACTCCTTTTTTATCCCAGGAAAGAAAAGGAATACACAGCATAGGCTGTCTACCTATGCTCACTCAAACTCATTTTTTCCCCAAATTTTATTTTAAAATGCTGATTTTCATATTGTGAACTCTGCCTAAACTACTTGTAAGGGATCCTGGAAAGGCCCAATAGGACAGCCCTGTAGGAATCCATAGCAGCCATTTCATACGGTAAAGCAGACAAAGCAACCATGTCTGACCGGGTCTGCTATGTTCTATGGGTCCTCTGCTGCTCTTTTTTGATCTAGGATGAACCCATAGCTGGCAGGAGATTTTTTTTTTGTCTGTGCTCTGAGTAGGTAAATTAGTGACCACAACTAAAAAGACCAGAGAATTTAGGGTTGTGGATGACAGACGTGGCAAAGCAGACTTTGCTACAACCAGCAGCTTCTGAGACAAGAGAATCTACACAGTACATGGCACATTGATAACCCTTGGGGATACTAGTGTATAGGCACCTTCAAGAAAGATTGGGCATATTGCAAAAAACTCTGCCCTCTACCCATGGGGTCCCATGCTTTCCCTTCTGCATTTCCTTTCTTTCTGCCTGGGTAGATTCTGTAGCTATGAAGTTACGTAACTATAACTCTCCCTAGAGTTGAGGTCAAAACTGCAGCCTCTGACTAGTTTTACTGTCTGAGTCTGGACTTGCAAGGGTTAAACGCCATAAACTATGTATCCTCAAGTGAATGTGCTGAGGGTTACGCTGATCACACGTTATAAATATGCTCCATTCTCTGGTTCTGTTAACGGCACTTCTCAGCATGAAGCCACTCAGTGTCGAGTTAATAGGCATAAGCTAAATAACAAGGCAATAAGTCCACATTCCGAATCCCTCCCTCCCTCTTTCTCTTGCCTTTCTTCCCTCCCTCCTGCAAAAGCGTGATGTAGTTAGGGATGACATCTCTGGATAAACACCAGCATGTTATTTAAACCTTTGCCTCCAGTGCCCAGAATCCTAGAGTGATAGTCTCCTAAGATCAGGTTTCTCAAGGAAACTCAAGTCACAAAAGAACAAAGATTGTAGGGACAGAGGAAATAAAATGTCCATAGAGAGAAATGTTGAGAGCTTTTTCCAGCAAAAGCTCTGTTCTGAATTCAATCACATCTGCTTCTCAACACTGATTCTCACCTCTGAGTGGCATTGGTAGGAAAGCCCTGCTATTGTAGAAAGTATGTGGAGAACTTCCATTGTGATGTGGATGTGTTCTTGCCCCTTGAAAGTGTTCTTGAATTCTATTCATTGCTCTTCTCCACTTGCTTTGAGCAACATGCTGCTGACCTTTGAGGGAATCACAGATTCTTGGAAGTCCGATGGGAACTAGCCAATGACAGGCACCAGAAAGTGACAGTGGGAGGGGAATAAGAATTGCAAGATTTAATGCAAATTTACTGGCCAGATCTGTCTCCAGTGAGTCATTGCTTAGTACTTACATTGCTCAATTAGAAGCCACAACTACAGTCTCTTGACATTCCTGGAGTTAGAGTTGTCTTAAGCTTCTCCACTGATGGCTGTCTCCCCTCCTATCTTCATCCTAGAGGCTGCACCAATTACAAACAATTGTTGTTCCTAGTGACTTCACCATCATTTATGGTCCTTCCTTTGACCCATTCACATCCCTATGTGACCATTATTCAAACTCTCCTTGGCCCCGTCCATTTGAATATGCCATCTGCTTTCTAGCAGGATCTTAACGATGTACATGGGAGCAACATAGTAGCCTTTATATTTCACAACTTTGTATTTTAAAAAATCTGAATAACTGAAATCGCTTTGTACTTCCTCATTTTTCTACTGTTAAATTTTAGTGTATATGCTAAGTGTACCTCCTTCAGCATCGAGCCATCTTCTCCACCATAAAATCTTAGCCTGTGAGGTTCCCACCTCTGACTCTTTAGACTACAATGCAGTCCTTGACTGATATAACTGGTTACCCTACAATGTCTTACCCAGAACTGACACCTTTTTATACTCTGGATATTGCTATCCATGAACAAAATAAGACTCTCAGATTTTCTTTTATGACTCTCAGTAATCTATAATTTCCCCTAAATTATTGCATCTAGTGTCCTTAAGTCATTAATACTCTTGATATTATTATAAATAATATTTATGCAGAAATTTCTTTCAAGTTGAAACATTTCATCCTGGAGAGAGGATCATTAAAATTCCAGAAACCAATAAAACTTACTTAGGAAGTTTCTGAAACTGACAGGCTTCACAAGGCCCCTCCCCAAGGTTATATAAGCAGTAACCATTGCTGAAGAAAGGACCCAGGCTTGCAGAATGGCCTGCAAGTTCTGCAGAAACCTCCAAGAATTTAGACTTAGTAAGTTGTCACCCCTGCTGAAGTAGGCTTTTGGGTGATACAATGTCTTTGAGTCAACCTTGTTCCTTAAACTAGTGCTTTACCTACTGTGGTAGTTTGAATGTAATTGGTCCCCATGATCTCATAGTGAGTGGCACTATTAGGAGATGGGGCTTTGTTGGAGTAGATATAGCCTTGTCAGAGGAAGTTTCTCACTGTTGGAGCAGGTTTTGAGGTTTTTTATGCTCAGGATACTGCCCAGTGAGTCAGTCGACTTCCTGTTGCCCGAAAGAGGTAGGAATTTTCAGCTGTTCCTCCGGCTCCACATCTCCCTGCCTCTGCCATGCTACCTGCCACAATGATAATGGACTGGAACCTCTGGAACTGTAAGTGAGCCTACCCCACCCCCAGTTAAACGTTTTCTTTGTAAAAGTTGCTGAAAACATGGTGTCTCTTCACAGTAATAAAAACCCTTACCTATGACACCCACACTCTGTAGCTAGCCCTAATAAGCTCACTGGTTCCTCCAGCTAGATGTGTGGAATTGTATCTTTGGTCTGTCATCAGTGTTCTATCTGGGATAAACTGACATTTGCTCACATTCTTCCAGGAAAACTCATATCACAATCATTTATATCACAGTTTTTAATGGTCATGATATATAAAGAATTTTTAGAAGTTTTGTGCAAAGGTTTTAATAGGTAATTCTTCCTCATTATTCTCTGCTCTTCATTGCAATGGCGATAAGTACATATTAGATTTTCCATATGAACAACGTCATTGTTTAAAATAATGACCTTTAGTTTCTTTCTTTTCAATCTTTGAACTTTATTTTTTCTTTTCATTATATTATGATTCTGCTCGAAGCTCACAACATAATACTTAGTTCTTGATCTTAAATTAAATAGCCCTTCATGCATCATATTTATTATAATTCTTGTTTTATTTTTTAGAAGATACTAATAGATTATATAATGATTTTGCTGAGTAAATAAGAGCTGGTTCATCTTAACACAAAGAAGATGAGACTTTATCAAATGATTTACTAAATGTACTTTTATTATAATATCTAATAGATATAATGCTTTTCTTTTAAAGGCATGCTAATGTTGTGAGCTAGCTGTAGAAACACAAATCGACATTCTTTATACTTGAGATATAAACTTACTTGTCATCTTATTACAGTGAAAGGACAATCAGAGGTGATATAAAGCTTGAAGTGCAATGAATGTGATAAATACCTAGAATTAATCTTCAAGAAGCTTTTCATTTAGGTCCAAAACTTGATGCAAGAATGGCTATTTGATATGTATTTATTAAGTAGTTGAATGAATGGACAAATAAGTTAAAGTTGAGCAGAATCATTAAATTGATTAGAAGAATGGATCATATATAATACCAAAAAATTAGAAATTATAGAAATATACATACCTGCACTTAATTCAGTAGTCATCCATGAAAGAACAGAGCAGAGAACATAATTAAAGAAAACCTTGAACAAACAAATAAAGAAGGCAAGTGGGCAGCACACTTCAAAATACCCAGGGGTGCAGTAGCTGAGCAATGGACTCAACCTTGGGACATTTTTAGTGCCCACAGCTGTGCATCTACTTTTTTCACATTCGTACCCTGTGTTGTCCATAAATTCCCAGAGAATTACACTTATATTTTAATAATCAGAGTCAGATTGGGGCAAATACCACATCTGGACATCACAAAGAAAGAAAATAAGAGAAGAAATTTTTGCTGTTTGCGAGGAATTCATGAGATGTTGGATCAGAAGATATATTGGTAGCTTTATTGAAATAATTAGCATCATCAGGAAGAGAGGAATGAGATACTGCCATAGAATTCCCGAGGGATCCACAGGAATACTTAACAGGGAGATTAGATTTGTTGAATATATTGAGAGCCACTCAGATAAGTGAAGGTTTTGGTAATGAGCTGAACCACTTGATGGTACAGAGCTCTTCTCTATGAGAGATGCTCACTCTTCATGACCACTCCCATTCATCTGGGACGTTATAGAAAAAGAAAAAGAACATGCCCATAGTAGACTCAGAATGGCTGCTCAGACCCCTTCAAGTTTCAAACTTATTTGAACTCATAAATAAAAGTTAGTTTTGGAGAGTTACATGTCACGTCTAATGCAGACAAATGAAACCCCTGATCAGCATGGACTTGATTTAACGTACTGTTCCAACAATGTCTTTCATTTTGGTTTGATTGGGTTTTGTTCAAGTTGTTTAGGTTTTTATCTTCTTCTTTTTGTTGTTTTGTTTTGTTTGTGATAGGTTTGGTTTTGTTTGTTTTATGTTTTATTAATTAAGGTCATTCTTTGGCAGTTTCATACATTTATATAGTGCCAACTGATTACACTTATCACCTGCTCTGTATAGAACCCCTGCCTTCATATAAAACTGTCTCTATGTCCTTCTCTCTGTCTCTCCCTCATCTACTTTTTGTGACACTTGATTTTAATGAAGACGGTGTATGTGACTATAAGATTGGAGTTGCCAGGCTCAGCAATGGGTGTGGAACTAAAGACAATGAGGCTGGAAGACACGGAGAAAGGCTGCGAACGCCATCCTCTAGTGGGGCTCAATCTTTGCCATTGTTAACTCATAACAACTGTGTCTCAGGCCTGTACAAAAATAGCACTGTCAATAAGCAGTCATAGATGGAGGAAGCAGCACACAGAAATACTTTTACTGTAGAAATACTGAATGTCAACAGATTCTGAAAAATTTGGGAAGGGATTTTGTCAAAAGCTTTCTCCATCTATTGAGATAATCATGTGGTTTTTGTTTTGGGGTACATTTATGTAATGAATTACATTTATTAATTTATGAATGCTGACCTCTGGAATGAAGCTGACTTGATCATGAAAAATTGCCTTTGTGACATGATCTTGAATTCAGTTCATAAAACTTTTATTGAGAATTTTTGCATTTATGTTTATCAAGGATATTGATCAGTGTTTTCCTTTTGTTTGTTTCTTTCCCTGATTTGGGTATCAGACTAGTGTTAGATCACAAAAAGAGTTTGGTGATGGTCCTTACAATTCTTCTTGGAATAATGTAAGTAGCATTAATGTTGGTTCATCTTTGAAAATCTAGTTGAATTCTGCAATGACTCCATCTGGACCTGGACTTTTTTTATTTAGGAAATTTTTATTACAGCCTCTATCTCATTGCTGGTTATAGATCCTTTTAAGTTATTTATTTTATCCTAATTTAATTTTGGTAGGTCATGTGTATTTAGAAATCCGTTTCTTTTCGACTTTGCAACTTAGTGGAATATAAGTTTGTTAATCGTGAGTTTCTGACTTTCATTGTTATCTATTATAATTAGTGCTTCACTTTTCATCTCTAATTTTATTGATTTGAGCTTCTCTTTTTTGGTTAATTTGGCTAAGGGTTTGTCAATGTTTATTTCTTCAAAGAACCAACTTTTTGTTTCATTAATTATTTTGTATTTTTCTATTTCTATTTTAATCATTTCTGCCCTGATATTAATTATTCCTTTTCGTTTATGTTTTGGGAGTTAGGTTTATTCTTGCTTTTCCAAGGCCTTAGGATGCATCATCAAGATCTTATTTGAGATCTCTCTGCATTTTTATGTTGGAAACTAGCGCTGTAAGCTCTCTCCCTAGAATTGCCTTCATTGCTTCTCATAGACTTTGTTATGTTGAGTTTTAATCTTCATTAAATTCTAGTAATTTTTGAAGTTTCTTCTTGATTTCTTCAGTGGCCCATTCACCATTCAGTAGCACATTGTTTCATCTCCAGGCATTTGTGTGCCTTATTCCATTATAGTCAAATACAGTAAAAATGTTTGGTCCCCAGTTAGTGGAACTATTTGGGAAAGACTAGGAAGTGTGGCCTTGTTGAGTTAGCTGTCACTAGGGATGGTTATGGAGGTTTAAAAAGCCCACACCATTCCTAGTCTTTCTCCCTCTGCCTCACAGTTGTCTCAGGATGTGAGCTCTCAGTTCCTACTCCAGCACCACGATTGCTGCTGTGCTCCCTGCTGTGATGGTCATGGAGTCTAAACTCCGAAACTGTAAACTGTAAATAAACACTTTCTTTTATAAGTTGCTTTGGTCATGGCAATAAAAAAAAGTAGCTAAGACAGATGTTATTTCATTGTTTAGCATTTGTGAGATTTGCTTGTGTCCTAATATGTTGTCTATTTTGAAGAAAATTCCATGCATTGCTGAAAAGAATATGACTAATTTCGCATTTGGGTAGAATGTTCTGCAGACATCTGTTGGACTCATTTGACTTACACTGCCATTTAACTCCGATATTTCTCTGTTTAGTTTTTGTCTGACTCACCTGCCTAGTGGTGAGAGCAGGGTAATGAAATGACCCATGACCCACTATCACCGTGCTGTGCTCAATCCGTGTTCAGTGTGTATATGCTTACAATGTAATATCCTCTTGACAAATTGGTCCCATGATGAATATGCAGTCAGTTCCTTAATCTCCACTTGCTAGCCTTGGCATAGAGTCCACTTTGTCAGATACTGAAATATCTGTATCTGTTTGTATGTTTGTTCCACTTGCTTGCATTACTCCTCCTTTGAGTTGTTATACTTCTTTGAGAATGATGTGTGTTTCTTTGAGGTAGAAAAAGATGAATTTTATTTTCTAATTCAACATACTACTCCATCTTTTTATTGAGAAATTGAGAAAATATTCAGATTTATTATTGAAACATGCACTAATATTCATCATTTTGTTGATTTTCTAATGTTTTCTTAGACTGTTTTGGTGAAGTGTCCTGGTTAAGTGTGATCCTAATTAGTCTTAATAATAAAAACCCCAGATCAGATATCGGGGTAAAAGCTGAAAGATCAGAGAAGCAAAGAAGCAGCCACAGTCACCTCTTCCCTCTTAACTCCTCAGACTGAAAGAGCCAAGATTCTGTCTACACCCTGTCTTATCACTTCCTGTCTCCATCCCATGCAGTTACTTCCTGTCTCTTCTCTGTACAGACCTTCAGACCTGTATGGTCAACTAGTGGCTAGCTCTGACCTCTGATCTCCAGGCAAGCTTTATTTGCCATAACACAAACAAAATATCACACAACATCCTGGTATATTACTTTTCTATGGCATCCAGTGTGTTAATACCTCTCTTCAGTTCAAAGTAACCTTTCCAGTATCTTCTGTAAATTTGACTTAGTGGTCAGATATTTTCTGAGTCTATTTTTATCATGCGAAAGTTTTATTTCTCCTTCAACTTAAATAGATAGCTTTGCTGGGTATAATACTCTGGGTAAGCAGTTGTGAATACATCTTTCTGAGCCCTTTGCCTTTGAAAGTGTCCACAGAATCCTCAGCTGTTATCCCAGTGCATATGCTTTATATGTGACCTGAACCTTCTCTCCTACAGTTTTACATACTGTCTTTAGTTGGTGATTTAGGCTTTTAAATATTGTATGTCATAAAGAGTTTCTTCTTAGGCCTTTTCTCTTTGGTGTCTTTCATGAGTCTTGTTCTTAGATGGAACCTCTTTCTCTAGATTTTAGAAATTCACTTCTCTGATCTTATGGAAAGTATTTGCTGTAACTTTGTCCTATAATCATCATTCTTTTATGTTCATAATTTATAGACTTGATCTTTCTATGGTGTTTCATATTTCTTGCACGTGAAATTTATAAGTCTATGGGTTTTTGAAAAAAATCATTTTCTTTTATTTAGTGATCCAAGCCTTCAAGCCCTGATATTCTGTTTCATGATAATGGTGAGGGTTTCCATTGAACTTTGTTAGACTTACTGAGCTTTTTCACTTCCTTTTACATTTAAGTTTGAATTTTCTTCAACTCAAAGTTTGTTTCAGCTGCTATCAAATTCATTTTCATATCTGAATTGTCTCCATTTTATTCAACTGTTTGTTTGGATTTTGTGGATTGCAATCAGTGTATTCCTGCTCTCTAAATTCATTCACATGGTTATTAATTTTCTCTTCCGGTTCATTGAACTAAGTGAATATGTTTACAATAATTCTTTTGAATTGTTCTCTGTCTTGGCTTCCATGTAACTTGTTGTCCTTGGGCAGCATTACTGTAGGATTTGTGAATTTTTTTTGATGGGGATAATTTGTCTTAGTTTTCATATTGCTTGTGTTTTTATGATTGAACCTGTTCATCTAGCATTAAAATGTTGTTCATCTTTACATATGAGTTTTAGCTCAGTTTGACACAATCCTAAGGCAAAATAGCATTCAGTGCAGCTTGGGAAAGGCTCAAGGAAGTAAAGATAAGGGGATCAGGATTTTTACTGCATCTGGGGCCATGGTGACTACATAGAGTGGCAGGTATCAGACAGCCAGAGGTAGAAGGGCCCAAACTGGCATAGCAGGGCTGGAGCCTCTTACTAGGTCTGGGACGCAGTGATCTTTGAAATCAGCAGGGCATGCAGTTCAGAGGTAGAGGAGCTGAGGAACCAAAACAAGGAAGGGGTTCCCTAACCAGGTCCAGTTCCAAGCATGGAGATGTTGTCTGATACTTTGATTGTGTACTGACAAGTAAAGCTTGCTTTGGTCTGCCTCTAGCTGGCCAAAGTTAACCATAGATGTTTGGAGGAATGCAGACAGAGAAGAGACAGGAAGTAGTAAGGCAAGGCTGAAAAGGAATCTAAGCCCTTTGGGACAGAGGAACAGAGAGGTAGGAGGTGACTGGCTGCTGTTCCCTGCTTCTCGTCTTACAGGTTCTTACCCTGATATTTCACTTCTGATTTTTTTATTGGCAAAGATTAATTATATTAATGCTTCATGGAGATGCTGAGGTAGGTGAATCCACAGACAGATGAGCTGTTTAATATTCTTTATAGCAAAAAAGTATATTTAATTTTAAAATGTATTGTGTCTTTCAGGTCACCACATTGAAATTTTATTTCAAATCATTTTCTAGGGTAGAGATTAAAATTGTTTTGCTTGTTTTTTGTTTTTTCAGACAGGGTTTCTCTGTGTAGCAGCTCTGACTGTCCTGGAACTCATTTTGTAGGCCAGGCTGGCCTTGAACTCACTGAGGTCCATCTGCCTCTGCCACCCAAATACTAGGATTAAAGGTGTGGACCACTACTGCCTGGCTAGATTAAAATTTTTAACCTGAATAGTATATTCAGGCTACAGAAATTGCATTTGGCCTTCATAGTGTGTGTGTGCGTGTGCACATGTGTATATTTTCCAGCTTCTCTTGAAGCATCCTATTTGACAGCACTGGGTCTGCATCCAATGCATCAACAATTAGTTCAAACTGGGGCTTGCTTTAGACAGTAGACAGGTATGTGTAGTCCAATAAATCAGTTCCCTTCGCATTCTGTGGTTTCCAATTGAGTGAAATAATGCAGTCTCCTTGCTCACCAGAAACAGTATAAATTTGCAACCTGAAATGGACAGCTTGAGAAGCATTTTAAGGATGTAGGAATTTAAGGTATGGAAACAGAGATTTGACAGTTAGCTTTATATAGGAGTGATTAGGACATGAGCTCAGAAGCAGAGACATGACAGTGAAGAATAAGAGGGATTCTGTCAGGCAGTGGATGAACAAAGGATATTAACACATTATAACCAGAATGGACTCACAGATGCATGAAGGATGTGTTTGAGCATTAGTTAATGGTTCAGTAAGACTGGAGCATGCGGTTGGTAACAAGAGGATGCAGCAAAGGCAAATGAGCAGCAGATTACATAAAAGCTTGACCACAAAGCTTATGAGACTGGTTTTTGATCCTGAGTCTACTAAGGAGTCATTTGAAGATGTGAGAGATACAGTCAGAAGAACTATTTCACAAAGTCCTGTAAAATTTCCATCTCTGGGCATGAATGATATCATGATCAGTACTAGGCTTACCCTCTTGACATAACAAGCCCCCAAACTGAGGCAAGTATGATGCAATTGTTTTGGGCATTGGATGATAAATTAGAGACATACAGAAGATGTGCCCTAAAGCCACCTGTGATCTTTGCCTGTGGACACAGAGGTCCAGAGCTCATGCAGACCAGGATACTCCTAGGTGGGGAGATACACAATGACATTCAGTGTTTTGAATTAGTTATATTGTGTGGTGGCACTGTAAGAAAATGCAGGTCCTCCAGAAATCGGGAGAAGGTGGCAAAGATGTACTTTGTGCACAAGGCTCTAGCTGAACAAGTAAGAGCAAGAGTCCGTGAGACCTAGGAGAAACAGCTAGACTCTCTTGAGAACAGAAGCGAGTGTTTAGCTAGTATTTAGAGATGATGTTTCAGGCTAGTGAGACTGGAGGTGCTCATAAATATCCTATCTATTCAACGGAGACATCAGAAAGACTGCTAGAATATGCCCTATTTTTGGATAGCTCATATACTTTATATGGTTGTAAAACAAAATGAGTCAGGAGACTAATACCGCACATCAAATCTAAACTTTCTGTCTGGCTCTAGACACAAACTTTACCATTCCTCCCCTAAAGCCCCGCCCCCCCACTCTCCTTTTTCTCTCTCTTCCTCTCTACATATGTTATATGTAGTGTATGTCTGTATGTATCCATAAATACATATGTGGAGGCCAGAGAAGGATGCTGACTGCCTTCTTGTGTTTGCTATATTCTGTATCTCTGTCTGCCTTATTCTCTTGAGAGACTCTCACTGAACTTGGCCTCACCATTTTTTCAGCGAGGCTGGCTGGCTTGCAAGCCCCCAAAATCCTGACTCTCTTACTCCCAGCCCCGGGATTAAGGTTTGCATAGCCACACCCAACATTTTACATGGCGGCTAGGAATCTGAACCCAAGCAGTTTACTCATCGAACAGTCTTCCCAACCTGAGATCAGATTCTAAAACTGCCTGTGGAAACTCAATATGGAGTTTCCAAACATGCGGGGATTGCAGAACCTTAGCAATCGTGGAAAGGTTTCTAAACAAGCCTCAACCAAAAACTGACTCAATTAAACATAACAATTCCGAGTTGTTCTGGACATGCTCACCCATGTTGTTTTCTGTGACCTCACTGAGGCCTTGGTTCTAGACACACAGCATGCGGATCTGCACTGTAGAGGTTATTGATCTACACAAAGCCAATTAGCACTGCCTGCAACACCTTGGCTCAACTTTCAGACTTTGCTATGTTATTAGTGGTGGTGTTTATACTGTACAGACGTCTGCTGTCATGGAAACACTATGGCTAAGTTCCAGAAGACAAAGACCACTCACATTCTTCTACCATCATCCCTCAGCATGGGATCTCAGGGTAGCATATCCTCCAACAGTATTGCATTAAACTGTTTGGTTTTTAAAATTGCTGATGAGTTACTGACTTGAATTTCTTTTCTAAGTGACCATTAAATGAATTTGGGCTAGGGAGGAAGAAAGAATTTCCAACAATTTCTGAACTGTTCCTAAATTTCCCTTCCACCATTTTGTAAGATACATTTATGTGAAGAAGCCATTTCAGCACTTACAATCAAACTACTGATCAACTCTGATGCATATTGAAGAGAGGTTGTACAGTATCAACTATTTAGACAAGATTTAATTCTTTATGTAAAAACAGGTGTATCCATCTCATTAGTGTGAACATTTGCTTTCATTTTAATTAATATTAAAATTATCAAACTTGTTTAGAATAAACTTCTTTATAATTTATTGTCAGTAAATATTTGATTTGTATACCTATTTTGTAAACCAATGAATCTGGGGTTGTGTAAAAAAAAATTAAGTGAAAGGGGATAATAAATAGAAAAATTCTAAGTTGCCCTGCAATCACTTAATGACTTAAGCCAATCATATTTATCAGAATAATATTAACCCTCTCTAAGGAAAAAGAATCATCAAGCCTCTTGACAATGAATAATTTGCCAAAACTATAAAATTCCTAGACATGAAAATGGGAAAGAAGGACAATAATACACACAAAACACCCCAGTTAAATGCTAAAAATGTCATGTAAAGGGATTTTAGAGTAATCATGAGGAATATTACCAAGAGCTTAAAGGAAAATGAGAGAACAAATGAAGTGTGTCATCCCAAAAGTAAAGAAATAAAAACACTACAAAAGAGAATGAAATAAAATTTAACATCAGTAAAGTCATCTGAAGTGAAAAATTAATCTTATAGACATAGCAGAAAATTGGAGAGAGCAGAAAAGAGGGTCACTAGATTTGAAGAAAGATTTCTAGAAATTATCTAATTTAAAGAAACTGGAAGAAATCCCTCTGAGTTTCAGTTGAGCTTGGGCAACAATATCAGGCAGTCCAACATACATGTAATTGGATTAGCAGAGAGAAAGAAGGGAGAAAATGTTGGGGAAATAATGGCAAAAACACTCTGATGTCCACAAAAAGAAAAGACTAGAAATTGTATCTGAATTGAGATCCATGCTAATAAGAACAAGAAGGAAATAGGTTTAATAGGTAATCTTAGCACTGACTCAATAAGACATCTTACTTTTGTGTAAAGCATACCGTGAAACAGGGTAAGGGAAATTCAATGACTAAAGTCTCCTTTGAAAAATACACATACACACATACACAAACACACACAATGCATTTTATAGGTGTGATATTACATGTGTATATTCAACAGGAATCAGAACACTGCATTTGATAGTCCCGACCACACTGGAATTCTTCAGAAGAGGCAACATGCTTACATGAATTCCTTTCTGTGTGGCTCTATAGACGACTTCTAGAAGATTCTCACTTTGCATTGACAATGAGCCCAGACCCTACACCCAGAAAGGCTCTGCCTAAAGGAAAGCCAGAGGACTTTACCACACTCTTTGATCTGTGTTTGCTTCAACTTAGAGAAAACATGCAGGCAGCAGATCCTAAGCGCCTGCCGGGACCACACCACAGAAGAATTGCTTTCGGAATTCTTCAAGAGAAGACCTGAGCTTAAATGTTAATTATTATTGCATGGTCATTTTGTATAATACAAGAAATTTTGGGGAGGATAATCAAATATACCCAAATTTCATGATTGGGTTTCTTTTTGTATTTTTTGAAGTTCTTCTCTGTATATACTTTAAACTACTTTTAAAGTGGTTATGAAGTTAAAAGTTTTTGCTATAACATAAATTTAAAATTTCTAATTAAATTTAAGTCATTATTCCACTGAAATTATAACCTTATTAGTCTTTTTTTATTTTGCTGTCTACAAAATAGCTTTTAGAGTTTCAAGAAATTATTATATACTAAATTAGAGACTGACAAACATTTCCTTTTTTCCCCTAAATACTTTTCTTAAGATTTATTCACTGTATGTCTTGGGCTTCCCAAGCCATGTAATCACTGATAAGTATTGAATACTCCCTTACATAATACAAGCAGTCACAGAAAATAGGTAATAAACAAGCATGATTGTGTTTTGATGAAGCTTTATTTACAAAAACAAGTAGACTGCAGACTCTAGTTTGCAGGAGTTTGTACTAGATACTGTCTGCTTTATGTGATATGTCCCATTTATTCTGTTTTTGCTTTTATTTCATTTTAATTTTTATTCATTATTATGCATGTGATATGTGGGGTGGAGGAAGGGCTTGTGTGCACTATGGCACACTTGTGGGGGTCAGAAAATAACTTTGTAGATTTAGTTCTTTCTATCCACCTTTCTATGGGTTCGAGGAACCCAATTTAGATGGTTAGACTTCAAGGTGAACATTCTACCCACTGAGCCATCTGAATGGCCCACCTGTTGCATATATTCTTGGCAATAACTCTGACATGGGAGCAATTCGTTCTATTTTATGTAATACAACAGGGAGTGCCCTTACTGGCTTTATATTACTTTGGTGTGCACTGGAATCCGAATTTGAGCTCAAGATTAATTAGAATCAAGAATCTGTCAAGTTCTAAACTGCCATGATGTGTGAATGTACATCTTCCAAAATGGAAGGTCTGCCAATACGATATCATTAAGATGTGGGAGGCCTGGGGAGGTGGTTAGTCGGTTGAGTGTTGTCAGCCCTTATAAAGGGGAAGACAGGGTGAGGCCACTCTGCCACTCCTGCCTTTTGCCATGTGAGGACACATCATTGCTCTCTGTAGAGGATGCAACTAAAAGGCACCATCTTGGAAGCAGAGAACAGCTCTTACCTATCAATCAAACCTACTAGTATCTTGATTTAAGACTGTCTAGCCCATGGAATTGTGTGAAGATTACTTTCTGATTTTTTTAATTGCCCAGTCTGTGGTATTTTGCTCTAGAATCACAAATGGACTGAGACATGCTGCAAGGATTATTTTTTTTACAGAGTTGATTGTGCGGTGTTTGACATGAGCCTTCAGTTTCGGCTGGGAGCTTAGGCTACAACTTTCCTACTGACATGAGTAACAGTCTCTCGTGACCTTCCTCAGACATGAAATTACCGTCTCTACTTGGACAATGTTTGCTTAGACAGTAAGTAGCAAATGAGTGTGGACAATTTCTTAAAAAGTAGTATTCGTGGAAATAAGAGTTCTGACTTCAACTTGGAATTCTCAACTTATATAGCACCTTTGTATCTTTCCCTCAACAAAATGTGCAATATTCTGATTAGCTTGTGAGAGATTATTCATAGGTAATACATAGCTATCCAATTCTGGCTGTCCATGTTTAGAGGAACTCTCGGGATTCTGTGCTGTGTACCTGACTGTAACTCATAATTATCCTAACCAGATAAGCAGAAAGGGTAGTAGTAGGGCTTGTAAAGCAGACAATACCAAATGAGATGAGCTAAAATATCAATTCCTACTGATAATCACAACACATGAATGAATGATGCACAAAGGGGCGTTTGACAGCAAGTTAGCAACAGAACTGTATGTGGAAGGTGTCTTTCTCACTATATTAAATATGCACTTCTGTAGTTATTAAAACACAGACATTATCCTACATACTGCAATCAGGTGATGAAGATAATCAAACTTAATGTTGGCTTTTGCTGTTCACCCTGAAGATTCCTTTTCATATATTCTATTCTTTGAAGATGGTTCCTGTCCCTCTGGTTAGAGAAGTTTCATGAACAACATGTTTAAAACAAATATCTCTACAAACCCTAAAGCTCCAGTAATGAATCAAATCCATCATCCATCCCCTACGTCAATTATCTTTTATACCCCAAATGTCCAAGTTCCCTCTATCCCTCCTAGTCCATCCATCAATCAACAGCTCATTCTGTGATGAGGATGGGGCAGAGGAAAGAGAGAAAACAGGAAAGGGAGCCACCTTACAAAAGTTACATGGAAAAAATATGTAAACTACATATGTGACAAAGGGCTAGCACATAGAGTATGTAAAGATTTCCTTCGAGTTAAAAACAATGTCCTATCAGAAAAAAAATCATGGAAACATTTCAATGAAGTCCATATAATATCTTTTAAAATCATAGGAAATAGATAAAACCTAATTTAAGGAACCAATGTAGAATTATAAGTAAACTACAGACCCAGAACTCCACAAATAAAAAAGACACAATAATTTATTACAACCTAGCTACCAAGATGGATGGGACTTTGTTTTTAGTTGGTCTAAGACCAAATGCTGGACAATATACAGAGTGTGGCTTGCTTACATACTGCTGGTGAACATGGAAAATGCCCATGATGGAGGATACTCCAGAAGTCAAATATGAAATGATCACAATCCAAGCAATTGTACCTTTGCACATTTATTACAGGGACACAGAAACTTAATATTCATATAAAAACAAGCACAAAAGTATCTGTAACACCTCATTCCCTAATATCAAAGACATACAGAGCACCTAGATAGCCTTCAATGGATGAGTCATTAACCACGTAGAGATACAGCCATACCATGGGACAATGCTCAGTTAAAAAGGAACAAACCATTGAGATACAGACAGCAATGATCAATTTCTAAAGAATCGTTCAAAAACACAAAATGAACAAAAGAAATGAGAAGCCAATCCTACCCTCCACATTCCGCTTATGTAACACTCTCTGCCTAGAGCAATCACTTAGGTCACCTCTAAAAATGATATTAATCCTACCAAAGCAGTCCTTACCATTAAATAGAGTCAAATTAAAGGTTAGGATTTTCTGGAAGGGCAAAGTATTCATTAAAGCTCTCCAGATTTAAACATAGAAATCACCAAGGTGCCTAACTTTCATTTGGGGAAGCTCAGAACTTATATCTGGGAATCAGTCTAGATGTACAATAACAGATAGACAGATCAATAAAATGTGCACGCACACAGTCCAGCTTTACTAAGATATAAGGAATGAAACTGCGTGTCATTTGCAGGGAAATGGATGGAGCATTGCATTTACCAAAATAAGCTCAAGACAGGAAGATAAATATTGCATGTTTTTCCTTACATATGGGATCCAGCTGTAGTGCTATGCATCGATATCTGGGTGAGAAAGGAAAAATGGGATGATGTGGATGAGAAAGAGACCTAAAGGGAGGAGGAGAAAAGAGGATGATGAGAGGAAGAAGGAAAAGACCACATTTCATTCATATGTGAAATACATACATTGATGTATATGTTTGTGCGTACATATACATGCATGTATTCATATGCATGTACACGTGCACATGTATATACACATGCACACATGTGCATAAACAAATATGTGTTTGCACATATATATACAAAGATGTATATATACACATAGACATATTGACATATAAAACATGAAATCAGAAAGAGGACCATGTGGAGGAAGGAAGTGAACCTCCAGGGGGGCAAGAGAACAAGAGGGGGACTGTGGGAATGAATATGAGCAAACTCAAGTGATAAACATGATGAAAATTCCATAATAAAACCCATTGTTTCCTATGCTAACCAAAATATTAATTAAAAAATTTAAAAACTCAACTCTTATAAAATGTTTCAATTCAAACTAAAATTAGCTTGAGTTGTCTCTAAAATATTGGCAAAAAATCATGTATTTTCTGTTTGGCTCTCCCCAACTGTCCTGTTGCCTAATTTTTCAAAACTTAGAGGCTGATAATCCGAAGGAAATCATGGTTGCATGTGCAGGTCCCATTGCCCTTGATCAGTCTTGCTTTCATTGCCATCAGTGACACTGCCGAGAGGCAGATGAGCTCCCACAATCTTGGGGTCTGGTGGGTCACTCCATCGTGGTACAGCAGGTACCCAGAGGATGCTCTGGAAACCGCATCCATCATTGGCCTTCATCACCCTCTGAAGGGAGAAACATGATCAGCGTGCTTCAGACTTTCTGCTGCATTAGCCAATGCTCAACCTCATGGCAGGTCTGAATTTTGTATTGCCCCAAGAAAGGAAAAAGGAAGTGGTTAAATAAAAGATGGAATTGAAACCAAACCAGAATAAAAAAGAAAGAAACAGCTGTGTTTTGGAAAGCAAATCTCAGAGGCAGAATTTTTATCTCGAGTAGACCTGTTCCAAGATCCAAAAATGAGAATGACCTGGTCATGGATTCATTAAGAAAAGAGCACAAAAGGGTACCCTGTTCTCAGAGCAGCGGGGCAGTAAGGGAAGTGTGCGGATCAAATCTAACATGCAAGCCAAAAAACCCTAGTCTTTTCCTCACAAACACTGAGACATGCCTTGATTAATAAATCCTCAAATATATGAGACATTTACATGTATGTGTATATCACTAGAAATAAGAAGGAGAGTCACAGGGTCTCTGTAACAGATAAAAGCCCATGCCCACAAATGTCTATCCCTTTCATAACACTTTGTTATGAACTTACACATACAGAAAACAAACTAAGGGACCCATTAATTTAGGAAGAATCTTAGAACTCCAGGATAGCAATGTACTTGGCCTTTTGCTAGGCTCTAGAGACTATTCAGGATATCTCTGTCTGCCGTAAGCGCTAAGGTTAATTGGAGTGACAGTCATTGACCTAACACAGCGTACAATCCACAACTGTAAAGAACAAAGGGGACTGGGAGCCCGAATCAGAAGTCACTAACTGTGTCACAGCATTTGAGAACACTTCCTCTTAAGACATATATTTAAAATAAGTCTGCAAAGATGGGGAGTAGTTCCTGAAATAAGCCCATGTGTGTGCATGCATGTGTGTGTATATGTGTGACCATGTGCACGTGTATGTAACTATGCATTCACACAAACATTCTCACAAATTAAAACATATATAAAAGTTTATGTAGCTCATAAAAGTAAAACTTTTCTCTAGTTAGCCAACCTCCCATGGGAGTGGGACCAGATAAAAATTTCTCCCAGAAGCCTTCGTAAAGATTACAGTGTGTGCTACAATAAACACCATTTTACAGTGTCATTAAAATGGACTTAACTTTAAGCTTAATGGATCTGTTTCTTATCAGAACCTCAATGTAGATCGTATACCAGAGGCAGAGATGCATGGAACAGCACCACTTCCAAGCACCCAGCCATGCTTCGTTGGGCCACTCCAGGAAACACTTGCAATCTGTGTCTGATCTTACATCTCTCAACAGGCCTGGTAAAAAGAGGCTGAGAAGACATGGTAGTCAGTGCTGAATGCATGGGATGAAGTAATCCTGGGTTGCATTTTGAAAATGGCCCCAAATACCATCAGACAATCACACTTAGAACAGTACTAAAGTCATTTCCTGAAAACCAAGGTGAAGGGCTTGTGTGCTCTAATGGATGGAGGGCAGTCAAGTCTCTGCCTCACAGACCAGATGAAGTTCCCAGGTGCAATGCCCAGAGAAGAGAGAAATTAAAATAATCAGAGTCCATCCAGGATCTTTTTCTTAGAATAACAGCCTAAAGCAAGGGAGTCATCATCTCAACTGCTCAAACATATTCATGTAATGATAACCCCAACACTGTATGTACCAGTGAAACCTTGGTATTATGGTACATAAAGTTTAATTTCTGCTCTTAAAGATGCAAGTAACTTACAAATTTACAGTATAATAAATACAGGCAGTGCTGGTGCACGCCTTTAATCCCAGTACTTGTGAGGCAGAGGCCAATGAATCTCTGTGAGTTCAAGGACAGCCTGCTCTACAAAGCAAATTCCAGGACAGCCAGAGCTACACAGAGAAACCCTGTCTTGAAAAACCAAAATAAATAAACAAACAAATAAATAAATACTTACAATGCCTACCTGCCTGTGCTGTTAGGAATGACAGAACATAGGAACCTACAAACTAAGACAGAATTCCTGAGGTTTATATATGAAGTGACAGAGACATCGAAATATTCCTAGATATGTCTAATAGTAGACAATGTACTCTTAATAAAACCTCATCACAAAAACGACATGACTATGAGACCATGGGGAACATCTCCACCAGCTTACCCAGTCCCAAACCTTTCTCTGATAAAGACTGATTTATCACATGTGTCGGTAAATTTCCAACAATACTATTGAGCAATGGGGCTATTAGAAGTGATAGGTGACCTTCCTATCAATATACCCCAACCCTCACAATAACTTTAATAGCATCCCCAAGATGTCTCTGGAGTCCAGTAGGTTACAGGTAGAACCTTCCCTTGGTGTATAATTTTACTTCTTGCTCTTCCCAGAAATAATCTATTTAGTCTGAGTTGGACTTTTTCTCTGGTAAGGGCTGCTCCTTGGATGGTATCTTAAATCACCATTACCAGGCTGCTAGGGCTTGTTGTCTAAAGGGAGAAAACTTTGAGAAGCCAGTAATCAATCTGAAGACTGACATGCACTCCCCTCAGGTTGGTCAGCCCTAGATGCAAAGATGCACATGAGCTCAAGTACCCAGAAAGCTGTTCCTAATCATGTATGTATTCTATGCTCATGAGTCCTGTTTCTCAGTCTCTGAATCACAAACACCAAGTAAGGGAAGACACAGAGGTCAGAGAACGTAAAGTAAACTGTAACCCAGCAAGGTAGCAGACAACTGATTAACTATACAGAGAAGTTAGGTGGTCACTTTTCCCAAGAAGCTTTGAGTGCTTCCTCCAGCAGAGGGCCTTGCAAATGCAGTCTTCTGGTCCTAAAGTCGGCCAGCTATTTAGGGACAAATCCAACTGGGGATGTCAAGGACACTGATGAGTAGCAAAGTAAGCAGCGCACATGCTGCTCCTTCCTCAAATATCAGGCCACAAATTTATTTCAAGTACTCTGAGGCAAAGAACCCTCAAAGGGGAGGATTTGGAGAATGATTGGATGCCCTGTGTGATTGGATGGAAACACGGAAGAGTCCTGGAGCTGGCTGACATCACAGGATTGGATGAAGCTCTGTAGCTAGCCACAGTGTGTGCCTGTGCACCTGTGTGCATGCTTTTCACTTCAGTGAGAGGGAATGAAGTTAATACTAGCAGGGGAAGGACTGCTGGGTGAACAGGGCACATATACCATGTGTGCCCTAAAGTGGACATAATCCTGTGCTACTTATGCTTTAGTATCACCTATCCTCCGAGATTGTGTCTTAAAAATAAACATAATCTAACAGGTTGGGTGCTGTAGGAAGGTTTGCAGCTTGTGGTTATCCGTCTACTGGGGTGTGGCCTCTTATACTATATATGCAGATGCAGAGCCTATGTCCGCCCCTTTTTTCTTCCCCCTTTTGTTTAAATCACATTTCTCAAAGGTAAAACACTCTGCCAATTTTCCCAGAAGTTGAAGTTTTGCTTTGAAGGCATGGTGTTAAACCACATTGTGGGTGGGATCTATCATCATACAATTAGAATAGGGTTCAATTAATACAGCATCAAGTATTTTATGTTATGATAAATGGGTTGGGTTTTATTATGAGAGTTAGTGATTCCCAGACTTTCAACTCAAGTGCTATCTTTTTTTTTAAGAATTGAGAGAGTAAGGCAGTCCCAACTAGTCCCTAACCCTGCTGATGCTGGGCCCTGTCCCCAAGCCCAAAAGACTTCTACCACTGAGGTTCAATCACACCAGCCACAACTGCCCTCACCAGTCAACAAGCAGCCCTTCTCCAGAACTCCAGAAGACCCCATAGGCCAGACATAGTCCACACGAGTCAAAAGAACAGCCTCAGCAGCTCTACTGGAGGCCAGGCTGGTCCTAGGTACCCCACAAGAAGTCCAGGACAGATTTAAAGACCCAAAGGGGCTTGGGCTTTACCAGAGGACAGACCAGATCAAGGGACCAAAGACACCAAGCCCTAGTGGAGACACCCTACAAGATCTGAAGACTCATCTGTCACCAGAACACTTGGCCACTTAGGCCAGAAGACCAGAGAGGAAACAGAAGCCAAGGAAAACACCCATCCAAAAAGACAAATATAGGAATCAAGACCCATAAGCCTAAACACTATTATAAGAACACAATCAATAACAAAAAGGGCGATGAATTACTACCAGAATCCAGTTATCCTATGACAGCAAGACCTGAACATCCCAACACAGCTGAAGCGCAAGAAAATGACCTTAAAAATAACATTATGAAGATGATAGATAGAAGTCCTTAAAGAGGAAGTGAAAAAATCCCTAAGAAAAATTGAGGAAAAGACAACCAAACAATTGGAGGAAATAAATAAGTCTCTTAAAGATCATCAAGAAAAACAAAGAAAAAAAGAACAGGTGACAGAAACAAATAAACTGTTCAAGACATGAAAATGAAAAAAGAACCAATAAAGGAACCACACACTGAGGGAATTCTGGAAATGGAAAATCTGGATAAGTGAACATGAAATATAGAGTACAAGAGATGGAAAAAAGTCTCAGGTGTTGAAGATATGATAGAGGAAATAGTTTCATCAGTCAAAGAAAATGTTACATACAAAAAAATTCCTAACACAAAACATCCAGTAGATCAGGGACACTATGAAGAGACCAAACCTAAGAATAATAGGAATAGAAGAAGAAGAACTCCTGCTCAAAGGGCCAGAAAATATAATCAGCAAAATCATAGAAGAAAATTTTCCCATCCTAAGAGAAGGACAGACTTATAAAAGTACAAGAAAAATGTTTATAGAATACCAAATACATTGGACCAGAAAAATATCCTCTTGCCACATAATAATCAAAACCCTAAACATACAGAAAACAAAGACTATGAAAAACTACAAAGAAAAATACCAAGTAACACATAAAGGCAGACCTATAAGAATTACACTCGACTTCTCAATAGAGACTCGAAAAGCCAGAAAAGATGGGACAGACTTCTTGCAGACTCCAACAGACCATGGATGCCAGCCCAGACTACTATATCCAGCAAAATTTTCAATTACCATAGATGGAGAAAACAAAATATTTCATGACAAATTCAAATTTAATCAATATATATATATCCACAAACCCACCCCTCAGAAAGTACTAGAAGGAAAATTCAAACCCAAGAAGATAGCTATACCCACAAAAACACAAGCAATAGATAATGCCACATCAAAGGGAAATACACAAAAAAACCCACCACCAACAACAAAATAACTGGAATTAACAATCACCAGTCATTAACATCTCTAAATATCAATGGACTCAATTCACCAATGAAAAGACACAGACTAACAGAATGGATATAAAAACAGGATCCATCCTTCTGCTGCATACAAGAAACATACCTTACCATCAAAGACAGACATTACCCTAGAGTATAGGGTTGGAAAGATTTTCCAATCAAACACATTGAAAAAGAAGCTGGTGTATCTGTCCTAATATCTAACAAAATAGTATTCAAACCAAAATTAATCAAAAGAGATGGAGGAGAACATTTCATATTGATCAAAGGACAAATCCATCAAAATGATGTCTTAATTCTGAACATGTACACCCCAAATACAAGGACACCCACATTTGTAAAAGAAATATTACTAAAGCTTACATCACATATCAAACACCATACATTAATAGTGGGAGACTTGAACACCCCACTATCACCAATGGACAGATAATCCAGACAGAAAACAGACAGAGAAATAATGGAACTAACTAAATAATGACCTAACAAACATCTACAGAGCTTTTCACCCAAATACTAAAGAATATGCCTTCTTCTCGGCACCTCATGGAACCTTCTCTAAAATTAACCACATACTCAGTCACAAAGCAAGTCTCAAAAGATACAAAAAAAAGTGGAATAACCCCTGTATCTTATCAGATCACCATGGATTAAAGCTGGAGTTAAATAACAACACAAACCACAGAAAGCCTACAAACTCATGGAAACTGAAGAACTCTCAACTGAACTACAAGTGTGCCAAGGAAGAAATAAGAAAGAAATTAAAGACTTCCAAGAATTCAATGAAAATGAATGTACAACATACCCAAACTTATGGAACACAATGAAAACAATGCTAAGAGGAAAGTTCATAGCTCTAAATGCCTACATAAGGAATTTGGAGATATCTCATACTGTAGACTTAACATCATACATGAAAGTTCTAGAACAAAATGAAGCAAACACGTCAAAGAGCAGCACATGGCAGAAAATAATCAAACTGAGGAATGAAATAAATAAATTAGAAACAAAGGAACAATACAAAGAATCAATGAAACAAGGGGTTGGTTCTTTGACAAATCAAAAGATAGACAAATCCTTATCTACACTAACTAAAAGGCAGAGAGAATATTCAAATTAACAAAATCAGAAATGTAAAAGGGGGCATAACAACAGACCTTAAGGAAAGCCAGAGAATTGTTAAGGTATACTTCAAAAACCTGTACTCCACAGAATTGGAAAATCTAAAATAATTGACAAATATCTTGCTAGATACCACATATCAAAATTAAAACAAGGTCAGATAAACAATTTAAGCAGACCTCTAATTCCTAAAGAAATAGCAGTCATTAAAAGTCTCCCAACCAAAAAAATGTCCAGATGGTTTCAGTACAGAATTCTACCAGACATTCAAAGAAGAACTAATACCAATACTCCTCAAATTATTCCACAAAATAAAAACAGAAGGAACATTGTCAAAAGTTGGAAGCCAGGGGCAGGGATAGAGGTGGGAGAAATTTCATCCGATGGATGGAGATAGAGACAGAGACCCACATTCACATCAGAGCAATGGATTGAGCCCCCAAGATGCAGGTGAAGAGCAGAAGGTGGGAGAAGATGAGTTAGGAAGTTAGGACCGTGAGGGGCTGGTCCACCTACTGAGACAGTGTGCCTGAACTAAGGGGAGCACACCAATCCACCTGGACTGGGACTGAATGAGCATATGATCAAACCAGACTCTCTGAATGTGGCGGCGAAAGTTGGCAGATGGAGAACCCACAAACAAT